>JAZHEH010003022.1:1200000-1767500 GCA_036589455.1 Ateles fusciceps | reverse complement strand
ACTCAACATGGTAAATGTTCACATTCAGTTACAAATGGTGAATATAAATGAGAAACACACATAACTAACACACTATGTAAATATGCTCGTGAATTTCTCTAAATCATACCACACTTAGTCAACTCCTTTGGCAATTTCATGCATTGCAAGCAATAGAGGTCAGGAATTATTGGCATGTTGGTCAATAAGTTACTGAAGTTA
Organism: Ateles fusciceps; assembly: GCA_036589455.1. Taxonomy (NCBI): domain Eukaryota; kingdom Metazoa; phylum Chordata; class Mammalia; order Primates; family Atelidae; genus Ateles; species Ateles fusciceps. The sequence continues at coordinate 1,767,299 of JAZHEH010003022.1, read as the reverse complement.
ATCTTCATTTAATGAATCATCAGCAAGGGAGCTACATAGATGACAAGTGTTCAATTTTCAGAAATCTCTTGCCCAATCTGTCTCTCTCCTTCTGTCTTCCTAATTATTGATGTATGAGCCCCTCCTCCCAATCCTTCAGCCAGCACCCTTAAGAGTTCAGCCTTTTAAAGATGTTCTCATTAGAGTCAGTAATTCACCATGGCACATTATATAGTACCCTGAATATCTATAAAGCTGTTCTTTCATGTTGTACATCCTGGGGTGCTCAAATAATTAATTTCACTAGCTATAAAGAACAATACCTTCTATTGTGAGTGGTAAAAATGTACTATACACAGAGCCAATTGTATAGACATGGCTGGGAGACAAGCTCTGCAGGAGAGTTTCTCAAGAGGATTTTAATGTTGAAGGCAGGTAGTTCTGTTCTTGGACCTATATGAAAGCATAAAATAAAGTGTAAATGTTCTTTGGAATTAGTCGATTACCAATTGGTCCAAATACTTTCTTTGGGCATTTTTTTCTTTCCTCCAATTTTTAAGAGTAAAAGGACTCTTTAAAATAGTTTATTTAGTATAATTGAAAACTCTTGCTTGGAATGAAGTATTCCAAAGACATAATACAAAGACCCAGGAGAAAATACCAGTGTCTGTCTCCCACATTGATTTAGAACTGTCCAGATTTTTAAAAAGGTATTTGTATGAATGTTAAAGACTTTTTAGTTAATTAATATTAATGAAGGCCAGTCACACCCCAATTTAGCTACCTAAAGAGGGGAATAACAATATGTACATTAACATTTTAATTGCTGCTAAGTAAAATAAAGACTTCAATTTAGTTTATGGCAAATCAGTAACTATTTAGATAAATGAAAAATTACCTTTTAAACTTTTGTAGTATAATTAAGAGTCAGGGGTCTCAGATTCAAATTCCAGCTCTGCCAATAACTAACTAGGTGGCCTTGAGTTCAGTCATTTAAGTTAGCCTGGCCTTGGTTTCCTCAGTCTTATAAAATAGAGATTAGTTCCTTCCAGTTCTAGTACTCAATGTTTCTTTCTATGATGATCACTTAGACCTCCACTGAATAAATCACTCACTCCACTGCAATAGAAACATTCAGTAACCATCTTTTTTTTTCTATAAAATTTTTTTTCTATAAAAAATAAATCCTGGGCAAAATATATTTATGGGAGTAAATAAATGGATGAATTATTGTCAAAACATGTATGTTCCCTTAGATGGAAGAGTTCTTGGAATGAATTTTTTTTGTTTAATAGGAGACTAGCTTAGGAAACCCAAGACAGAATGTCTGCCTATTCATTTCTAGGTCATAGTGTGAAAACTTCCATTGGAAATCTGGGAACAGTTCTTAAGTCAAAACATAAATTACAGTATCTATACATACTGTTGGAGGACAAAATACATTGCCCTAGAGACTAGAGGCACCAAAATATGCTACACCTAGCCACCTGAGAATGCCTCTACCTGGCAACTCCTTTGAGAGAAGCCAGGAGGGAAATGAAAATTATTAAAGATTGATCGGGTAAGGCATTTGAACTTGTCAATAGGTTTCAACCTTTTACCCATCCTTGGCCATCTAAGTAAAAGCAAAAAACTGAAAGATTGAAAAATCTGAGACTGAACATTCCTTCCTGGAGAAACTAAGTACGATATCAACCAGATCGGATATGTATTTATTTTTCTTTCTGCCATTCAGCACATGATAAAGACCCATTTAGTGTTATAAACACAATAAAAGAGGTTGTATTTCTAAATTTTGCACATCTAAGTTGTAGTATGCATTAAGTTTGTATCCTTGTTATACATGATTCCTGCTGTGGCCCAGCAGATAATATAAACACTGTATTTTATAGACCACAAATTTAATACTGGAATCTTAAGCAAAGAAACAGTCTTTCTCACACATTTTATATTTGTCACTAAAGGTCCTTTGTCTCCAGGCACATCAATCTGGGTACTGTTCCTAAGAACCCAATTGGTACAACTTTTTGGAGTTAATAAAATTGTATTCCCACTGGTTTTCATTGCTGTTTTGTGCACAATTCCCCACTGAGTATTTGATGAATTTCTACTCCTTGGGGGGCCCCATTTTTTTGTGAGAATGCTGAGGATCCATGCGTCTTGTCACAGGGAGGAAGATGATTTCCTCTGATAACATTCCCCTGGTACCTGAGGAGCTTATCACAGCCCTTTATTTGGCTGTTTCTGTTATGTTGGCATGAGTCCAGAGCAACGGGAAAAAAGGTTGTGCTTTTACAGGGAACATTTTATTCCCTCTTGGGAAAACTGAACATGACTCAATGTCAGGAAGGGAAATTTTTTATACAGATAAAGAGAATGAACATCCGCCTACCTCTTTTAATGGTTAAAACACACTTAATGGTCTTTTTGTATTTTGTTTTCATGAAGAGCTCAAATTATTTTAGAAAATTTGACTTCTTGAAACCAGACCTGCCCCAGCTTTTTTTGTGTGTGTGAAGAAGGACTATTTTTCATTTCTCAAAAGATCTGTGTGGTGAGGGGGCCAAGATGGTGAGGTCAGGTTGGATATAGGTAGGTAGAGGAAGATTTCTGACATAAAGATCCAAGAGCTAGGTGCAAGCTAACTTTCTCCCTCATGAGAGAAGCCAAGAGGGGGAATGAAAATTATTAAAGATTGATCAGGTACAGCATTTGAACTTATCAATAAGTTTCAACCTATTGGATTGCTATTAAATAGTCAAAACAACCACATCCTGATTTTGAAGGTGATGGATATTGGAAGGGACTTGGGCAAATCCAAACCTCAGTTTACCTTTGTAAATTTATTATTTGTCATTCATTTGAAAATCTCAACTCCTTAATAGGACTGTAAGTCTCCAGAGAGTATAGAGTCTGTGTTTCCTTTTATTAAAAAATGACTTCTTGTTCTCCTCCTCAGTGTACCCAGCATAGCTCTGACTATGTGCTCAATAACACTGTAGATGTCTCGATATATACATTTTAAATTGACTGCTGTATGATCTAAAGATAGAGACTTACTGGCTCTAATTCAGCAGTTCCTGTGGGGTACCAGTGAGGTACCTACCCACTGGATTAGGGACAGTATAGTGTTTTGTTTTAACTTCCCTGTAATGAAAACGTATGTTTGTTGATGATCAAGGCAGAGACAATGTTTTTGTTCCCTGTTTTCTCCAGACTCTAGTTTTTGTGTCAGTCCAGAATGAAGGATGCTTCTTGTTGCAGAGACTGCTACTCAACCTCGAATATCTATTTTTTTACATCTGCCTTCCTTAGTAATTCAGCTCCCCCTGCCATTTTTTTTCCCCCAGGGCCCATGCCAACCTAGAATACATATTATACTCCCCAGCCTCCCTTACAGTTAGATGTGGCTACATGACTCAGTTCTGGCCAATGAAGTGTATGTGGAAGTGCAACTTTTGCATATAGGATACTGTCCTTAATGGAAAAGGGAAAGCTGTTTTCCTCTTCTTTCTTCCACCCTGGTGCCTGGAATGTGGATGTAATGGCTGGAGCTCCCAGGTCTATCAAGGACCATGTTCTTGGGAATGGAAGCTGTGCATACAGAACAAGATAGAAGAAACTTTACATTTTGACTCCATAGAGCTTCCATATAACCTCTGGACTGCTCACTTCTTAATTCCATCTGAGGGAGGAATAAACAACTGTATTGTTTAATTAATTTTCTTTGGCTTTTAATTCTAGTTAGAATCTAATTTGAACTAATATGGTTCCCTGAGCCAATAATCTGTATTCTGTTATCAACTCCAATTCTGTTGTATAAAACATCTTTTCTTTATGCAACAGGTAGTTCCCTAGCTTTTTTTTTGTAAGCTTGAAGATAGTTTACAAATAATAATAAGGATTACACTTTAAAGAAACCATATAGCAAATTCTTTTATAAAGGATTTACAGTTTTTTAATTACAAAAATGTTTTAAGTGCCAAATCTTGGAATGGGCAGGCGGGGGTGGGGGCAGCGGAAAGACCCTAGTGGAACTATTGATGAGACCTAAATAAATTCTGTAGTCTGGTTGACAGTGTTGTGCCAGTGTTCTTTTCTAGTTTTGATAATTGTACAATGGTTATGTGAGATGGTAATGTTAGAATAAGCTATCAGGTTGGTGCAAAAGTAATTGCAGATTTTGCCATTGAAAGTGATGGGAAAAAAGCAATTAATTTTACACCAAATCCAATAGTCACAGGGTGTGTGGAAACTCAACTCAGTACTTTTTAAAAAGTGAGGTAAAATAGTCATAATACCGTTAAATGTACAGTTCAGTGGCATTAAGTACATTCACATTGTTCTATAACCATCACCACTCTCCATTCCCAGAACTTTTTCATCTTCCTAAACTAAAACTCTGTGCCCATCAAACACTAAATCCCCCAATTTCCAACCTTCCCCCAGCCTTTGGCAACCACCATTCAATTTCTGTATCTATAAATTTGACTACTCTAGGTACCTCATAGAAGTGGAATCATACACTATTTGTCCTTTTGTTACTAGCTTATTTCACTTAGCATAATGTCTCTAAGATTCATCCATGTTGTAGCCTCTGTTAGAATTTTCTATTCAAGGCTGAGTAACACTGTTGTATGTATGTACTACACTTTGTTTGTCCATTCATCTGTTGATATGAATTTTGAGAGACAAAAGCATTTGGTTGATAGTAGCCCCAAAGATACTCACATCCTAGTCTTCAGAATCTATGAATGTTACCTTATTATGGTAAAGAAGGATTCTGTAGGTTTTGAGATGGGGAGATTATCCTGGATTATCTGGGTGGGGCCTAAATGCATTCACACAAATCCTTATAAGAGGAAGGCAGAGGGAGATTTCAGCTGAAGAGGAGAAGGCAGTGTGAGCCAGGAGACAGAGCAGAGTGATAGTGACGCAGACTGAAATCAAGGAATGCCCATAGCCATCAGAAGCTGGAAGAGACAAGGAGTGGATTCTCCTTTAGAGCATGCTGAGGGAGTGAAATGCCTTAATTTTGGCCCAGAGATACTGATTTCAGACTCTTGCCTTCAGAACTGTGAGGGAATAAATTTCTGTTGTTTTAAGCCACTAAGTTTGTGATGATTTGTTACAGAAGCCACAGGAAACTAATACATCTTATAAAAATTAGCTGATTTTTTAAAACAGGATGCCAAATGTTCAGCTGGTGAGATACTATTTGTATAGACAAGATATGGAAATGACCTAATTTTTCTTTATCTGTCTCATTGAGTGTCATGTTATCCTACTTAGAATTTCTGCATTTGTTACAATATTCTTAAAAATGTTTTTTCCTGACTGGTAAAATAATAATACATGTTAGTTGCAGAAAAATTAGAAAATATAGAAAAGTGGGCTGGGCACGGTGGCTCACATGTGTAATTTCAGCACTTTGGGAGGCTGAGGTGGGCAGATCACTTGAAGCTCAGGAGTTTGAGACTAGCCTGGGAGACATGGCAAAACCCCGTCTCTACAAAAAAATACAAAAATTAGCCCGGTGTGGTGGCATGCACCTGTAGTCTCAGCTACTAGGGAGGCTGAGGGAGGATCGCTTGAGCCTGCGGGGTAGAGGCTGCAGTGAGCCATAATCTTGCCACTGCACTCCAGCCTGGGTGACAGAGCAAGACCCTGTCTCAAAAAACAAACAAACAAAACAACACAAAAATATGGAAAAGAATAAAGAATTAAATAAAATCTTACTCAAAATTCCAGCGTTCAGTTTTGATGACATTTAGTTATATTTCCTTCAAGTCCTCTCTTTAGATTTACAAACTGCATTTAAAATAACATCTCACATTTATTTCACATAGAATCAGTTTATGTGTAATAGGCATTTATTAATGAAATAATATTTTATATAAAACATTATTGTCCATAAACTATTCTGGATGTAGTAAACTGGATTGGCTGAATTACATGTACTGTTATTAAATTAACATGATAGAGAAAAAGGTTTAATAATCTTTCTTTAAAAATATGCATTTGTTTTATGTCTATTTGTGACAGAGTTGTGATCTCATTGCATATAATTACATATTATACACATTTTATTCTTTTTTTACATAACAAAATCCTTTCCCCAGATTATTAATAATTTCTCCTAAATGTGATTTTAAATGGCCATATAATACTCCATAGAATATTATATATATTTCTATACCTATAAAATATGGAAATATCTTAGCCATTTCTCACATTTATAATTTTTATTTATATCATTTATCATTTTTATTTTCTGAGACATAATAGATGAACATATTTGTGAGGCACGTGATAATTTAATATATTCATATAATTTGTAAAGATCAAATCAGTGTAATTGGGATCTTTGTCTTTATGCTAGAAACATTCAAATTATTCTCTTCTAGTTATTTTGAAATATATAGTAGATTAATGTAAACTTATATTCAACACTCTGGAGAACATCTTTGCACATAATAACTGGGTCCATTCTGGGTTATTTGTAAATTGTTCATTCCATGTACTTTATCCTTTTATCCATTTATCTCTGGAGGGCCCTGGTGTTTTCCTTAGTAATTTATATAATAAAGATGTAAACACTTTAAGATAACAAAACAGATTTTTATTATTTATGCTTACTTAATTATAGATGTACTTGTATTCTGAACCAAAATGACAAATTGTAATAAATCCAATCCTTTGGTTATCTCAATGAAAAATTAATTCTGCTTTATATGTGTAGGACACACCCTATTAGTAAATGGTCTGATTTTTAAACTTAAAACAAGAGACTAAGTAGTTGATAATGTTGAATATCACAACTTTACTGTTTTCAAAAATTTTTCTATAGATCTGCCTCTATTATCTATTACAATCACCCTTCTTATCTAATACCAATTTATTTTATTAAAGTGAACATTTAGGGAAAATTATAAATGGAAAATTAGAATCAGAAATTAGAAAATCCCACTCAGGCAGTAATTCTGAAATCTAAAATATTACTGGTTTTCAAAATGATTCTATTTTCAGTTGAAGCCAGAGGTCTAAAGAAAGAGAAAAAAAGGCATAAAATCCTTTGTTCCTGAACCTTTGGAACTGACAATTTCTATTGAAAAAAAATTTTTTTAAGATGTATGCACCACAAATAAACAAAGAAGGCGTTTTAAGGGTGGAATCAGATTTTTCAAAGGCAATTAAATGTTCGAGGGTTCACACAACCATTAGCTATTTTCCCAAATGGAGGCCAAGGAGAATAAATGTGGAACTGGAAGGGAAATAGGAATTAATCAGATGGTTGGTTGGAAAGCAGATTACAATACAGCTCCAGACAAGCGTATCCATAGGGAACTGTGACTCCAGTTGCTGGAAGACACTTAACTAGATAGAGACTCTTCATTTTATCTTGGTAGCTTCTTATTTTGTTTGCATATTTAATTTAAAGGTTTTAATTGTGTGTATTGCTTCAAGAATCTCTTGTTGATAGAATATCATTTTTATTCCTTTTTCAAAATAAAAAGCTCTAGAGAGAATACTTTTTCCCCAATATTTGAACTTTAATCCCTGGAAAGTATCTAGAACCAGCTATACCATTTTGGAGCTTAAAAAAGATATTATAAGCAATCTTATCCATAAAGTTGAAAATGTACCATAAACAATTTTGTAAACTTATGACACTAGTAGTTCAGAAGAGACATTGGTAGAAAAATTTCTTTAATACACAAATTTTTTTGGCAGAAGGCTTTAAGAATACCAGAATGGTGCTTCACTTAATATTAATGAAGCCTTTTTAGAATCTTTAGATAAATGGACTAATAGCTTCGATGGACTGACTATATGGCAACTCCTTATGCAACCTAATTAGAAATTTCCCAAATATATTGGAATGGATTTCCTGGAAATATGTATGTCTTCATCCCTCTTAAAACTTTGAATAAAGCTATTATTAAAGGCTAATTTGAAAAATATGAAGTGAAATCACTTAAAATGATAATGCTATTTTTTAAATATTAAAATTTCTTGAATAAATATGAGTCACAATAATCAGCTCTTTTTTTTTTTTTTTTTTTTTTTTTGAGATGAAGTTTTGCTCTTGTTGCCCAGGCTAGAGTACAATGGCGTGATCTCAGCTCATCGCAACCTCCGCCTCCCGGGTTCAAGTGATTCTCCTGCCTCAGCCTCCTGAGTAGCTGGGATTACAGGCATGTGCCACCGTGCCCAGCTAATTTTGTATTTTTTAGTAGAGATGGGGTTTCTCCATGTTGATCAGGCTGGTCTCGAACTCCTGACCTCAGGTGATCCGCCCACCTCAGCCTCCCAAAGTGCTGGGATTACAGGCGTGAGCCACTGCTCCCGGCCAATAATCAGCTCTTAATCAATTATTCAACACCTGTTTGTTGGGTATTTCTTCAGTAAAATATATTGAACATCTTTTTGTGACAGTCCATGGTGCAATTAAGACATACCAACTAGTGGAAGGAATAGGTGCTAATATAGATAATTTAAAAATAATATGGTAAATGCAATTAATTTGTTCACTCATTTGTTATATATTGCCTGTTGTAGGTGCTAGTTATACAGAGACTAGAAACCAAACAAAATCCTGGCCTGATTCTACTTCTCATGGAGTTTAGAGTGTATATTTTGTAAATAAACATAATTAAGAACTGATCATTTTTATGAATGAACATGGCTGGTGCTATGAATGAGTTTAGGAGGATCTAAATGATACTGGGCACAAGAAAAGCTTCTCTGAGAAAATATTTCAGCTGAGGTCTGATGAGTGCATAAGTGTTAGACCAAAAGTAAAGGAACTAATGATCTGGGCTTGTTTGTCCTGAAGGCCCTGGGCCAGGAATGAGCTTGTCTAATTTGAGAATCCCTAAGGAAGGCAAGTGTGGCTGGAGCTTGGTGAGTGAAGGTGATATACAAGAAGCTGAGGCTGGAGAGGTGGGAGGGGCCAGAGCATGGGAGGCCTGGGAGACCACATACCTTGCATATGGGGAAGTCATTAAAGAAGTTTCTACAGAGGACTCACATGATCTAGAAGTATGGTTTTGAGAAGATCCAGGAAGAAGGGGTACCTGGGAAGGGCTGTGTGTGTGTGTGTGTGTGTGTGTGTGTGTCTGTGTGTGGGGGGGAGAGGAGAGAGAGAGAGAGAGAGAGAGAGAGAGAGAGAGAGAGATAGAGATGTTTTGTTGAATTATAGCCTGTGAGACAGGGAGTGGTGGGAAATGAGTTGGAGGGTGGGCCACAGACAGGTCTCCGTGGGTCTTGGTGGGACACATCAGGAGCTTACATGCTGTAGGGAGGCATTGAATGGTTTTAAGCAGGGGAGTGACTTTCCAGTTTGTAATTAACAGAGCGAATTGTAGCCATCTTGAAGGAGATTGCAGTATACCCACCTTTAATTAAGGTAATGATACCAAAGGTGGCCTGGAGCAGATACACTCAAGAAAAGTAAAAGTAAAAGGTAAAATTGGCAGACTTTGGTGACTGCTGTAGGTGACAGGTGAGGAAGAAAGAGGAATCAAGGTTGAAGTGAGGTTTCTAGCTTGAGTGCCTGGATGGAGAACACAGACCAGTGTGTGTATGTGGGCAGAGGAGGATGATGAGTTTAGCACTGATGTGCCCAGCACTGTGCTAGAAACTGTATTTGATACAAAAAAAAAAAATAGATTAGATTCTTAATGATTGGTTGCTTTCTTGACCTTTTGTATCAAAGAAACCTTTAGATACAAAAGGTCAAGAAAGCAACCAATCATTAGAGAATCTAATCTATTCAAGGTACTCTATTAAACAACTTACTCATTTAGTTCTCCTGACAACAATGTGAATAGGAATTTCAAATCTCATTTACAGATGAAGCAATGATGTGCACAGAGACTTAGACTCTCTATGCCAAAGGTCCCTATACTTGTAAAGTTGTAGAAGTGAAGGTTACTGAATTTAGAAGGAGTTTGTGGTGTGGGAGAGATTGAGAGGCACACACAAACATATGACCTATTAGGATTAAACGCTATGCTATATGCTTATAACAATAGATGATGAAGACACCCAAAAGGGTAAAAACAGAGTGGATGAGAGTATTTGGGAACTCTGACAGGATGTCAGGTACCATGCTGAGAACCTCAGAAACATTGCAGATGGCAAAGATGGAGTCTCTGGCTTATGTGTCAGGGCTATATAGTTTTAACCCCTTTCAGATGTGTTATATCCCATCAACATGAGTAAGTAAAATCAGGGAATTTATTCTTGATTCTTTTTACTTGCACATGTTCTTGGCAAATGCTTAATTGTGCCATTTCATTTGAGAGAAAATCCCATTTCTTTAGTATGCCTAGCCTGATTTTTTTTTTTTTTTTTTTTTTTTTGAGATGGAGTCTTGCTGTGTTGCCGAGGCTGGAGTACAGTGGTGCTATCTTGGCTCACTGCAACCTCCGCCTCCCAGGTTCAGGTGATTCTCCTGCTTCAGTATCCCAAGTAGCTGGGATTACAGGCACATGCCACCACGCCCAGCTAATTTTTGTATTTTTAGCAGAGACAGGTTTCACCATGTTGGTTAGGCTGCTCTGGAATTCCTGACCTCATGATCTGCCCCGCTCAGTCTCCCAAAGTGCTGGGATTACAGGCGTGAGCCACCGAGTGTGGCCTGATTGTTTGAAAGGTTTCCATTGTTCTCAGGAATTGAACATTTCTTGGAAATGGAAACATAGAAAAATCCCCCATAGAGTTGAGCAATACAGCTCCCCTGGGCTAGAAAGTTCATACGGTGATGTCAAAGCTTAGTAATAATTTATGTAAACACTGCCCCAAAGCCACTGACCATGGGAAAAGTTTCTGTATAACTACTCTTCTGATGGGGTCTGACCCAAAAATTAGGGAGAGAGATAACCTATTCAACCAGCATTGATAACAGATTTCATCAACAGAATCATGGCAGCTGACGCTGGATTGAAGGCCTTGACTGCTAGAGATCTCAGTGAGATGGAACATCTTGGCACCATAAAGACACTCCTCAGCCAAATGTAGATTTTAACAACTAAATTTCATCTTATACATAATTCATGGCTTTTCAGCTCTGGAATGACTGGTTATACACATAAGAATATCAGTCATCTTGGCTTTTAAATACCAAGAGTTTAATTCTGGCAAGGATTTCTTGTAAGCTCTAAATCCTGACCTTCTTAGATAAGTCTATTTTCATCCTATACTTCTATGGGAATAAGTAAAATTAAAGCTAAAATGGAGGACAAGATGTCTTCTAGAGCTAAACCTACCTCTTTGCTTCCATGTATTAGGCTGAACTGGGTAAAAACAAGAATTTCATCTGGTTCAACCTAACAGTATTGAAATCATTGTAGAAAAGCAACAGGCTATACTTTTCTTACAGCTTCAGGAAAAGCTCTTCCACAACTTCCTTTGGCAGCCCCTTCTATTGTCTTGGAGTTCATTCATTCAGAGGGTTTTTAGTATTGACCTAAATCCCTCTTGAATTAATTAAAGCCATTTTACTTCTCTTGTCCAGAACAAGCATTGAAAAGGACAGCTTGTCATTACTTGTTTAAACCCCCTTCATCATTTTGAAGGCAGTAATGAAATGTACAGTCAGCCCCTTTTCTCTAACTTAAAGTTTCTCTAGCTTTCCTGCAAGGACCTATTCCCTTTCAATTTTTAGATGCTGTTAGGAGAGACCAGGTAAGTGAACTTGGACAAACACTTAATCTTTCTAAGACTCAGCTTCTTTGTTTGCAAAACAAGGATTTGAAATAAAATCAAATGTTTTCCATCTGCTCTGAAGCTCTTTCTTAGGGGTTTCTGGGAGGGGGCATGGCTTATATGTGTGTGTGTGTGTATGAGAGAGAGAGATGGCTGATTTCTGCTGTACTGTCTTTGTATATAATACTTAATTTTTTCAAAGTTATAAATGCTAAATTATCCTTTTGCATCCATTCTTTCCCCCTTCCACTCTCTTTCACTTGCGTTCACACACACATACATAAACACTCAAAAGGAAAAATTAAAACCAAACTATTATAAATAGCATTAAAAAATCCTAAATAAATTAACAAACAAAACCCAGGGGCATATTTAAAGATGAATATACTATGATCAATTTAGATAAAAAATTTTTAAAAATCACCTAATTATGGTTTATTAATATAGTATAATGTTTTTTGTACTCTTAGAATCTCCAAAGATGCTGAAAGTAAATGCAATAATTTTATATTCATTTTTGATTTTAAAAACCTCTTAAATAGCACTAAATAGATGTATATTTCCTTATTATTATATATATTTTTATATCTCAATCAACAAAGCTGCCAAATGACTAATGAAGGAGAACTAGAAGCAGTCTGAATAAAATGATGAACAAATAGAAAATGTCCAGTTTTACTGTTAGTATCTAAAAGAAGACTGGAGGTATCAACCAACAAATATGAAGAATCAGGTTGGGGACTTGAGCAGCCCGATGACAGGTCCTATATAAAGCTATTATAATTAAGAACGATATAGACATTGGAACAGAATAGAGAATACAGAAGCATCCACAAATGCATGGAAATCTAAAAAATGACAAAAGTCACATTACAAATAAAGAATGGATTATTTAGTAAATGGTACCTGGTCGGGTTGCCAGACAAAATGCAGGACGTCCAGTTGAATTTCATTTGTAGATAAACAGCAAATAATTTTTTTGCCATAAGCGTGTTCAAAATATTGCACAGAATGTACATATAGTAAAATATTTTTTATCTCAAATTCAAATTAAACTGGGTGTCCTGTGTTTTTATTTGCTAAATCTGGCAACTCTAGTACCAGGCCAATATGTCATTCACATGGACCCAAGTAAAACTGGACTCCTACCTCATTCTTCATACAAAAGTAAGTTTTAAATGAATCAAGGTCTTAAATGGAAAAGGCAAAAACTTAAAATACAAGGACAAAATTTCATGACCTCAGAATAGGGAAGAATTTCCTAAATAAGACTCAGAATGTAACCTATTTTTTGGAGGAGAAGATAAATTTGACCACCTTAAAATAATATACTTCTTTTTCTCAAAAAATACTTTTAAAAGAACGAAGACAGCTATAAACTGAGAGGTAGATTTTTTTAAAGATATAATCAAAAAGCATTACTATTCAGAGTATATAAAGAATTTCTACAAGTCAGAACGATAAAATGATAAAAAGACAACAAAAAAGAAAAAAAGCAAAACACATAAAGAGGCAATTTTTAAAGAGGACGCACAAAAGACCAAAGTTGTGAAGATACGCTAAACATCATTAATAATCAGGAAAATGCCAGTTAGAGACATGATTTTATAGCATCGGATGGAAAATATTAAAAATAATTAATTCAATTGTGATATTATTATACAATGTATACATATATTAAATTATCATGTTATAGCTCTTCAATTATATAATCTTTGTTATTAAATACCTGAAAATTTAAGAAAAGGAAAACATTAAACCATATTAAATTTTGGCAAGAATATGGAGTAATGGGAACACATTTCTGGTGGTTGTATACTTTAGCAAAATCACTTTGGAAAACACTTGATTCTACCTGGACAAGTTGAACAAGTGTATATACCCTACTTATAGCAATTCCACTCCCGTGTGTATGTATTCCAGAGGAACTCCTGAACATGTCCATCAGGATATGTACACAAGAATATTCAAGGTAGCCTTATTAACAGGAAAACAAAAGCAAAAAGAAAATCAGATATCCACAAACAGTATGCTGAATAAATAAATTGTAATGTATTGTTACAAAAGAATACTGTACAATGGAGAAAATGATCAAAATAGAGCTACTTCCTACAAAATGGGTAAATCTCAAAAGCATAGTGATGGGAATAAATAAGCAAGTCACTACTGATTTCCATTCCATGTATATGCAGAAAATGATATATCACAAAAAATGATAAATTGGTGAGGTTATGGATATGTTAATTGGCCTGATTGAATTTTTCTATAATGAATATATAGATTACAATTACATTGTACCCTATAAACATACACAATTATTTGTAATTTTAAAATGTTTACAAAGCAAGACATATAGACAGTGTGATTCAATTTATATTAAGTTGAAAATCAGACAAAACAAAATTACATACACACATGCACTAAAATGCGAAGGCATTAGTATTACTACAAAATTCAAGGCAGTAGTTACTTCTGCAAGGGACATACAGGAGCTACAAAGTAATTGGTGGTGTTCTATTTGCTTGGGGAGTACACAGGAATTTATTTTATTTTAAAATTATTATTTAAAATATACAGGTGTGTTATAATGTGTTTTTATGTGGGTATAATATATTTTGGAATAAATGAAAGTGCTTAAGTTACTATTTTATTTTCTAAAGAATGATTGTATTCTTAGAAGATTCCAGAGAATTAAAATACTGAGAGTTCAATGGGTTGGGTAAAAGTAAACATGCAAAAAGTAATTACTTTTACTTACTAATAAGTAACCTGTTTAGAACATATCTTTAAAAAATTTAATTTCTGATAACAATGAAATCATTAATTTTCCCAGGAATAAACCTCACAAAGGATGTGTGACACTTATATGAAAAACACTGTAAGGGTTCACTAAAGACTTTATAAAGTTCTGAATGTATGCAAAGAAATACTTGTCAACTTCTAATAGGGGTCCTCTCTGAACCCCTTCATCACATCTATACCTCAAACCTAATGGAGAGGAATGCTGATACAGTTGGTGGGACTCGCATGGACTGATTAGGTCACTTTTTCTGAGGGTGATGCTTTGAAAGAACTGGACATTTTATATTTGTTTCCATGTACAGTGAGAACATAAAGTGGCCCCAATTCCCTTTTTTTTCCATCAAGCTTGGCCACTTTCCTTTCACCGGGTCTCTCTCTTCTATCTTAGCTGGCTTTACTTCAGATATTACTTTCAACGACTGGAAAATGTGTTTTCTCTTTCCATGTATCTCTCTTGGATCCTCTTTCTGTAGTGCTGATGGGTGTGGCATATCGTCCCACTGGCATAGCAAGGTTTGGTATTAATATTTGGAGTTTTTTATCAGTTGTTGGTGGGAGCTGGGAAGGGTGGTGTAACAAAGAGCAAGAGGACTGGTGACGTGGCATGAGCAGAGCAGATTCTTCTTTGATGCCAGGCCATTCACACTGATGTAACTTTAAAGAGGATAACCCCACTTGGTCCAGATGAGCTTACCAGAAGTCTGAATATGGTGCAGGGCCAAAGTGTCAGCTAATAGTAAACTATTATTTTTCCTTACTTTGCCTTCTTTGGGAAAAAATGTTTGATTCTGCCAAGGCAGAATTCAATTCTTTTCCAACACTATCTCATTTTCTAATGATATGTTCCTGAATAGGAAGATACAGAATTATAAAGATTCTCTCCAAGTAAAATCATAAGTTTAATAAAATTTTAATAATAGTGCCAACCAGTTGTTTTTTTTTATCTTGAAAATATGATCAAATTGTTTAGCTTGAAAAATAAATGTAAAAGAATGTTCAGAAACTATGGAGGAAAAAAGAATAACAGGAGAATGGCATTAAAAAGTCATAAACACATACCCTAAATATACTGTAATTAAAATTGTAGTATTGCCTAGGAATGGACAAATAGATCAATGAGTGGAGTAAAAGACCTAGAAACTACACATATATAGGGGCATATAATATATGATAACAGATGGCATTTGAAATTAATGAGAAATTTAAATAACAAATATCACTGTTACAATTGGATAACAGTTTGGGGAAAAATAGGTTAGATAACTAACTACCACTATAGTGAAAAATAAATTCTACGTAGTTTAAGGATTATACCATGTAAATTGCGGGAGAAAAGAGAGAACATTTTTACAATCTTGAAAGAAGGATTTTCCTTAGCATGTTGCCAAGGCCTAAATATATAAAAAGAATGACTTATTAAAAACATATGAATGGAAAAAGAGGCCGTAAATAAAGGTGAAAGTCAAGAGATAAGCTGGGAAAGATATTTATGAAAAGGGTTAATGCCCGTAATATAGCAAAGAGATTAAAACAAAAAACAACAATGAAAAAGAAAAAAATCCCAATAGAAAAAAGGGCAAAGTATTACACAGGGAAATCACAGTGTGGGGTTGCAGGGGGTTGGGGGGAGGTTAAGCCATAGGTCTATTTGTAAATTTCAGGTGTTTCATGTGAACTCCCCACTCTTCACCAAGTAAGACTTAAGAAGGAAGAAATAAATTATTCTCTTCGTCCACTTGACAAATGCTTCTTATTTACATTCAAAGTCTTCCAAGACAGTTGACACATTGTCATGACTTTTTTTATAACCTTGATGCTGAGGATTTATCATTCTCTCTTCCCTAGGCTCCAGGTCTGTTATTACCAAATATCACGTGGACATTCTGTTTTGAATATCTTGTAATCACTTTTAAATGTCCAAAATTCAATTCAGCATTCATAGGATCATTTACATAAGTTTTCTATAAAAAATTAATGTCTTGTGCTGTATTAATTTATTGCTGCTTAAAAATTTACCCCCCAAACTTAGCAGCTTAAAACATTCAGCTCCTGTCAGTTAGAAATCTGGATGCAGCTTATGTAGATGCCTCTTTTCCAAGGGAGTTCACTCACAAGGCTGCAATCAGTGTGTTGACCAGAGCAGAAGTCTCATCTGAAGGCTTGACTGGAGGAGAGCACATAATTGCTTCCACATTCACTCATGTGGTTGTTGGCAGAACTCAGATCCTCAGGGATTGCTGGGCTGAGACTTTCCTCAGTTTTTTGCCATGTGAGCATCTCCATAGGGTAGACAGCAACATTGCAGCTGGTCTCCCTCTGAATAAGTGAGTGAGAGAGTGAGAAAGATGCCCAAGATAAAAGCCACAGTATTTTATAATCTAACATCAGAAATTAAGTCCTGTCATACTTGCTGTATTCAGTTGTTTAGAAGTGAGCCACTAGGTCCAGCCAACACTCAAGGGGAGGGATTACACAGGGTATAGATCCCAGGAGGCAGTTCATTGGGGTCATCTTAGAGGCTGCCTACAACAGATGCTGAGGGATCCAGGAGAACTAGTGATACAGGTGTGATTTGGAGTCCAAGTAGATGGACTGGGCTGGATATTACAAGGCTCAGAGGCATACACCAGAGCAGGGTCAAGACAGAAGCTCATGGTCAAGGGTGGCAGGAGGGCACTAGAAAAAATAGAGTGTCCCCAGATTAAACTTAGGGTTCAGAGCAGCTATGAGAAAACAGGTGTGTGTAAAATTCAGACCAACATCTAGAGAATCATGGCTCAGGCAAAGAGAACCACAGCACAGCTGAGGTTTAAGTTTAATTTTTGAATAGGTAAGATAGGTTTATGGGCAGCCATTGAATGGTATAGGCCAAAGATACAAGCTATTCTGATGAAAAATTCTATAGGTGCTATTAATTATCACAGGGAGCTTTGTTCCTCATGGGAGGGAACTTTCAGAGCTCTGATGTTCATTGCCTTCCCTCCTGAACCAAGGAGGGAAAAATATATATATATTTTTTTCAGTGTCACTGATTCTATCATGGGGGCCTTAATTCTCCTTATGGCTTGGTCCCAAACCCTTTGGCTCCTCTTTCATTTCCCTCTCCCATATTCAATTCCTCTTAAGTAATTGTTCAAGGAAAAGTATGAAAGTGGCAGCCAGTAATCTGTGGAATTTGGGCAGATTATGCAATCATTCCTTTCAATAAACATTAATTGGGCACCTGTGCTGTGTGTCAGGTGGGACCTGTGCTGTGTAGTCACTGGCCACATGTGGCAACTGAGGGCTTCAAATGTGGCTAATGTGACTAAGGAATTGAAATTCTAATTGTTTTAAATTTCAAAACAGAAGTAGTGTAACATTTTTCTATTGACAAAGTTATCATTTTGGTAGGACTACATTTTACTATGACCATTGAAAATTTAGCATCCATAATGAGATATACTATAAGTGTAAAACACACAATGGGTTTTGAAGACTTAGCATGAGAAAATTTTTTATACTGATAAATTATTGAAATATAGATATTTCAAATATATGGTGTTAAATAAAATATATTATTAAAATAAATTTCACCTGTTTTTTACTTTTTAAATGTGAATACTAGAAAATTTAAATGACATATGTAAATTGTATTATATTCCTATTGGCTATGTTAGGTTGGACTATATTACTTCTTTAGTTATTTTTTTCCTTAAAATTCATGGATGTCAAAAAGTCTTTGCAGTTTTTAATCTCGAAATATTCGCATAATTTTCTCTATACATGTGTTTTCACAACCACTGATCTGTATGAGGCCAGTGATGACCAAGTTGAAAAAATTTGTATAACACACAAAAAAAATGGAAATAAAATCTTTATTTTATATTCCTGTATACTTCCTAAGAAACTCTCAATTTACAGCTCAATACCACAGAAATTTCAAGTAAATATTGAGAAGTTGTAATGGTATTTGTCACAGTGTGTGAATTGTGTTTGATGTTTTCTTCTTAAATTGTCAGCAGACTTTAAGAATCGTGTTCATTGAAATTTGAGCAAATTACCAGGAGATGATGGCCTTGCGTCTTTTCCACAGATAGGACTTTTAGCCTAGCTTCATTTTTTTTTAAGATGGTAAACTTTATCCTGCCAAATACTGAATAACTATTATGTTGAGTGATTACAAAATTAAACTTACTCTGCTCTCAGATGCAAATATCATAAGTGTTTTTCATGTGTCCACTAGGAAATCTGTGTCTTATGAACACACACATACTCCTTTCTTCTTATTTCCCAGCTTGGGCAGGGCCAAGTGGCTGTTCTCTGCTGCCTTGTCCCCACTTTGGTTCTTTGTGAAGACATTACTGAGTATCCATAGCCTCGGTCTAGTTCCTGAGCCTGGGTAGTTCGCCTCGCCAGTTCTTTGCAGGGTCCCCTTACGTCTTACCATGGGAAGGCCCTTTGGTAGCCTTTCTGGATCTCAACTTACCCATTTGCCCTGCTCCCTACCCCTCCCTCCATGCAAGAATGTGGAATCTTTTCTGGGTTGCCCATCTGAGGTGGCTCTTTTCTTTGGCCAGACTCGTGTGGCCTCTTTACGCTGCTGGGCCTGCCCCATGTTGTCATAGAGCACCCTGCTCAGTGGATTCCTCCCAGGGAACCAAACGGGAAGCAGGGCAGGTGCACCTCTCCTTCAGCCTTCCCGCCCACTCAGCTAATATTCCCTCTCTGCCATCCTTTAGATAATATGCTGGAGAAAGGACACTAGGACTCATATGTCCCACCTCCTACCTGTCCTGATTTTCTCCTTCTAACTGCCCCCACCACCAGTCACTCTCCCTGCCCTCTCCCTCTGATTGGATGGATGGATGGGGCTTTTGTTTTATGCACCCTTTCACTCTAGTTTTATTTTCTTTATGTCATATTTTCCTCCTTCACAATCTCAAGACGGTATCTGAGCCTTAAGGCAGATACAGATGGGAAGAAGATCAACTTACTCCTAAGAGTAGTTAAATCAATAAAGACTTAAAAAATACTGTACGTGAACCAGATGCATTTTCATATAATTTTCTGAAGTGTTCTAGAAACAGAAAGGGCCATTTTGAACATTTTGTTTTGAGAGAAGAAAAGATAAGAATTATGTCCAAAATAGGATTAAACAGACTTTTAAATATCTCTTCGGTATTCTCAGACATGTGGTAGCTTATATAAAAATTGCTCCTCTTGGTCAGTAGTATTTCGTGGCCTCTCCACTGCATGAGGTCACAGCTTGCCCAAAGAATCAAAACCTTTCTTTTCAGTTTAGAAAACTAGGTATTCAGCCTTATCTAAATTGGCTGTCTCTGTCCCCTACAGATATAATTATAATAAGATTTCATTCTCTGCTTTTCCTAAATTAAAACTAAAATCGCAGGTCAAATATATGTCTATTTCTCCTTTATTCTTTGTTCCCAGAACTTTTCTTTTTCTGTGAAAAGGATTCTGGGGCAGAGATGAGATGCACATGATGGTTTTTGATTCAGGCTCTGATCTCCCCTATCAGCTTCTATTTTCTCTGATCCTCTCCTAGTTTATAAACACACATAAACATATCTGTCTGCGTTTGGCTGAAACATTTTATTCCAAAAGGAAGTTAATTTTATCCTTTGGCATCTACTAAAAATATCAGACTTTACAAAACTTTATTTCTCATAATATTGAAATTTGTTTTAAATGAACAGTAGTTTTTTTTATAATTAAAATCAGCTCAGCACCAGTATTACAAATTAAAATGGGGCAATAGCTAATATTCAAACAGTATCTAGAATCTGTTATACTGAAAAGTGCTCCAGATTGGCTCAGGAGCAAAGGGTTGTAGTGCAGTCCTGCCATCATTACATATGTATCTGTGAACAGCTCATTTCATTTAGCTGGGCTCCAAATTACTCCCTCTATAAAATATGAAGTTACAGTAACTTTTCTTCTAAGGTCTATATTTTGATAAAAATCTGTGATTCTAGTATATAGAGAAGGAAACTGACCACATCTACTGAAAAAAACAGACAAGGCAACATTTCCACCAGCAACTCCCACTTCTAGCTATGCCCTTACATGTATTCTGCCAAACAACAAGGGATATGGACTGTCTGGCGGAGTCACTAGGACAAAGGACTAAAGGAAGAAAAAAGGATCCAGATGTTTCCATTGGGGTAATTGAATTTTCAGACACATCTAATTCAGATGAGCTGTGTCCATGGACAATTCAGCCAAAGACATAAAAGTGAATCTTATAATTCAGCTGGGTTTTCATGATACCATTTAGCACTCTAATCGATATTATTCCCTCACATGTCTGTGATGACATAGTAGGAGTCAAGGAAAAGGACACCCTTAATCAAAAAGCAAATTAAAATCTCCATGCCCCCAGTGTTTTCACAGCAGAATTTATTGCATGCTCACTGAGTACAGAGTACTGTTTTAAGTGAGATGAGGAAGGGATACAAAAGTAAGAATAATGGTACTGCAAAACGTTCTCAGTCTAGTTGAAGAAAACATGTCCAATAACAGCAGACTTTATGACCTACTTCTAAAAAGTCATGTAAATGGCAAATGTCTTTATCTGTGTATTGAATGTTTCCTTTAATTCTTTGAGGTTAGCCTATCATAAAAATTTAGTTAATTAAGCCAAGAACAGAGGTTTAATTAATAACTCATAATTAACAACCCAAAACTCACATCATACTTAGAAAGTTTGTTCTTCATCTACCAAGTCTGTTAAATTCTGTGGTAGATTTTAGGCCTAGGAAATAAATAAGAAACCAGAGTCAGAAATAAATAAGGTGAGAATATAATTTATCATCTGAAACTTTTGGGAGTGAAAGGGGCACTTTTAATAATTACACAGTTATGGTAATTATTATGGCAAGCTTAAACTGAGCCTGCTTTGAGCAAACTGGAATATGTGGATGCCCTTTTGGTAAATAAAATAGATTTGTCTCAGGAGTTACATTATTGGAATAAGATTTATCTAGGATCAGAATGCTGAGGCAAGCAGTAAAATGGAGCTCCAGCCTGCCTGGCTGAATGATTCTGCCAAGCGCATTTCCAGCCTGGAAAATCTGAGGTGACCTTTGTCACTTATCTTCCCTTCTATTCATTAAAAAGTGCACCTTTTATTATTGGTTGAACACCCGTTTGAAGGAATGGAGTGAATATAAAAGTTTAAGGTACGCTCCTGTTAAGGAGTTGGTTGCTGGTGTGGACAGATGGCACTTGCGTGTGACTGACAATTCTTAGGTATGCCATTGGGCACTATGGGATAAATTGCCAGATAAGTTGTACAGACAATGAGTTGAAAGGTAGGTAGAGGGAGAAATCACATTAGGATGGGAAAGGAGGTAAGGCTTTAGGAAAAGATGTGAGACTGAAGTTGGGTCTTGAGAGATAAGGTGGAAATTTACAGAGTGATTGGCACATTATGCTTTCCATCTTCTTTCTGATCAGCTATTAAATACAACAAACAAACAGCCACGACAACAGGGATAACAAAAACGCTTGCAATTTTTGTGGCACACGAAGTGTTATGAGCTCTATTACGTAGACAGTTTTATAAATAATTAAGAGAAGGATAAATTTCTCTGTAGAAAAATGGACTAAAGACATGAAAAGGTAATTAATAAAAGAAGAAATATGAAAGGCCAGTCTACATTTGAAAATTTATTCATTCATTAGTAGGAAAGAGGTGAAAAAAACTTGACAAACTAACTGGTGGGAGTAGGTAGAGAAAACGGTCACTCTCAGGAGTTTTAGTAGAAAAGGGTGCCTTGGGATAATGTTTTTGAAAGTCAGTTTAGCCATATGTATCGATAGGTATATATTCTTTGGTTCAGAAATACTACTTTTAGAAATTTGTCATAAGGATATAATTATATAATTGTACAAAGATGTTCATGCAAATGTTTAACATAGCACCATTTATATTAATGTGGAAAATCATAACCAACTAGTAGTACATTGATAGTATATTTGCTTAATAAATTTTGTTATAAATAGTAGAGCACATATAGAGCTCATGACTATGTGAGGTGATGGATATATTCATTAGCTTAATTGTGGTAATCATTTGACAGTGTATACATATATAAAAACACCATATTGTACATCCTGAATACGTACAATTTTTATTTGTCAATTATACTTCAATAAAGTTAAAAATAAATTTTGGCACATTCATACAATAGAGTAATACATAGTCACTGAGAAGGTTAATGTGCAAAATATTCATTAAGTTATTTTAAATGAAAAAAATCAGGCTGAAAATAACATGTGAAATAAAGATCACATTTATGTCTCAGGATGTTTGCCCAAATATTGACAATAATTATCTCTAAGTGGTAATTGTAGCAGTAGTACTAGTAGTCTTTTCTTTTTTTGAAGGAGGGATTTAGGTTTGTTTTTATTTTTATAGTTTCTATTATATTGTTTGAATTTTACTCAATGAGCATGTGTTGTCTTTATTACTAGATTATGCTATTAAAACAAAAGTATTTTGAGGAAAACTGTCTTGCTAATTTGATAAGCAATGTCCATTTAATAGGCATAGAAACACATTTTCAAGGTCGTTCCTTCTAGAAACCCTCAACAAGCTATTGGTATTCCCTTAAGTTATGATTTAACACAAAGAATTCTGATAAGATTTATGTCTCTAAATGTATGTCTTGATCCAAGGATCTATTTTTGGCTATGTAGATGTGTGAATGTTTAAGCCATTTCATTCAATATTGTTTCTCTAACTGAATTTTGGGATAAAATAATGAATTGCAGTGAACTTGAGATTATACTTTGTGACAGCTCCCTGCCCTGCATCTCAGTCTATATATGAGGGATCTTTAAAAAGTTCATGGAAAATGCATATTACTAAAAGAAAATGTGTGGATTTTAAACTTTCTCGCACCAAAATAAACGTGTATGAACTGGTTATAACTATGTGAACAGGATCTAGTTTGAAGGATTAAGAAGCGTAAGACACTGAAGCACTTGTAGTAGTGACATGTGGAGGGAGAGATTTTCTGGTATAATGTTATCCAACTGCCCTTGAAGGTTGAATTCTGAATTAGGACAACTAGCTGTCCCTATAGTATTGCCTAAATTAACAGAAAACACACATGTATGCGCGCATGCGTGCGCACGTGCGCGCGCGCGCACACACACAGACACACACCCCTATACTCTCGATGCAGAAATATTTTACAGACACTGCAACGTTACAGACATTATAACAATGTCAATAGGCATTCTTGGTGTGGCTGAAACAACTCCTGTTTCCTTCTTAAAAATGTTCTCCTCAGGAATTTTCCATCTCATTAAATTATGCCATCAACATCACCATTCAGGCATGTGCCTAAGCTGAAAATCTAGGTGTCAGCCTTGATTTCTTGATTCTCACCTTCTGTAATCAATCCAGTAGAAGGCCCTTTTGATTATGCGTCTAATTCATACCCTAAAGCCATCTCTTTATTATCTCCACTATCACCACCTTAGTCCAAATCACCAGATTTACATCTGTCATTAAAAAGCAACATGAAGTGATGCGCAAGAAGCCGATGCCAGCTCCTGTGGTCACTGTCTTACCTCTTTTCTGAATGTCTGACTTAGCCTCCTAACAGGTGT
This sequence comes from Ateles fusciceps, assembly GCA_036589455.1. Lineage (NCBI taxonomy): Eukaryota > Metazoa > Chordata > Mammalia > Primates > Atelidae > Ateles > Ateles fusciceps. Next base: position 1,743,176 of record JAZHEH010003022.1, on the reverse strand, counting down.
TCTGGCTTTTTCTCCACCATCCCTTTCTACCACTTGACTCCACTCTCAGAAAAGCAGCCAGAAGGATTGTGTAAACATGTAAATTAGGTTACATAACTTCCCTTATTGAAATCATCCGATGACTTCCAATCATACTTGGAATGAATTCCAGATTCCTTACTCTAGCTGTGAAGTCCCCATGGTCTGGCTCCTGATTATTTCTTTGACCTCATTTCAAACAACCTCCCTTCTGCCTGCTATGTTTTGGCCATGGTAGCCAACTTTTTCGTTCTTGAAAATGCCAAACTCATTCTTGCCTTGGGGCCTCTGCACCAGTCTTCTGGCTGGCTATTCTGGCCACAAAGCTCTTGCCCGGATCTTAGAATAGCTGCCTGTTTCTTGAAAGTCAGAACTCAGCCTAAATGTCAATTACACATTCTAACTTGGATCAAGTCTGTCATGCTCTGCTATATCTGCCAGTTAATTGTCTACATTACACGTGTTTAGATGTGTGTTTCATTTCCCCCTAGCCAGATATAAGCCCCATGACAGCAGAAATTGTGCCTGTGTTATGCACCTCTGTATCTCCATCATGGAGAACCATGCCTGGTTCCTACAGACACTCAATAAATGTTTGTTGAAAGAACAAGTGGAAATTTCAGAATAGAGCCTGATATTGCGATAAAAGGACCATCAAAATTATTCTGCTTGACTGGATTTTTTGGTATCAAATACTATTCAAATAAATGAGTTATAATCTGGGGCTCAAAACTTCTTTAGGGACAAGAACTAATTGTATGCTATTTGCTGTAATAGAATATAATCAAGATCAACTTTTAAAACATTGTGTACATTATTTGTTTAATTTGTACATCACTAAATGATTTAAATCCTAATTGCACTGGATAGTCCTGGAACTTATCTATTTAACTTTCCCACAGTTTCTGTTCCATGAATTAACCACCCTCTGCACATGAAGCCCTTGGCCAGGTTTCCAACAGAATCAGAATCCCCTGTGATACTCCAATAAGGAAACTCATCAGTATTTCTGATTTTAAAAAAGAAAAAATTCACATTGCTTTAGAAAAGAAGTCTCAGGTGCTAGACTCTTTAATGATATTTTTGGTATTACATTTTCTCTTAAAAAGGAAAATGTGCCTCAGATTGCAATTACAGGGAGGTGGGAGACTGGAGTGGAGCAGAGTCAGGGAACACAGGACAATTGCACCTGTGTGGAGTGCCCTTTGAATAATAATAACTTGAAGTATGAACTGGTCCTGTGTTTTTTTCTTCTTCCTCTCTTCTCCCAATACTATATCCTTTATGGCCATGAGATGAGTCTGCCATTGACCCCAGGAGAAATGTATCAGTTCATATCCTGGAATCAAAGTGATGGTGCATTGGTAAATGTTTGACAAATAAATTTCCAGAAAAAGAGCCCTGATTTGTGGTCTTTGCTGGTTTCTGTAGGGTAAATGCCTCCACGATGGCTTATTTCAAGCTACCAATGAGGCACCACTGACGTGGAGTTAGGAGGAGATGCTAACAATTGGCTCTTATGAGCTAATATGAGCTGACCCCAGCACACTACTGGATCAGTGATACAAATTCTTAAGAGTTTTTGGCTTCAAGTTCAGCAAATCTGATCCAGGTACAAGACAGAAAAGATTTGACAGTAAATACAATGAGGCTGAAGTAATTTCACACCCCATCCCAAGACATAAAACAACAACAAAAAGCATACCAAAACAAACAGCCAAGAGAACCTTATGCTGGAGAGAGAAGAGGGAGATGTTTAGAGAAAAGTGATATTCTTTAACAGCAGGTCAGGGTGAGCCTGGGAGGGTAGGGTGTAAAACATGATAAAAGTTGGAGATGCTAAAGTAGAAGAAACTTGTCTGTCCAGGGACAGGGCACTAATCATATTAAAGTTTTCTCTGAGAAGGAGAGCCCCTGGGTCTTGTTAGCCCACCTATAACTCCGGGGGTAGGCAGTCTTGCTTATGCTCATCTTGGCACATGGGCAGGATGAGAGAGCCAGGATAGCCATGGCTATCCACGAGCAGACAGAGTGCTGCCTAGACCACAGAGTCTTCCTGAGCCTCAAAAAATGTCACTCTTCCCTTTGCTTTTCAGTTTCTGTGTGCCTGTAAGAACAGGAAAGGGCTAAAGGGCAGGGGTCAGGATTTGATGATCTTGGGTCCTAATGGGGATACTGCAGAGGGTATAACTGTATAGATCCAGATTTTACAGGACAGCAGGCATCTGATAGAAAAAGAGAGGGGCTACATTTTTATTTTCATTTTGCACAGGGTCCTTCAAATTGTGTAGCTGGTCCTAGACCTGGGTCTCCCCAAAACTGGCTTATCCTCATTCCTTTAGGATTTCCCCCTCACTAGAAGAGCAGGGGAGGAAAGCAGAGAGCAGGCTAACACTGTCTGTAGAACAACTGTCAGGGTGTCCCTGGGTCTACATTTCCAAACCTTGTTCCCTACTGTCCTAGTTCCCCAAGACATTTATGCATTCTTGAAGAGCAAAGGGATCAGTAGATGCATAAACTCAGAAAACAGTATCCTAAAACCCCATCTGCAGACTTAAAGGCCGTATCAGTGCAATAAAGCTCCTGGGAGGTCTCCCCCAGTAAATAAGATACCTGTTTAATTGTACTTGGTGCTTGAATACACAGCTGCATTTGTGCAGATTTTTTTTTTTCCAACCCACCTGTGAACATCCTGAAACCACTTCCCTTAACACACATTTGAGAAGTGATGCCCCAGAAACTTGAGAAGAATGGGCCACATCTCCCTAGTCTTGGGTATAGGGATCTAACAGCCTAGCACTGACTTCCTCCCTGCACTCCTTTTGGAAGTCATGAGCAACAAATCATTAGGTTGCTATGGTATTTAGGAACTAAAAGCAAGCTCACACAGCCTATTTCAGATGTAAACAAGAAAAGAGAGGTCCTACAAAATTAAATCATTGTTATAAAGTAACAGGAGCTGGAAGCAGGCCAGTCAAGAGAAGTATAATCGATAATGATAACAGTTCACATTTACTGAATATTTACTGTTCCAGGGTTGTGTTATATTATTTTACCTTCACACAAACTATAGAGTAGATACCAATGCAGATATATGAAGTAAACACCTGTGGTGGTTCATATTGTGTGTCAATTTGGTTAAGCTATGGTGCCCAGTTATTTGGTTAAGCAGCAGTCTAGAGGTTGTTATGAAAGTATTCATATTTTAGATGGAGTCTTGCTCTGTCACCCGGGCTAAAGTACAGTGGCACAATCACAGCTCACTGTGGCCTTGACCTCCAGGGGTACAAACTTTCCTCCCAACTCAGGCTCCTGAGTAGCTGGGACTATAGGTGTGCATTACCACACCCAGCTAAATTTTTTTAAAGATGAAATTAACTTTTAAATCGGTAGACTCTGAATAAAGCATATTACCCTCCATAATATGGGTGGGCCTCTTCCAATCAGTTGAAGGCCCTAAAAGCAAAGACTGAAATTTTCTGAAGAAGAAGGATTTCTCCTCAAGACTGCAGTGTAAAAACCCTGCCTGAGTGTCCAACCAGCTATTCTGGAATTTGGACTCAAGACTGCAAAATCAACTTGCCTAAATTCCCACCCTGTTTGCCCAGCCTAACCTGCAAGTTTTAGACTTGACAATTTCCCTATTGTCAAGTTTAAAAGTCTAAGACTTGACAATTTCTCTCTCTCTCTCTCTTTGTGTGTGTATATACATTTCAGTAGGTGGTTCTGTTTCTCTGGAGAACCTGACTAATACAACACCCACAACTGAAGCTGAGTATTGTTTGCCCCTCCAGATCTATTCTCTACTTCCTTCCACCCCGTCTGTCACTGTTAAAATGTACATCAATTTTCTTCATCTGCTTCATTGCTCTGTGCTTTCAGCTGGGTTAGGCCAATGAGAGTTAGTGGCAGGAAGTCAGAAGTCAGGAGGAGAGTGAGGTTAGGGTGTTGATTCTCTTGGCTCTCTCCTGATCAGGCTGTAGGATGGGAGTGGCTGTGTTTCTTTACCTGAGGCTGGAGCTCTGGCTGGGTGGCCTCTCCTGCAGCAGCAGCTACAGTCTCAGTACTCACTGAGTTCCTGTGGCCACTCTCCTTTGCTTTTCAGGCCTAGGATGGGAGGGGCTCTCCACTGCTGCTAGTCCTTCCCCTCTCATACCTGCCTCCATGTACTTTACCATTCTACATAGTTTTCTCTTAATCCTGCCCATAGCTCTGTAAATTATCCTCATCCTCAATTTCTCTGTTCAAGTGTGCCATCTGTTTCCTACCAGGACCCTCAGTTTCCATAGGGGACTGGTTCCAGGATCCCTGAAGATACCCAAATCCATGGATGCTCAAGTTCCTTATATAAAATGGTATAGTATTTACATATAGCCTATGCACATCCTCCCATATTCTTTAAATAATCTCTAGATTACTTATAATACCTAATACAATGTAAATGCTATATAAATAGTTGTTACACTTTATTGTTAGGGAATAATGCCAAGGTAAAAGTCTGTACATGTGCAGTACAGATGCAACTTTCTGAAATTATTTTTTAGGAATATTTTCAACCTGTGATTGGTTGAATACATGAATGGAGAACCTGTGGATGCAGAGGGCCCACTGTAGTTCAATATCCTTTTAATTCTCATTTATGCATGAGGAAACTGAGGCCTAGAGAGGTTTGGTGACCTCTCCACAGCTGGGATTTAAGCAAGGTCTCTGATTCCAATGGCAGTATTCACAGCTTGCACACTATAATCATTGTTTACTCTTTCTGAAGCAGTTTCTTGATTTGTAAATGGAGTCAGCACAAAAATTCCTGTGATGGTTAATTTCATGTGTTAATCTAACTAGGCCACAGAATGTCCAGCTATTTGATTAAACCTTATTTCTGGGTGTGTCTCTGAAGATATTTATTAGCCTTTGAGTTGGACTGAGTAAAGCTCATAGCTTACCCCAGTGAAGGTGGGCATCATCCAATCAGTCAAGGGCCTAAAAGAACAAAAAGGAGGAGGATTAGATTTGCTTTCTCTCTGCCTGATTGCTTGAACTGGGACATAGATCTTCTCCTGCCCTCTGTGCTTCTGGTTCTTAGGCCTTCAGACTCAGGTAGGGATATGCACCATTGCTCTCCAACTCTTGGGCCTTTGAACCATCCCACCAGCTTTCCTGGTTCTGCAGCTTCAGATGCAGATCATGAGATTCTCAGCCTCCATAGTCACATGAGCCAATACCTCCTAACAGATCTTTTTCTATATATATCCTATGAGTTCTGTTACTCTGAAGATCACTGACTAATACAACTCCTTATAGGGTTTTGGTTAGCTCTTAATAAATATTAGCTATTGTTATTATTTGCCACAAAAAAAAGGACATTAATGAGATGGAAATTCCTACACTATAGGGTTACTGTAGAATTCCTTGGCTAAGAGGCCTACAGCACCAGCACAGGGCCAGGCACACACTGGCTGCTCAATTACACTATAATCATCCTCATTGTTCTTTTCCAAATCCACAGTCTCCAGGAATAGGCTCTTGAATTCTTAATGAGCAGAATTTTGAGTGGAGAAGAAGATGGGGGGTGGTGAGAGGTGCTTTACATATGTTATCTCGTGTAAATGTTACAAAAGAACTAAGGTAAGTTATTCCAGTTTTACAGATGAGGAAGCTGAGGGTTTAGAAGTTAAATAACTTATATAAGGCCACTACCATATCTGGTGGTAAAAGATTGAGGATTCCAATCCAGATATGTTTGATTCCATATTTATCTGAGCCAAAGATTATTAATAGAGCTAATATTCAGCTGGTCAGCACTACTATGATAGGTTCTACTGTTAAAATATTAAATTCTTTCCTATTGGTAAATGGCAGCTGCCTCATGTCTTTGGTATACATCTTGTCCACCCACTCCCTTGCTCCCAGCTCCAAAGAGAGGGCCTGTTCTGTTGGGTCTGTGCCTATAACTTATCAGTTATTAATTTTCATAATATCACTTCTACATATAAGCCCAGTAGCAGAACTGGAGAGTCATGTCTCAGAAAATTACTGAATAAGCTGTGTACAAACTTATAGGAGTCCAAGAAGGAGGTTGACTGGGGCATTTTCAGAGCACTGCAGAACATTTTCATTATTTCTGTGTCCTCTGTCCTGTGGTTGACTTCCTCGGAAGAATGAGCTTCAGAGGAGCTTTAGAGTGAGTTATGGAGGGTGGGATTGCCTGTCCCCATAGTGCAGAAAGCCTAACCTTGTTTCTGAGCCATCCCCATTTCAGCTTTTATTGCACCTCTGTTCTGAACCCCAAATCACTGTGATTCTTTTAAAATAATTCAACAGAGAGAAAATAGATACGAACTCTGTTTGAGGTGGTGAGAGGGAAGGCCAGCTTCTTCCCAGGTTTCCAGGTTTCGAGTCCATCAGCCTGGACCTTCATGTTTACCTGAAAGAGGTAGCCTGGCACCTTATGAACATAAGCTACCCAGTCAATAATATTTTGTTTTAGCAGCCTGAACAGACTAAGACAACAGTGAATTAAGAAACTCAAAACTTGAGTTCATGGGCCAGAGAGCTGGGTCTAGTGGGAGGAGGCGGCTAAGGGAAACTTAGTCATTGGGAGATTTTACGCTGAGGACAGTTTTGCTCTGTGTTTCCTTGCAGACACCTCTGCAGAGCATCAGGCTGTGTCCCTGCTGTGAGGATCTGCAAGGCTAGCCCTTGCCCTTTACAAATCTCCTTTCTCTTTCTTTCTTTCAAAATGGACTTGCCTTGGATTAATAAAGATGTGCTGGAGAGCTTCTTATCTCGGCCTGGAATTGTGCTTTCGTAATGGTATTACCCTTAAACTTTAATCTAAAAAGTAGAGGGGAATTAAAAATAATTCACAAAGAAAAAAGCAAACCTCCACAATCGAAAGAGATAGGGTTAAGGACAGAAGAAATGGCAAGAAGACATAGGGCTGGAAATTGTGGCATTTAATCGGGGATTAGGCAGGAAATGGGTGAGGCAATTGCAGAATGACAAGAACCAACCCGAACCGTCTAATGGAACCTTTGTCAAGGTTTTCAAATACTCTAGTGCCCTTTAAAAATCATTTCTCCTCTGCCCTTATGTTTTTGTCCAGGCTTAGAGGTGAAAATGAAATAATCGAGGGTGAGATGCTGGCTCTACTGACTTTTTCTCAAAGGGAAGCGGGCTACAAGTTTCATGGGAAATCCTCTTGCCCAGTGAAAGCCCTTAAGAACAGGATTGGCTACATAATTTGCAGAGGCCAGTGCAAAATGAAAACGTGGAGTTTCTTGTTCAAATTGTTAAAAGTGTCAAGGAGACAGGCAAGCATGAAACCAAATGTGGGTTCACAGCCTGGGGACCTGTGTGACTGGCACAGATCACATACCCATGAAGCTGGCCCTACTGCAGAGTCTCTGAAGATTCACACTGTTCTCATTTTCTGGCTTAATAATGTTTCTTCTTCCATTTTCAAAGCATCAGGGATGCGGTAATTGTGTGTGTATGTACACTATTTTTAAGCACTTATGTTGATTTTTAAAATGGTTCTTTGAAAACTCAAACATTTCTAAAATCCAATTGATCCTGTCATTGCCACCTTTAGGTATTAATCTGAGCAAGAGAGACTGCTGCCCAAGGCCCTGTACTTTAGAGGGCTCTGCTTTGGCTTCTTTCCAGCTCAGCTTGAATCTGAGCAGGCAAGTAGACATGCCTACCCAGACAAAGGCTCAGGTGGCCCAAACCCCAGAATTCCTTGCCCAGATGGCCCTGACCCACTCCAGGTATAGGCAGGTATCTTTCCTGGGTTCTGTCTTCCAAGGATAGGCCTCACTACTAGCATGACCACCCTTTGGTCGAAGAGTAGACCAAGAAACAGTTGTTTGGGGGTGGAGAGAGCAGTCATCTTGACAGAGCTTGGACATGTGGGCTTGTCTGGGATATCTTCATGTTTGGAGGAGGACTCCTGCTGTGCCAGATGAAGCTGGAAGGAGAATGAGCTAGGGGAGGGGCTGGAAGGGGTGTTTCCCCACACTGCCATGTTCCACACAGGAATTCGAAGGACTCAGAAGTCTAAATTTTAACTTGGCTTTTCAGGCCATTAGGAAGGTGTATTTGTTATGGTAGAATCAAATATATCTTATTTAACAGTTTGCTGGCTTGATTTATAACTTATAAATCCCTTGGCTTATAATACGTGGGGTTTCTTTTATATTCTTGCAATGCATTCTGCAAACATTAGGGGCAGATCTGGATGGTGGGCAGCAAAGAAAGTGTGTATTTCATCATGAAGTTGTGTACTGTATTTGCCATGAAAAGTTTGTAGTTTGGTTACTCTAATTTTGCATGTACATGAGCTCGTATGTGTATAATATTTACATACTTTTTAACAAGTACAATTTCTATTTTGATCAGTGGAAAATAGCAGCTTTTAAAGATGTAATTATTAATTATATATGTGCTGTGGCCAATTTCAAATACCTTTATGCTCCAAAGGTTTCTTAATTTAGTAAGAATATTCCATTTTTATCACAACACTGCACTCTGCTAAAATTTGTGTTTATATACCATACAACAAATAATTTTATCTTTAATGTTGAATTTTTTACATGAGCTTCTAATAGCATTCACAACAAAGTCAAATATTTCATTTTAATGGAATGAATATTCAAAAGATGTATTTTGATTTCATGAATTTAATAAATACAAACAAACCTTTATTGCAACTGATTTTCTCTTCGAAGTGTCTAGGGCACTGGTAAAAACTGGCCTTACTTAACTGTTTGTGCAGTTCTTCTGCTAACGAGGCCAACACATGAACAGTACTCACTTTGCTTTTTATAAATCCAAAAGGAAACTTGGAATTCAAAGTGAATGACAGTAATGCAGAAGAACAACCATTTGAAGTAAATGAGAAGTTGTGCTCCACTGAGTGAGATAAACATACCTTCTCTAGGCATACATGTTCAACAGTCTAGTTGTTGGACACAGTCTTAAAGTGACTTCTAACTTTTCAATAGATGCTGGTGCTTTTTCAGAAGATTTGTGTCTTCTCATTTTCATATGTTCAGTGTGTCACTCAGCCTTCATAGCTGATACTAAACTATGTTGATAAATATTCTTTGTAAGTTCCACATTCATCAACTTTATTGTGAAATCAAAATTTTGACCTTAGTTTTTCACTAAACACGTGCTTTTGCTTTTTTGAGCTCATTGCTGCTGAAAGAGTTTTTTGCAAAACAAAACAGTATAACTTAATAGTTGTAGATATGCATATATAAACCATAAAGTAAATTACATCATGTAATGGGGATATTAAGGCTACTTGCTCTAAGCTCTATGGCAAGACAGCTCAGCCTCCAGTTCTCATTCATGTTTCCCAACAAACTGAAGTCCCACATTTCTACTGACTCTGCCAACTGATGGCTCAGTGGTTTCATGAATTTTGAAGGATGTGGCATAGGCCACAGCACTACTGGCTGGCCCAACAATGGCCAGCAGAGGCTATGGTTTTGAGTCCTCCCAACACCACTCAAATTTTGGTAAATTAGCTTCATGAGTTCTCTCTTGTTTGACTGCATTGCTTTTATCAGAAAGTGTGATGCATGCTGTCTTTGAAAGAGAAGTGCTTAGGGATGCAGGGATGGTTTAACATTGGCAAGTCAATAAATGTGACACACTACATAAACAGAATTAGAAACAAAAACTACATGATCAGCTCAGCAGATGCAGAAAAAGCATTTGACAAAATCCAGCATCCCTTTATGATTAAAACTCTCAGCAAAATCGGCATACAAGGGACATACCTGAATGTAATAAAAGCTATCTATGACAGACCCACAGCCAACATAATACTGAATGGGGGAAAAGTTGAAAGCATTCCCTCTGAGAACTGGAACAAGACAAGGATGCCCATTCTCACCACTCCTCTTCAACATAGTACTAGAAGTCCTAATCAGAACAATCAGACAAGAGAAAGAAATAAAGGGCATTCAAATCAATAAAGAGGAAGTCAAACTGTCACTGTTTGCTGACGATATGATCGCTTACCTCAAAAACCCTAAAGACTCCCCTGGAAAGCTCCTAGAAGTGATACAAGAATTCAGTGAAGTTTCTGGATACAAGATTCATGCACACAAATCAATAGCTCTTTCTACACCAACAGCAACCAAATGGAGAATCAAATCAAGAACTCAATCCCTTTTGCAATATCTGTAAATAAATAAAATAATAATAAAACAATTAGGAATATACCTAACCAAGGAGGTGGAAGACCTCTACAAGGAAATCAACAAAACACTGCTGAAAGAAATTATAGATGACACAAACAAATGTGAATGCATCCTGTGCTCGTGGATGAGTAGCACCAATATTGTGAAAATGCCCATAATGCCAAAAGCGATCTACAAATTCAACACAATCCCCATCAAAATACCACCATCATTCTTCACAGAATTAGAAAAAAAAGAATTGTAAAATTTATATGGAACTAAAAAAGAGCCTGCATAGCCAAAGCAAGACTAAGCAAAAAGAACATGTCTGGAGGCATCACCCTACCTGATTTCAAACTATACCATAAGGCCATAGTCACCAAAATAGCATGGTACTGGTATAAAAATAGGCACATAGACCAATGGGACAGAATAAAGAACCCGGAAGTAAACCTGAATACTTATAGCCAACTGATCTTCAAAAAAGCAAATGAAAACATAAAGTGAGGAAAGACACCCTTTTCAACAAATGGTGCTGGGATAATTGGCTAACCACATATAGGAGAATGAAACTGGATCCTCATCTCTTTTCTTATACAAAAATATACTCAAGATGAATTAAGGACTTAAATCTAATACCTAAAATTATAAAAATTCTAGAAGATAACATCGGAAAACACCCTGCAAGACATTGGCTTAGGCAAGGATTTCATGACCAAGAACCCAAAAGCAAATGCATTAAAAAAAAAGATAAATAGTTGGGACTTAATTAAACTAAAGAGCTTTTGCATGGCAAAAGGAACAGTCAGCAGAGTAAACAGACAACCCACAGAGTGGGAGAAAATCTTCACAATCTATACATCTGACAGAGGACTAATATCCAGAATCTGTAACGAACTTAAACAAATCAGTAAGAAAAAAACAAACAATCCCATCAAAAAGTGGGGTGTGGACATGAATAGACAATTCTAAAAGAAGATATACAAATGGCCAACACACATATGAAAAAATACTCAACATCACTAATGATCAGGGAAATGCAAATCAAAACCACAATGCGATACCATCTTACTCCTTCAAAAATGGCCACAATCAAAAAATCAAAAAACAGTAGATGTTGGCATGGATACAGTGATCAGGGAACACGTCTACACTGTTGGTGGGAATGCAAACTAGTACAACTATTATGGAAAACAGTGTGGAGATTCCTTAAAGAACTGAAAATAGAACTACCATCTGGTCCAGCAATCCCACTACTGCAGATCTACCTGGAGGAAAAGAAGTCATATGAAAAAGATACTTTCACACACATATTTATAGCAGCACAATTCGAAATTGTAAAATCATGGAACCAACCCAAATGCCCATCAATCAACAAATGGATAAAGAAACTGTGGTCTACATATATTTTCTATCATATATGTCTACGATAGAGTAGCATTCTATCTATCTCAGGATAGATAGAATGATAGATAGAATGTTACTCTATCGTAGACATATATGATAGAAAATATATGTAGACCACAGTTATAGGTAGAATATGAGAGATAGAATGGTCTACATATATTTTCTATATATGTAGAATATATATTTTCTATACATTTTCTATATATGTAGACCATTCTATCTATCTCATGATAGAATGCTACTCAGCCATAAAAAAAGAATGAATTAACAGCATTTACAGTGACCTGGATGAGATTGGAGACTATTATTCTAAATAAAAGTAAATCAAGAATGGAAAAACAAACATCTCACTGATATTTGGGAGCTAAGCTATGAGTACACAAAGGCATACGAATGATACAATGGACTTTGGGGACTTGGGGGCAAGGGTGGGAGAGGGGCGAGGGATAAAAGACTATAGAGTGCAGTGTACCCTGCTTGGGTGATGGGTGCACCAAAATCTCACCAATCACCACTAAATAACTTACTCATGTAACCAAATACCACCTGTACCCCAATAACCTATGGAGAAAAAAAAGAAAAAGAAGTGATTGTTATGGTGAGTCTGGATAAAACAAGGGAAAGAGACATGGGTTATTGCTGGACATCTTTTAGACTCAATCACATGTTAAAGTAAAAAAATTTATTCATTGCATATTTATCTCCCATTATGTAAGATCATGTCAGAAGCTGAATACACAAAGTAGAGCTCTACCAAGGCAGCTATTAGGTATTATTATTCATTAAATTAAAAAATCTGGGACAAATGCTAGATCAGTTGGATCATTAAAATTTAAAAATCTGGGACAATAGGTATAAGCTAGGATGGCCCCAGTTTTGGTCACTATAGTTATAGAACAATAAAGAAGCTTTCCTTTCTTTGCTCTTTTGGAAATGTTATTCATAATTTTGCTACCTGGTATACAAGTGCACCTAAGTTTTCCAATGGTGCAGTTTCCTAGATTTGAGTTTGTTTTAGCCAATGGAAATACATGAGCCAAGGATGTCTGCTTGATATTTGTGACTATGTGACCTTTAGTCTATTCCTGTTGCCATTAAAAGTAGTTTGAAGACTGCCTGATTGACTAGGCCATCTTGGTCATTTATGCATAAAGATAGAGCTAAGCAGGCCAGGATACTAAAGAGCTTGCACATGGTATGTACTCAATAAATATTTCAAGAAAATAAGCCATGGTTGGAACTGTTACTGAAACTCACCAACTTCTAGGCTGTTTTCCTTGTAACATCAGTGATCTCAGAGCACCTTTCATGGCTATGTATTTATGACTCAATCGATATTTAAAGGAGTCTAAATAATCAAAAAGTAATGTCAGTAGTTTCTTGAAGTTCCTATAAAATGACCTTACACCATTCAAAATATCAATGAATAACTTCTGCATTAGGGCATCAGAGTCACAAGATCCTGCAAGAAGGTTCACAGCAAAAACACACACACAAAAAGAGAGAGATTGATTACTTACCACAGAATCGCTGCGTGAATCGCTAGGTGAAGATCTACCTGTCACAGTTTTCTGTTCCTGGAATGTTGACTGCAGATTTTGCTTCTGGTTGACATATCAAGCTAAGTAACTAAATGCTGATATTTGATATTATTTGATGCCATAATCAGATGTTCATTCAATGAAAGTCACTGCCAAATTTTGCAAAGACGCAGAAATTGAAATTCTAGTTAATGTTATCCTTAACTTGTTGCTTTGGTTCCAGGCTTTAATTATTTTTTAGTCTTTTAATTAAGTAAATGATGACAGTGGGATGGAACAGGGGTCAAAATTAGGTTTGGAGTATTGTTTTTTCATCATTTATCACAGGCTGCTTCAAATCTGTTTTATTTTTATTTTTGAGTTAATTTTTTCAGCACTGAGTAAAGCTGATACCATCATATATATTTGTTCTGTCCTAAGAATGTCAAAGAGAGATCAAATAGATGCATTTTCCAAAAGACACAAATGCCTATAATATACATAAGAATTTTCTAGTTATTTCCTAAGAGATAGGTGTTATATATTTTGGAACATAGTTGTCTAGATTCTCTGACAGAATAAAATAACTTTTGTTACTATAAAAATAACAGGGGTGGAGAAAAAAATATGCTATCATAGGCTTTATTAAAGAGTATGCCATGGAAAATGAATTACATAAGCTGCTCCAAGAAAGAAGGGTTCTCTGGCCAAGACCTACACATCACACCTTCCTCTTGGTGGTTTTCAACATACATTAACATAGTAAAGAATCTGATTGGTCCTCTGATGAATAAATCATTTAGAATTGCTTAACCTGGAGTTTTCTAAAGCTATTTATCATGAAACTCCCGTCTTGTGGTACTTCCCATAGAAACACTATACCAGTTGTAATATTATTTCTTTAAGTCTGTTTTCTTGCATTAATTGGACTAATAACTTACTTCCTATAGTCCAAGACATTATTCCTATTTATTTTATCTATACTAATCTAGATCTATTTCCTTTCAGTTATTTTCTGCTAACAGGCTATGGCAATCCCTCCAAATGCTCTTAGTGCCACATAATCTTTTAAAATCAATGACTCTCACTCTTCCCAAAGCTCTTGAGCTTCTGTTATCCGGTCTCATGTTTTTTTTTTCCTCTTGATTTTTCAAGCTTCATTGTCCTCTACTCTATAGTAGAACCATTGCAATGTAGCTGGCATTTGGCCAGTTTCTGGTTTTCTCACTCCCATTTTTCTCACCCCCAATTGTTAACTTTGCTCTCAGATTCGATCAGTATGATATCTCTCATTTCAATAAAATGAAAACATTCCAGATTATGGATGTTTCAGTAAAATGAAAACATTCCAGATTATGGTCTCTTGACAGACCAATATTGACCTGACTTACATTTTTTTTTTTTCTGGATAGGAGATTTACTACACTGTTTTTCCCTGCTGTGGTGGAGCTCTCAATATCTACCGAAAGTGTTATAGAACCCAGGCCTGTAGTTTCTGCCCTGGTCTGGGCCAGTAGTTTAGCACAACAGGGCCACCTTTCTGCCCTGCTGTAGGGTCGAAAGTATGGATTGCTTCAATTTACTTAAGAAAGTGTGGGGAATGCCTTCAGTATACTAGCATTGAGATAGAGTGACAAGGAGAACAATCTAGGCAGGAACCTGTTTTTATGAAACATTCTACTAGCTGAGAGTTTTGTCAGTGACTGCTGTTATAGTTTAAAATATAGTTTTTTAAAAAGGAAGGCTGTCTTCACTTACTTTTGAGACACTAGCTGGAGGCTGGTCAGTTTCTTTCTTTGAGCCGCTGATTAAGTCCATACCCTCAAGGACTTCCCTTATCAGGCTCTCACACTCTGGAACTCTGCACCATCTCTAATCGCCTCAGGGCCAGGTACTAGACAACTAAGAACAGCTTCTATGAGCCAGACAAATTATTCAAATAAGCCAGTTCACAGGGAGCTCAGGAAACCTAGCTAACCCCCACCCAGCTTGCCGTGCACAAACTGCCTGCTACAGCTCAAACTTGTTGTTACTCTGTCCTCAGGTGCAGTCCCTCTGTGGCCCCAGGTGGCACCATTTTGTTCTTTTATTTGGAGCTGCAGGTAGACAAAAGTTTTGTTATCCATCTATTTGAGAGTGTTGATGTGTACCTCACCATAAAAAAGAACTTTCTTATAAAATTTAGCTGCAACCAGCAAAATTTTGGTTTTTCCCTTCATTGTTATGGGATTTGCAAAGGATTTAGAGGTACTAGTTGGTGGTGAATAGGAGGTGGAATCATGATTTTAAGAGAGGAGAATTCTTTTTTAAAAAAATTAACTTAAGTAACTTAATTTCCCCAACAAGGACTCTAGCAGATTAATACACCCCATTTATTCACATATTTATTGTGTGTTTACTATTTACTGTGGCCCTGGAATTATAACGTCAGGAGGTATGCAAGAAACAGAAAGTGTGTATCCTTCTTTTGAGAAGCCTATAGATTAATAAAGGAAACATGATATGCACTTAACATGATTAGAGAGACAAAAATCAATCATGTAGTAATGTAATCAAACTATCCCTAAGACCAAAAAAAAAAAAAAAGAAAAGAAAAAAGAAAACAATGCTAAAGAACTACAGAAATAAGTTTGCTTGCAATTTTCAATAATAACTAACTTAAAATCTCTTTTTAGACTTTCCTACTTATTTTGCTGGAGAAATGTTTGTGTTGCTCTGTCCCTCAGTTCATTGCTCTGTCCCTCAGTTCATTCTTCCCAGCTCTGAAAACCTTTCTCTGAGGCACACAGGACCTGGCTGTTTCCAGCCTTGCTATGAGAATCTCAGATGTTTTGGAGTCATGTGGATTTTGAGCTGAAGTAGCTAACAAGGTTCTCTCAAGGGATGGATTTGGAGAAATGTGTTGGCAGTTTAGATCAGATGAAGCTATTTATTTTAAAACTTGGGTGCGTTCAAAAAGGAAAATGGTTTCAGACCAAATTCATTTGCTATACCAACCTTCCTGGTTGGGGAATTGAATGTTTAGCTAATTTATTTTTGATGGGCAGGCTTCTGTGTGTTTTAAATGATGGCTGACTGGCCTGGAATCTGGACTCCCCTAGAAGGCATTGGGTGTTGCTCTATGGCTTTCAAGGGAACTCACGCTTTTCCTGGAGGAGATGTAGGAAGCTGTAGTTGATCAAGCCTCTGCCCTTTCTGTGGACCTACTCTCCAGTGCCTTTCAATCATTCTTCCTACCTATCAATTCATACTTTGTTATTAAATATCTACCTTGAGTAAAAGATTGTGGCAGCCTCTGCAAGGAATGCCAAACACGTCAACATAGAGAGGAGGCCAGGACTCTGTACAAGGCAGAATACGCGCATTGCCATAAACGAGGCATAAAGTGCATGGAGTGAGGAAGGAGTCACTTCAATCTGGGTGAATCAGACGGAGCTTTACAGAAAGAGAAATACTTGAGCTGGGACTTGGAGAACAGGTTTGATTTGGCAGCTAGAGAAGGGAACTGTAAACTACAGTGGGCCAACTGTCCTCTCCACTTGTTTTGATAAATAAAATTGTATTGGAACACAGCCATGCCCATTCATTGACGTATTGTCTATAACTGCTTTCACACAACAGAGTTGAGTAATTGTGACAGAAGCTGTATGGCCCTCAAAGTATAAAAAAATTTACTATCTGGCTCTTTAGAGAAAAAGTTTGTGACCCCTATTTAAAGTAATTTGTTTAAGGGAATGATATATGCCCTTGCTATTTGGACTTGATGTAGGCCAAAATATATGACTTCATTTGGCAGGCATTCTGGAGACAAAGTGCCTCTGAGTGCTGGGAGGGTTTGGATGATATGATGGTTCTGAACTTCAGGACAGTGAGTGTGGTAGATGGACTATGGAAGAGAGATGCTACAGGCAGGAAGAAAAAATTCATAAGTTGATATTGTCACCTAAGTGAAAAATAATGAATCTGGATTAGAAGCATAGCTGTGATGAGAGAGAAGACACAAAAGATATTGTGAATAAAGCACCGTAAGGGTAGACCAAAGGAAAGAGAGAATTGAGGATGGCTCTGGAGTCTTGAGCCCGAATGACTGGGGATGTCAATGACCCCTTCTCTGAACATCCATCCATGTGAGCAGGATGAATTGGGTACTTCTCCCACCCTTCCCCAATTAGGAGAAGGGATAAAGCTGGAGTGGCTCCATCCCTCCAGGGCAGCTAGTTTTGAGAGGGGGAGGTGGTCAGAAGCTTTTGTTATAGAGGGAGCAAGACCCAAAGCCTTGCCTATGGAAAAATGTCTTTTACTAGACAGAAAATCAGGCTATGTTATCTCTGAGACAAAAATATTGCATGAGTTGGAGGGGTGTCCTTGTAATTTGGGTCACCTTGGAGGCTTGCCAGATGAAAGACAAAATGCCCAGTTAAATTTGAATTTCAGATTAACAAAGATTTTTTTGTAAGTATGTTCCAAATATTGCATGAGAGATATTTATACTAAAGATTACTTGTGGTTGATCTGGAATTCAAATTTAATGAAGTAAATTTCAGATCAACAGTCAATAATTTTTTAGTGCAATATTTCCCAAGTATGGAATATATTTATAATAAAAATTATCTGTTGTTTATCTAAAGTTCAAGTTTAGGTGGGCTTTATTTTTTCTCTAAATCTGACAACCCTACTGTGCTGTGGTAAGCAGCCACAGCTCTCACTTTTAGGCAGACAGAGCACAAATTGGGACACCTGTATTTGCTTTCCCATGTCGGGGTAGAGTTGACATCCCCAGAGTTTCTGGAGCCCGCAGCTGGGTGTAGGATAGCTCAGTGAACATCAGGCCTGGATGTATGAGGCACTTTTTTGGAGTGTGGACAAAGGATGGACCCAGGGGTGTGATAGGATGAGGTTTTCAGTGGTGGTGGTTTGATCATCTAGCTGAGATTTAAAGGAGGGTCTGGACTAACAGGAAAAGCGAGTTCAAGATGGAGATAAATTCCTTAGAGGAGCCTCCTTTCAAAGACATAATTCTGGAAGGAATTGTCTTGTGACAGAACAAAGCAACAGCTGTGCCAGGTGAAGGTTCCAGCTTCTATCACACTGGCTCCAGTGTACAGATCTGCCTACCTCAGTCCTTTGGAACTTTGATATGTTAGCTCAGTAAGTAGGTGAACATTATCTATCCACAGTCATGGAGCTATGTGGTAGTTAATTTTTTGTGTCAAGTTGAGTAGACTATGGTATCCAGTAGTTTGGTTTAATACCAGTCTAAATATTGCTGTGAAGGTATTTTCTTAGAGGTGATTAAAATTCAAGTCAGTAGACTTTAGATAAAGCTGATCACTTTCCATAGCGTGGGTGGTCCTTATCAAATCAGTTAAAGGCTTTAAGAGAAAAGACAGGTTGCTGAAAGGGGAAGGAATTCTACCTCTCAGCTGCTCTTGAACTCAAGACTGCAACATCAACCCCTGCTGGAATTTTCCAGGCTGCTAGCCTGCCCTGCTAGACAGCCTCTTAAACTGTATTAGTCAATTACTTAAAATCTCTTTCTCTGGCTTTCCCTCTTTCTGTCTCTGTTTTGTTTCTCTAGAGAACCCTGACTCATACAGGCTGCCACACAGGTAATCCTGGAGTGGTAGTGACTTCCATCCCACTTCCCACCAATCTCATCCAGAGCCATTGCTGGTTTCTGGCAGCCATAGATTCCTCTTCCCAACTCCAGGCCTGTGCAACAATAAGACCAAACTCCCTGGTTACACAAATAGGTCATCAAGATACAGTCTTTAGTCAGGGGAGGGCAGGACCCACCTGGCTTGGGTCACACATCCAAGGGCTGTCATATAGGAGAGTGTGTTGCTCCCCATAGCTTGATGGGTACAGCCTTGGCCTTGCAACTTTGGGGTCTGGGGCTGTGCCCTTTGACCTCAGAGATGCTCTCAACACAGCAGCTCAATATCACTCTCCACAGAATGTGCTGTACAGCAGTCTGTGTCTAAGAAGGCCATTTCACCAAATCTCTTTTCCTCTTTCTCCAGCGCCCTCACTGGAGAGAGGATGCAAACAAAGACGTGCAGGTGGACATGGAAAATCAGGTGGATGGTATGTCTGCCCTTCTCCCAGCTCCCTAGCAACAGCCAGATTATCCTTTTATAAGTCTTTTTATGGAAATTCTAGCTTTTCTGTGCAGGTCTCTTCTCTGTTTTTGTTTCTCAGCATCTTTCTCCCTGCCTGTCTGTGTCTATCTATTTCTCTTTATCCTTTCCTCCCTCCCACCACACCCTCTCTCTGTCTCTGTCTCTCTCTGCATGTTTCTTTCTCTCTGGTGTGATTTCCCACATTAACCACCATCCATTTCTTTGATTCCTTCTTGGCAATGAGAGCTACAGCACCATTATGCAACAAGCGGTCCTGCTTCCTTGCTTCCTTGCTACCTTAAAATAATAATGTTTCATGGTGACAAATGGATATGGTTAACAATGAAAGTAAAATGCTTAGCAGGCAGGGGTGTGACTGTGTCAGATTTCTCTGCTGGCAAAAATGGACAGTGGCCTAAGAATCTCTAAAGAAAGGAATTTTTATATGGGAATAGTTGGTGATGTTTGCCAGGTGGACTACTCTGCCGTTTTATTCTTAATTTAGCTTCTATGAATCTCCAGTCTAAGTTCTCAAAGGTGAAACAGTAGTCAATCTTAATTTACTAAGTTTTTCTCTTGTCCTAAGAAACTTAAAATATATTAGTGGATGTTAAAATCTGGGCTTTCCAGATTTATATCTGTTATTTTTCTTTGATAAAAAAAATAAAGACACACAAAAACACTCAATCTGAATTAATGAAGAAACATAATGCTTTTTGTGCCCTGGTGATTGAAGTTTCTACATTGTGTCAGAAAAGGCTCAGTTAGAAGAAAGAAAGAAAGGAGTTTTTCTAGCCTTCTCTTCCCTCCTCACCGCTAAGAGGAATACAAGATTAATATTAAGAAACCTCCCACCCAAATGCGGTCCACATGGGTATATGTGCATGTCTGTGTTTTGTATGCTGCATGTGTGACTTTCTCCTGGGGTGCAGATGGCTACTCCAGGAGTAGCATATGTGGGCTGTGTATGTTTGAAAGTCAGCCTGGTTGTGCGCATGGAAAGAAGAAAACAAGAGAGTGAGGTGGAAACCACACAAATCTAAATCAAAAGCAACTGTTCTACCATGAGGAAAGCAGGCAAACCTTGCTTTGTGCACACTCCACTCTTTCTTTGCCGCCCAGACTGATCTTTGAAATAAAATAAAGAAGCGTGGCAAACTAACTGAAACATAGGTAGAAATAATATATTTGGGTTTCAGAAAGAAAAAAAATAACCTGGCATAGCTTAAAAGGCACCCATTTCATAACAACACATGTGCAAAGAATTACAATAATTGCAGTGCACACATCAGGAACAGACAGAGTGAACAATGAATATTAAAAACACATTCCTAGAGCTGGCCCTGTGGTTTGGCAGCCGCGCACAGCATGAAGACCTGCAAGGGAGTCAAAGGAAGCCTCTCTGCTTTTCCAGAGCTGTCAGGGCTTGGCAGGAGCTGAAGTGGGAACCTTCGGTGTATGACGAGAGTAGACAGAGGAAGGTGGTGGAGACTATGACCAGCGGTGTGACTCCTGTCGCCTCCTGGCACAGCCTACGGTGGCTTCAGGAGGGTTTCAGAGAAGAAGTCAGCCTCAGCCGTTTGGGGCTCCAGTTCAGAGCTGAAGCGGAGCCAGACTGAGAAGGAGGAGGGATGGGGATAGAAGAACAAACAGGCAGAAGGTAGTGGTGGGAACAGCCAGCCTGTGTCCTGCATGAATATCCCAAGTCCTCTCCCTCTCTCCCCCCTCCAGGCTGCCTACAACATGATCTAGCATGAGGGACTTCACCGGTGCCGAGACATAGACTGGCAAAGTGTTTACCTTCATGGACTAAATACATTGATTTGCCTTTTTTCTTTTAATATTTGCTGTACAGTGGGGGGGATGAATTCCTCTGGTGGTGTTTTCCAGAACCTTCAAAGGCACATTAACCAAACATTAAAGGTACATAATGATCTTTTCAGTGAATCCCTTCCATTGTCAGCAAAGACAAAGGCCCTTCTCTTAAGTACAGCTTTGGCTTTGAATGTTCAGATTTTGCCTCTTGCCATTGGCAGGGAATCGACTCTGGAATCCTTGCATCTTTGGCAATGAGAGAGGTCAGAGGGTGGGAATTTCTGACTGGAGAGTTTGGTTCCCATGCTGAGAATTGAGGTCTGAGGATTCTTAAGCTGCAGGCCATAAACATTCTAAGAGACATGGAGATAGAATTCAGGGAGTGCCATGAAGGTGGATGAAAAAGAGAGACATCTTTATTTTTGCTAATCTCTGAAATTTAGCGTTCTTTCTATCACAAATGTAGGAAACAAACTGTAGTCATGTTAGTAATACTTAGGACTTTGTCACAAGTAAAAATTACAGATATTTTAATGTCATTTTGTTGTTTCAGATGTCTCCAAATTATTATTTCTATTCCTCATAACTTTGGAATTATAGGAATTATTAGACCTGTTATAAAGTCTTGTTATTATATGCATTAATGAAGAGGCAATTATAATAAAATACTTTGATAACTGTATTTTCATGTAATTGGTTTCCCTTGGCATCATAGTATGTACTGTATTTTATTCTTGTTAAAAAAGATGATTCTGAAAAGGGGTCCACAGAGCACATGGCTGCATTACCAGAAGGTTCCATGGCACACACAGCATTCGCCAGATAGCAAAGAGAATCCAGACTCAAAAGCAGTCATGACACACTGGACCCTCCACACAGAGGACGCCACAGTGGCCCGGCCTCATGTGCATCTCCACACATGGTGAGAGGAGGAAAAGGCAAACATATGTCTCCAGACACAACACTGAGGATTTAACAAGGAAATTTTACTTAACTACTTCTTAGATATGCTCAACAAACATTTTCATTTGCCAAGGCGAACATTTGCATTTTCTCTTCAACAGTTTTTGGCAGCGCTCCAAAATTATGACATGAAAAATAAAATAAAATAAATCCCCCCAACACCTCCAGTGTCTCCAGATACTGGCCAAGAGTGTTTGCCTTGAATCACAATCAATAAGGTGGAAAAAGGCTGATGATGAACTGTTTTGCCAGTTTCTACACCAAGTGGAAGGACAGAGAACAACTGTAAAAGGGGTGGGGAGAGAATCAGATAATACAAGACAAGATGGGGTGACATCGCTGAAATCAAGGCATCAGCTAAAAGAACTGACACCCACAAATGTCAGAGAGGCGAGTTAGAAAGTTCCTGTATTTCCAATTGTCCTCACAATAGAGGACGGGAGGAGTTCAGATTTGGAAGCAATGATTCCTTTGATTGATTAGAACCTGAAATCCTGCTGAACTCCCCCTGGTACCAGTACAGAATCTAACACTGGGAAGGGTGCTGAGAGAAACAGGCTACTCACAACACTTCAAAATATGAACTTCAGTATCTGACTCACAAGGGACCAAAGTTCTGTCCTGGAGAAAATATGGAAAATAGTAGTAACCTTCATGGACAAGCTTTTTCAACTTGAAAAGAAATATTGAATGTTATACTAGGGTTCTTGCTATATAAGTAAGTCAAGAGAAAGAGAGAGAGAGAAATGTTTAAAAGGATCTAGATTCATTATGTACCAGACACTATATTAGTTTTTTGTTTTTTTTTGTATATTTATCTACCTTATTCATCCCTTTCAACACTTATAAGAGGTATTATCAGCCCAAGTCTTCGGATGGGGGCACACTGAAGTTTAGATAATGAAATAGCTTGATTGAGGTCACAGAGCTAGTCAGTGGGATTTAAACCTAGGTTTGTCTGATCCCCCAAACCACTATTCAGTCATTTCAAATGGTTCCAATTATAAAAATCTCTGTGACTAAATCATTAAAATCCAAGAAGTCATTATATAAGTTGAAGGATTAAATTTCAAGTTAGGAACATAAATGGCAATGTGGTAACAAGTTACATGTTGTCAAGAGAAACTTTATAATAGCAAACAAAATTTTTCTCATCTGCAGAAACCAAATGGGCTTGTCCATCTATTTTAATCCTCAACTTAAATAAATATAAAAGCAGGCACCTGGAACTGAAGAGCTCCTTGATGATCTACTCATTTTCCCACATAGTAGTGCCCTGGATCTATTGTCAGAATGTGAAACTGTCGTCACCATTCCTTGTCAATAGGAAACAGGAAAATCCAGCTGGTGTATAAGATTCTGACCAAATTTTGTTGAGTTCAAAGTGTGTTTTTGCACGAATTATCATCTCTTACCAACTGTATCTGCAGGGCCCCCAAGGTTAGAGTTAAGGCCAGGAAAATGGCTATTAAAAATTAGGAAAAGGTAACAAAAGAAAATCTCAAAGATATGCCAGGATATTCATCAAGGAAGCACTGCTCTTCGCCATCCATATACCTCCTCCCATTTCAAGGAAAGCCATGATGAGAGAGTGGACATATTTGAGGTCCTCCTTAAAATAATTTTGCTCCATCACATCATGGCAAGATACTGTAGTCTACAAGCTACAGGCATGAGGTGCTACTTTGGGATGACCTTTAAGGCCTTGTCCAGGCTTCACTTTCTATGATTTTTAGGAGGTTAACAATTGTTAAGAAAGAAAAACCTCTAAAGGTGTTTTCATAATGTCTTGTGGCTGTTAGAACTGAAAGGGTTTTTGACTGAAGTTCAGTTATGCAAGACTACAGCTCTTTCATGCTGCAAGTTACAGGACAAGTTATAGGAATTCAAAGACTTGGTAAATAACCTACGATCAGAAAATTCAATTTGTTCATGAGGTGGAGAAAGGCATCCTGCTATTAAGTAGTCAGATGGAAAACATGCAAACCACAGTTTGTGGAAGAGAAAAGAACATTAAAAGCCCTTGCCCAGAAGCACAGGCAAGTGCAGGAAACACATTCAGCAAAGTCAACGTGTCCATTGTAAATGTGGGAAGCAGGAGCCTCAACACCAGTTGAAATTCCAAACTGCAATAACCAGAGACATCACACCCAGGTCAATCCTTCCAATGGAGAACACTGAGGAGTCCATGAGATTCACTCATGCAGAACTGGGTTTGAAACAGAAGATTCCTGTCCAGTAAAAATGCTTTCTGGGTCAGGCACAGCCAGTGACAAGCAAAGCAATTAGGCAGTGATAATACCAGCAATAAGCAAAGATGGCAAAAGGCACAATTAGACAGGGCCACCTCTCTGTTAGGCAAAAAGATGAGCTCTCCTCTGGAAATAGAAGAAACTCATCATAAAACGCACACTCATTATTGCTGCAGAATATCTTGGAAAATTGCTTTGAATGGATTGGCAAAAGCTATAGTTACATTAAGAATCACCTTCCTATCCCAAAATGGATTATTACCTACTGCAAAATCTGGCTGCTCTTTATTGCCTTATTTTTCTGGTGTGCTTTCTTTTCCACATCAAAGAAAACTGTGGTGTGTAAAATCAGATTCTATAATACTTGTATTTTTTGGCATCTGTTGTAATATTGGGGTAGTATAATCAAGGCCACTGCTAACCTCTTTGCTACTCTTGCGCAAATTTGAAAAAGAGCTTTCTTTTCTCCAAGTGGATAACAGGGCGAACAGTTTGGTAAACAGAATATGGGCTGGATTTTAGTCCCACTCTCACCCTCAGCTGGATGTATAGTCCCCGGGGCAATATTCTCTCCATCACAAGATAATGGGTCCTGCTAGGTTCCATTATATATCAGTGAGGGTAGCAGATGCTGTTGGTGCCTGGCCATATCCCTTCAGCCATTCCAGAGGTTACCTGAAGCTGCAGTATTCAGCTTTCTGTATATATCAAGAACTCTTACCTCAAGCTCCTGTCTCTCTCTGCCTGGGGCTTTTCCTGGCTTCAGGAGCATGCTGGACAAGGCAGAGGTATTAATGCCCATAAGCAGTCCTCAACCAGAGTGGTGGAGTGGAGTTGGTGGATAAATCCTCTGGCCTCCTTGCCCCTAGATGAGTCAGTTATGAGGTGTGTTTGCACAGTATCCTATAGGATCCTCAGCATTCACACATCCTTTGTTGATTTCCTTCCCTTCCTTATTTCACTTTCTGTTATGAACCGAATATTTGTATCCCCTCAAATTTATATGTTGAAATTCTAACCCCCAGTGGGATGGTATTAGGAGGTGGGTCTTTGGAAAGCAATTAGGTCATGAAGACAGAGCCCTGATGAATGAGATTAGTGTCCTTATAAAAAGGGACCTCAAAGAGTTCGCTTGCATTTTTTTTTTTTAACCACGTGAGAACTCACCAGTCTACAACCTGGAGGGGCACCTGCATCAGAACATGACCATGTTGACACCCTGATCTCAGACTTCTAGCCTTCAGAACTGTGAGAAAGAAATTTCAGTTGTTTATAAGCCACCCAGTGTGTGGTATTTTGTTATAGCAGAATGAACCAATAAAGACTCTTCCCCATTCCTTCCTTATGCCTCCTAGGACCAACTTCCAAATCCTGGCATTCTATTCCTTGCCTCAGAGTCTGCCTTTGAGGAACCCAAATTAAGACACTGGACTTCCTTACTATGATTCTAACTCCTGGCTTGATATACCACCCCTACCCCCCAAGATTTAAAGCATTAAATAGAATTTTCAGCACATAAAATTCTTCATGAATGGGGGTACTATTTCACTAGTCAGATAACATTAACAAAGGAAAAAAAATCACACCTTAAGAAGAGAAGAAGCAAAATGGTCACCCAGAGAATTTACAATGAGAAAAGTTTTCTGTAACAGTCTTAAAGAAAATGTACTTAAAGGCACAGCAGACCATATGTCCTGGTAGTCGGCAGGGTAGGGGAGAGAGGAGAAAATGGAATGACTGTGCTTAGTAACATCTACGCAATAGAGAATGGCTTTCAGGTTTAGTGTGAGGTTAGGTTGTGAAGTTAGGAGAACTGAGTGAGTGAAAGAGTAAGGGCTCAATGCTTTGAACGTCACTGCAGAAGCTTGCTGGAGGCTGGCAAAAAAGAGAAACAAATGGGTGTAGGGAAAGACATAGTGTGGAGCAGGTACTTTTTATCTGTCCATCCAGTTTTAAAGTTCACCCCCACATCTGGTGATTCCATTCAAACATTATGGAACCCTTTATTGATACATGCTGAGCACAGTGCTAGGCACTGCTTCATGAGAGAGAGAACTGGACACAAATCCTGTCCTTGTGAAACTTGCAGTGTATTAGAAGACCTAAGATATGCGAAGACTTTTGGCACAGGCCAAAATAAATGCCCATAAAACTACTGCCTATTAGACTCTAAGCATCTTAAGGGCAGAGCTGTGTTTTCTACATCTTTACATGGCATGCCTTGAATATAGTGGACACTCATAGATGAGTGGTGTTTGAATAACCCAAGGAAGAATCTCATCATTTAACACAAAGTTTCACAGAAAACCAGAGAAGGCAGAAATCCATTATAGCTGGGGAAATAAGGGAAGGCTTCCTGGAAGAGGTGGCTTTGGAGCTGACTGACAATCACAAGGTAAAATACACCCAAGTGAAATGGGCTCTGTGAAACTCTGCTTTGCTTCTCAACGGAGATCTGAGATCAGGTTTGGAGATATGTCCTTTCTTCCACTATTCCTTGGAATCTCATGGGTATATATACAACTCTTAGTTCTTAATATTTTAAAAGTGATTTATTCTGAAAACATCCCAAGTCTGAGCCTTTTTCTCTTGACATCAATGAAAGGGTTTTATTTCACTGCTTTCACTGCAGCTAAGGGACTATTGTTAGCTTATTCTTTATTGTTGCTCAGAGATACACTTAGAAACACAGCATACATTTGAAGATGGGAAACAAAAAGATGGAGAAAATGCACCCTGTTTAGGAAAGCCAAGCCTCCCCAAGAGGAAACAAAAGGCTGCCAAGTAGATTTGTGTTTTAACCTGTGATCCTTCTTGCTCCCAGCTTGTAGCCACCTAACTCTCCTTCACACCCGATCTCCCTTTCCTCTGCCAGGAATCACAGCAATGCCCTCAGTGGGTGCTCCATGTATGTCAGGAGAACAGCAAGTATGTGGAGGAGCTTTGCTTAGGGAAACCCTCTAACAGGCAGAGCTCTCCCATTGACCCAGCAAGGTCAGCACCTGCCAGATAGACTACTTTTTGTTAATTTGTGAACCATATGAAACTGCCATTTGTGTGAGTCAACAAATGGTCAAAACTAATAGAACAACTAGCCCACCACCTAGGAAAAAAACAAAAAACAAAAAGTAAACCTTGAAAGGTTTTTTAATTTGCTAATCTCGATTTTGCCATTAAATTCTATTCACATAGCAGCTATACTGCATGAAAATTCTTAGCAAGTCTAATGAGGTCACCACAGGAAGAGTGGATTTGAAATTCAGTCCTTGAGCAGAGATGGGTAAGGAACATAAGAGACTGTGCCTACTCTTAGGTCGATCCATGGTCATGCCTCTCTAAACCCCTCCCTGTGGTGCTGCCTGAAAGAAAGCTGATCCAAGTTTCTGTCCTTCTGGAATCAGACAACTGCTCTGTTCCCTGATTTCGTACCTCTAGCCATGGAAAAATCAGTTTTATTCTGGTATCTTCCTAGGCTTCTCCAAAGCTATTCTGCTTCTGCCTATAAACTTCCTTGTCTTCCTTCTACTTCTCCAGTGAACTCACTGTGTTCTAAAAGTTTAGGCTTTTGGAAAGCAAAGCCAGAAAGCCTTGGAGACTTTTCTACTTTCTGATTATAAAATGAACTTAAGCAAATGGGGTAGGGGGTAGTGGGGGAAAAAAGTGAAGGAAGAAAGTAATTAGTATCACAAAATATTTAGCCACAAGCAGAATATATGGTAGAGTGGTAGAGATTAGAAATATACAAGAACATCATCTCCTTAATAATTTTCCTCAGGTCAGATTTTAATTGTCTTGAAGCCTGAGAGACTTTAAGACCAAAAGAAGAGCTTCTTGGACTCATTTGTCTCCAGCCTTCGTCCTCTGGGACAGTGAACTAACACAGTCCACACCTCACGAAGGACTAAGGCTGATGTGGGTTTGTGAGTGGATTGGGCTCATTCCCACCTTGTTTGAACTGGTACATTACAAATAATCTGAATAAGAGCTCAGGAATCACTTCCAGACATTCAGGATCAGAGCAGGACAGGCTAAAGAAACTTCTCCAAACCCTAAGGTTACAGTTCCGTCCTTGCATGTTGTTTTTTTTATCTTAAAGCCATTCAAAATTTTGTTTACGACTGCTTCAGGCTCTTTGCCACCCGTTGGCATGAGGGTGGCACTGGTTTATGTTTAAATTTCTTTCTTTCCTTGACTATCTGTTTGCCCTGTTACCCCAGGTGATTGACTCAGCTACTTCTGAGTCAATCTTCTGAAAAGTCATTTTCCAAAGCCTTACCTTTTCTCTGCACTATCAACAGCAAATATTTCAGGCCTGAATCAGAGAGGCATTGTCTTTGTGGAGGTCGTCATGGTGCTGACTTGTCTTCATTGGTGTTCTCTCCCGCATGGGATCCTGCCAAGGAAGCCCTCTCATAGGGTGAGCTGGAGAATGTATTACCATTTAGAAGAACTAATTTCATTTAGAAGTTGAAGTTTCAGCCAGGCCTTCTGAGAGTCAGAGTGAGTGTGAAGGTGCACTTGGGATGATCTAGAGAAGACAGTGAACAACAAAAACTAAAAGCCAGCTGACATACTGTCCCAGAAATTTCTGTTAAACAATGTTTAACGGAACATTTAACAATGTTTAACAGAAACATTGTTTTATTTTTTATTTTTGGAGTGGGGGAGGCAAATTTGAATAATAAAGCACAAGGACCGCATAAGAGGGATATGTACCAATGAGAAAAATTTTGTGCCAGATAGGAAATGAGATATAATAACAAAAATGAACTAAGTATTCTGGTGGAATTAGGAAGAGAGAAAATGTTTATGGATAAATCTTATTTGGGGATGAGAGCATGAATGCCAAGGAGAAAAAAGAAACACCAAACCTGCTACTTACTGAGTTAGGATATGTTCTTTCATGGCTTTCTTAGTGTGTAAGGGGAGGTAAAGAGTTCCCTGGCTTGTTGTGAGGAAAAAGCTTCAGAGGGAAAGAAATGGGGCAGGCTGAGGCTTGGTGGTGGGGCTGAGATGTGAGCCAATGAAACCTAAAACAATAGTCACAATGATGAAACACATCTAAGTGGCCTCAGAAGGACTTGGAACGCAGCCCTGTCTATACTATCGAAAGAAGAATCCAGCATGGTAATTCCCCGATTATGGGCAAAGGCAGGAGGGGGTTGAAAGACAATAGTGAATGGCACTTCCCCCCTCCTGAGTATGGCACTGAAAGGTGTTGAAAACCAGAGGAACACCTTTTACTGCCATCTGTTCAGTTCCACAGTTATACAATAGTCAACCATGGGGTCACAGATTTAGCAAGTTTTTCCACTTCCAGAAAAAAAGTGGCCAGGGGGAATTTAACCTTTTTTCTTCAAGAGCTTAAGCAAAGATGTTTTCATGGCCTTAGAAGTGCTAGGGCCAGATTCCAATCTTGAACTCACTTGCTGTCCACAGGTGGTGGAACCATCTCTGCCGACTGCTCTCACAGGTTATCTCAGGTAGGACATAGTTCTTAGTGCTGCTTCACAGCAGATAAACTGAGTCAGAAGGGTTTGAGGGGCTTGTCTCTAGGCCTGGGAGAGGATAAGGAGTCTGGAGTTCCACAACCCAGAACAGAACACAGATCTCTGCTTCAGTCCTTGCCGCCTCCTCTCACCTGGACACACCGTTGAAGTTTAGACAAAGGCTGACAGATCCTGAAACTTTCCTGGGGGAGGGTCACTCTCAGATACTGACAAGACACCAAGGGACTGCAGCTGCTTACTATGGAAAGAGCATGACCCTGTGAAGAAGGAAACGAAGGCCTGTAAAAGAGACATTTTTATAAGCAATATAAAAGGAGATACTTTTTGGGTTCATTTCTTTTTGTGCAAAAATGACAACTAGGGATATGAATCAAAGTTTAGCCTGGATTAGAAGTGTGTGCCTCAGGAGCGGCCACTGGCAGGTCAGTCTACACTCTGGTTCGTGGCTAGTCCCCTTCTCACATCCATCAGCTCCAGCCCTGGTACCCTTCATAGCAGCGTGGCAGAGTCAGAGGAGCTAAAACCCTATAAGCTGTGCATATAACCACAATATATGCTCCATCACCACGTGATTTCGTGGCCATGGACAAAATGCTTAACTTTGCCTGAGCCTCAATGATATTATCAACGAAACGGGGATATTTATATTTTCTTTGTTCCACGGGCTGTTGTGAGGGTCAACAAGAGGACACAAAAAGAAAAATTTTGACCACAAAGACTACTGTATACACGTGTGAGTTCTAGAAAAATAAAGCTGTAAGTCTGTTGTTCTGTACAGCATTGCTTCTCTGCGTAGAGGACCCAATTAACTGTAAAATGTAGAGTGATAAGTGATGACACTTTAAATGTTGAAAGTGTGTGCAGTTTTACTTTTTGAAGGGTGGCCTCATAAGCCTTAGATTCCTTTTAGCTTTCTTGAGGAGGTACCACTATCCCTATATTCTGCCATTTTTCTTTATAAGAGTTCCGGGTGTGGTGGCTCATGCCTGTAACGCCAGCACTTTGGGAGGCAGAGGCAGGTGGATGACCTGAGGTTATGAGTTCGAGACCAGCCTGGCCAATGTGGTGAAACCCCATCTCTACTGAAAAAGTAAACAACAACAACAACAACAAAACACAAAAATTAGCCAGGTGTGGTGGCATACACCTGTAATCCCAGCTACTGAGATCACAATTATACTCCAGCCTTGGCAACAAGAGCAAAACTCCATCTCAAAAAAAAAAAAAAAAAAAAAAAAAAAAAATAGTTTCCAGACCCTCTTTATGTATCACATGGTGTCCATTTCCCATGAAGAGACGTGAAGGTTTTACCTTACGGTGCCTCTTAATCTTCCTGACAATTGAGGTTTTATAATTACTTTCATAAAATGTATGTTGTTAGGTCCACTCAAGAGAAAGTACCTGTTTTCCATAAACTGCTGGTAAAATTTCATAAATCCAGAACCCTACATTCTTTGGATTTCAGACTCTGTAGGTCAATTTCATTAAAACAAAGAGACAGAAGGGCAAAAACCGTATGTCCCTGAAACCATTTTGTCATATGTGGGACTAACCCAAAAGCAGTGAGGTTTGTTTCCACCTTCATTCTGCTCCACTATTTAAGACTTAACATTTCTTTGCCCTGGTGCCAAATTTAGGGCAGGGTTATGGGGAGGAAGTGGATGCCAGGGGAAACATACATTTTATTTTATATTTATACAAATGACTTCTTCAATTTTTATTACAGGCCTGTGAGCTGCCTAGGCAGGAGGAAATTTTGAATGAACTCAGCTTTTAGTGACCAGGAGTGGAGACATAAAAAGAGCTTTTCAGCCTCTCTGGTTACAGAGATAAGTACAAAAGGTAACTGGCATTAAGTCTGTAGTAATAGCTGCTATAAGTACTGACCATGATTTGAATCTCTCGATAACTGATTCTAGGAAGGCAGGAATATTTATCAAGCCATTAGGAGAGGCTGTTTCGTGCTGATAAGATGCCTACAACTGATGAGGTCCACCTGAAGTCGGGATGAGACTGGGCTGGATGTACAGCCATTTGCAGTGAGAGCAAAAACATGTTCTCCTTAAGAACAGCATGAGGCAGTCAGTGAAATTATGCAATCTGTTGCCTGGGGCAAGCCTATGGAATCTTTTTTTTTTCCTACTAATTTGGGTTTTCTTGCTTTTTCTTTGAACATCCTGAGTAGTGGTTTACACATTAATCTTTTCAAAGAATCATATTTGAGTTGCATTAATTTTCTTGTTTTTTTGATTATTATTTTTTTTAAAGAAAAGAAAAGAAAGAGAGAGAAAAGAGAAAGAAGGAAAAAGAGAATAAAAGAAAGGGGAAAAGAAGAAAAGAGGGAGAGAGAACGGGAATCTTGCTCTATTGCCCAGGCTAGAATGCAATCTAAAAATGGGTATTGAAAATCTCTTTTATACTAATAATTGTGTTATACAATGGAGACAGGAAGGAATGAGGGAGGAAAATAACAAACAAACAAACAACCAATATTTCATTTAAACCTATGAACTGCTATGCAATTGCTGGGGAGTGATTTACTCCCAACCATGTGGTCACTTTTAGAATAGATGTGATGTTACTGAAGAAAATGTATGTTTTGTGGATTTGGAGTAGAGAGTTCTGTAAATGTTTATTAAGTTTACTTGTTCGAGGTCTAAGTTGAAGTCCCGGATATCCTTGTTAACCTTCTGTCTCATTGATCTGTCCAATATTGACAATGTAGTGTTAAAGTCTCCCACTATTATTGTGTGGGAGTCCAGGTCTCTTTGTAAGTCACCAAGAAGTTGCCCTGTGTATCTGGGTGCTCCTATGTTGGGTGTGCATAGACTTAGGATCGTTAACTCTTCCCATTACATTGATCCCTCTACCATTATACAATGTCCTTCTTATCTCTTTTGGTTTCTGTTACTTTAAAGTCTATTTTATCAGAGATGAGAATTGCAACTCCTGCTTTTTTGTTTATTTATTTATTTTTTTTTTTTGCTCTCCATTTGGTTGACAAATTCTTCCTCCATCCCTTTGAGTCTCTGTAGATCCTTGCATGTGAGATGGGTCTGGATGCAGCTTAACGATGGGTTTTTTGGAATGGCTGATACTGGTTGTTCCTGTCTGTATATAGTGCTTCTTTCAGAAGCTCTTGTAAAGCAGGCCTGGTGGTAATGAAATCTCTGAGTACTTGCTTGTTTGTAAAAAATTTTATTTTTCCTTCACTTATGAAACTTAGTTTGGCTGGATATGAAATTCTGGGTTGAAAGTTCTTTTCTTTAAGGATGTTGAATATTGGCCCCCACTCTCTTCTGGCTTGTAGGGTTTCTGCTGAGAGATCTGCTGTGAGCCTGATAGGCTTCCCCTTGTGGGTAACCTGACCTTTCTCTCTGGCTGCCCTTAGTATTTTCGCCTTCATTTCAACCCTGGTGAATCTAATGATTATGTGCCTTGGGGATGCTCTTTTTGAGGAATATCTTTGTGGTGTTCTCTGTATTACCTGGAGTTGAGTATTGGCCTGCCTTGCTAGGTTGGGAAAGTTTTCCTGGATAATATCCTGAAGAATATTTTCCAACTTGGATCATTCTCTCCGTCACATTCAAGTACACCTATCAAACGTAGATTAGGTCTTTTCACATAGTCCCATATTTCTTGGAGACTTTGCTCATTCCTTTTTACCCTTTTTTCTCTAATCTTGTCTTCTCGTTTTATTTCGTTAAGTTGGTCTTTGACCTCTGAAATCCTTTCTTCTGCTTGATCAATTCAACTGTTAAAACTTGTGCATACTTCTCGAAGTTCTCGTATTGTGTTTTTCAGGCTCCATTAATTCACTTATATTCCTCTTTAAATTGTCCATTCTCGTTAACATTTCCTCAAACCTTTTTTCAAGGTTCTTAGTTTCCTTGCATTGGGCTAGAACATGTTCTTTTAGCTCACAGAAGTTTCTCATTATCCACCTTCTGAAGCCTGATTCTGTTGATTCCTCACATTCATTCTCGATCAGGCCTTGTTCAATTGGTGATGAGGCACTGCAATCCTCTGTAGGAGGTAAGGCATTCTGATTTCGGGTGTTTTCAGCCTTTTTGCGCTGGTTTCTTCCCATCTTTGTGGATTTATCCACCTGTCGTCTGTATAATTGCTGACTTTCAGATTAGGTCTCTGAGTGGACATCCAGCTTGTTGGTGGTAAAGTTTTTTCTGTTTCTTAGTTTTCCTTCGGCAGACGCCCCTCCCCCCACAGAGCTGGCGTTTCCTGGGTTCAGCTGTACTTGCTGTGAAACTCTCAATCCTCAGCAGTTCCGATTGCTGGGGTTTTTTTTTGTTGATGGGGGGGGACCAGCCTTCCCCTGCGGCGACCCACTACCCGGCTGAAACAGCGGTATTAAGATTCGTGGCGCTTTTCTGCCCGGGAATCTCCCGATCTGGTTCCCCACTTCAGTCCACTTTTCAATCAGCTGAATGGGAGACTCTGCCTTCCCGGAGCTCCAAACACCAACTAAAAGGGCACTCAGTCCCGTGTACTCCGGACTGAGAACCGCCGCGCTGGTTGGTGAACTGTGGGGCTCCTCCGCCAAGAATCTCTTGGTTCGTGGGCAATAAAAATTCATCTGAAAATGTGGCGTCCACTCACTCTCTGCACTTTCAGTGGGAGCTACAATCCTGAGCTGCTGCTAATCGGCCATCTTGGATCTCTCTCTGCCTATGGAATCTTAAGGAAACAGAGTTGGTGAGCACCCTAGCATGTAAGGTGATTGGGATACTGTACTAATATTTGACCAGTAAGTCACAATTTCATTGATGTTGAGGGTGAGGAAGTAGGGGGTGGGATAAATAAGACAGCAAAGTTATTAATCTGTAAATCTCATTTTTCAGAAAAATCTCACACTGAATTGCAAGGTGCCAGACATGGGATTATCCTGGGTTTTTAAAAAAGTGAAATCACCCATTTAATACAACTCCAGAGCCTTAGTTTGGGTTATTAACACCGTGAGAGAAGGTGTGCAGTACAGGCAATATTAAAGTTAAAACCAAACAGCAGTAAAGCAGTCGCCTGCATTTTATATTCCTTGTCTGTTATGTTTTGCACTCATGCATAACCTCAGTACCAGCTTTTAAATTTTGTTTTTAAAAAATACAAATATACTACCTCACACTTTAAAAAATGACTTTAGCTGGCTTCTAAAATAAGAACTTGTTTTTTAAGGTTGATCTCGTTTTTAAAAATAAAAATGTAGGATGTGATGCAGATATGCTGACCCATAAGGGCAGCTGAGTGACCTCTCCAATAAGTCTCTGGGACATATCCCCCTAATGTCTTAAGGGGAACTTTCTTTTTACTTTCTCCTAAGTTGGTTTTTCAAAAGCATATAGATTTAATTAGCAATACAACGTTTCTCCCTCTTTCGTCTGTGCTCAACATTTGCCTAAAGCCTTCTCATGAGAAATAATATTTACGGATGATTGCCTGGAAGATACGCAGTTATTTTATTCTACTAGATGTGCTAGATTTTTATCTCTGGATCAAAACACACCATCAGAGAAATGACTATTTGCATCTTACTGGTTTTCCTTCCTCTTGAAGCATCAGTTTTACTAAATTTGTAAATTCAGATTTGGTGCTTTGATGTTACACCTTTGGTCTGCTTTGAAGGCATGTTTAACAAATAGCCCTATGTAATTTGCTGCTGTCAGCCTGGCTGTGGTGAAAGGCATTTTCTCCTACCCCCTCTCCTCTGTCCCACCAAAACATCTACTTTAGAAGGAGAACTCAGTCATCCTAGATGGGCTGTGTGTGTGTGTGTGTGCACGCGTGCGTGTGCTTGTGTGTCTCTGTGTGTGTCCTGAGCATCTGATATGTTCTCCTTTTATCAGCACTTGTGGCTTATCCAGGGTCCCTTTTGGTTTTGACCCTGAAGACTCACAGACACCTCTGTGGCCCTCCTCTGGTAACTGCCTGGTGTTTCCTCCATCTACTTTTCTCTTGCTCTCCTCACAGGAAGTATAGCATAGCTGTTAAGAACACAGACTGGAGCCAGACAGCCTGAGTTTGAATTCTGCTCCATCGCTTTCTCTAGGCTGTATGACTTTGAACAAGTTTATCCTCTGTCCTTCAGTTTTCTCATTTCTAAAATAGAGACAATAATTGTACCTGTTTCTTAGAGTCCTGGTAAGGGGTTTAAAAATGTAAAGTGTTTAAGGTGATGCCTGAAACACAGTAAGCTCTATATAAATGTTAGCTATTATTCTTACTAGCCTGATTGGTCTCATATCATATTTTACTCTATAGGTTTTAGTTACCTCAAATTATTTTGGGAAGTGATGGGAAACATGTAATTCTAAAATGTGAAAATTTAAATGGAGAATCACGGTGACTATCCATTTAAGCCCAACCAACATGTTAATTTTTACTTTAATTATCTGGATTTTTTTATGTAAAAATGCTGTTTTGCATGAATTGTTTTGGATGATTACGGTAGTTTCTCTGCTTTACTCCATGTGAACAGAGAGTCTCCCTATTTCTTTCTTAAACATTGAGTTCAGTGGTAAGGCCACTGAAGTCAACTGGGTCTTAAGTGAATATTAGGAATAATATCAAGAATAACCCAATACTCAGTTGCCACTCTCGGAGCCCTTCCTATCCCAGCCTATTATGTACAGAGCTTACCTGAATGCCTCTCCTGACTTCAAGATGTCAGTGGGATCCATGACAAAAATCACACCCATAGTTTAAAGCCCAGAATTCTTGCTATTCTGCCACCTCCCAGCAGCAGGTGAACAAAGGACCATGAGCATCAGACAGGGAACCTGGCTCTGAATGGTAGCCTGAACCCTCTCCTCAGAGGCTCCCTCCTAGACCCCAGACTAGCTATGCCCTGGGAGACAGCCCCATTTCCTGAAGGCTTGGCTTTGCTTCTGAAGCAGCAGGAGCCAAAGAGAAAAATGATTCTTTTCCAATGTGCCTCACTGCTGCACAGTTCAGTGTCTTCCAGAACAAATTTCAGATGTTAGATTCTCAGTGCGGGGCTTGCTTCAGAGGCTAGCTCTTACAGTGGTGCTAAACAGATAAAATATTAAGCATCAGTGCATTCCCCAAATCATTAGCGCAGAATCCACAGGTAATGAATTCAGCTTGAGGCTATTTGGGGCCTGTTGTTTCTGTTTCCCACCCATCGCATACACTTTTCAGCAATGTACTCTCTCTGCACAAGATGAGGGTACGCACACTGTGTCCCCAGAAGGCTTGGAATGTCTCATTTTTGCCAGAAACTCTAGCTCTGGGGGCTCCAAACTCTCTGTCAGGAGCAGAGAGGAAGAAAATACAATCACATAGCTAGCTCACTGATGAGACAATTCTATTTCTTAAGCCAAATTACTGATTTGAAACAATTTGGAGGATTTAAAAATCTATAAATATATATCAGAAGTTAAAGAGTACACCTTCCCCTCTTTTCATAATTATTTAAAATTGCTTCATTAGTTAACCAACATCACCTTTAATTCTTACATTGACCCTAAGAGGTTGGTAGTTTGGGTTCCTGTTGTCTCTGAGCTTCCAGTAGAGAAGTCACATCTCAAGAGAAATGGGTATATACAGGTCTCCTGATGAGCAAATGGAGACAGATTTTGAAGGCAGTCCCAGATGCCTGATCTGGGGTGTTCCTCGTAGTCTAACCTTAGTTTAGCTCTGATTAAGTGGAAAATGGCATATTCACTTTGCACAGAGGCAACCCAAATATTTTTAGTAAGAGAGAAACACATTTTCAATTTAGAGATGGTATCAGCTAGATGGATAAATTATGTATCCCAAAGTGGGCTACTGAGCTACGAGATTTTAGAATGGAGTAAAGTTTATTAAACTTTCATATAAACCATTTCATGTACATTTGTGATCACACAGTTTAAGTACAAGGTATTATTTGAAACTTGTTTCTCTTCACTGGACTCATGAAGTCAGTGACTAGTTATTTCCTGCCTGGAATTTATAAAAGCTGTATTGGTCTTTTAGTTTAATGGTTTAATACTGTTAATCATTGTAAGGGGTTGTAGAGATTGTGTTTCAGAATTATCTTCAAATATGCAAAACAGCAAGTTAATGTAGAGTAATCGTGGTTATTTGATCTTAAATCTAGAAGAATACTGTGAACAAATGGAATGAGGAGTAAGAATTGGAAGAGAAAATAATTCTACTTTAATGTAATGCAATGATACATCAATTTAACGATGACTACAATATGGCTGAAGGCTGAGCAGCAGATAATGTAGTGTGGCAGAACCGCTGGACAATTTGATGAATCAATTTGTCTTCAGTGATTATCAGGTATCAGGACCATTTCTGTTGTGACAGAAAACCCAGCCCAAGCTGGTTTAAGTCAAAAGGGAATTTATTCACTAATGGAATTAAACATTCCAACATATCTGATTTCAAGCAAGGCTTTACTTAACAGGGATACTGGGACCCTGTTGGTTTGGCTCTGCTCTCTGTTATATGTTGGATTAATTCTTGGGCTACGTGGTTATAGCAATTATTTACTCTCATGAT
Organism: Ateles fusciceps; assembly: GCA_036589455.1. Lineage (NCBI taxonomy): Eukaryota > Metazoa > Chordata > Mammalia > Primates > Atelidae > Ateles > Ateles fusciceps. The sequence continues at coordinate 1,704,844 of JAZHEH010003022.1, read as the reverse complement.
GTTTAAATTAAGATCCAAAAGTTTCATTGAGTTTAATGGCATCCCATCATCTCTGATGCCTTTCTCCAAACAAATCACTGTGATCACTGTGGCTAGAAGATCCTGAAGTTCTGTTTAGTTGGGCTTAGGTCACATGACATCTATGGAGTTGAGTGTGGAGTCATTTTTTGCCATTCCCGCTGTAAATGGAGAATCGGGAAAGAAGATACTCAAAATAGAAAGGGGGAATTAGTAAAGGAAGTACAGTGAATAGATGCCAGAGGGCCAAAACCTAGTTTTTACTATACATAGCATAGTCATTAATAGGAGCAATAAAGGAAAAAATATACTAATACAAACATTCTAAATAACATTAACAATGAACAGCAGTCCAAAGAACGATTATTAATCTTCTGTTTTAGAGACATCCATGTATCATTTTGTTCATGTACACACTTCAGAGACGTATTAGCTAAAGACCATGGCATTTAATTGTAATGAAAGACCTAAAGTGTTTCCAGAAGTTTTCAACTGGGTGCAGAGGTGTGTTACACTGAAAGTGTAGCAATGTGCTTCTTTACCAGCTCTTACCTTTTCTGTCTTGAACTGAAGTATTTGTACTGAGAAAAATAATAAAAGTTAGATTAGGGGATTTGCGTTAGTCCATTTTGTGTTGCTATGAAGGAATACCTGAGGCTGGATAAGAATTTATAAAGAAAAAAAAAAGTGATTTGCCATCTGCATGAGTGAGGCCTCAGCCTACTTCTACTTATGGTGGAAGGTGAAGGGGAATCAGAGTGGGCAGAGATCAGATGGTGAGAGAGAGGAAGCAGGAGGGGCTGGGGGGAGGTAGTGCCAGGCTCCTTTTACTAATCGGCTCTCTTAGAAACGAATAGAGTGAGAACTCACTCACTCCCCATTCACTCCCATCCCAAAGGAAGTATTAATCTATTCTTGAGGGATCTACCCCTAGGACCCAACACTTCCATTAGGCCACACCTCCAACATTGGGGATCAAATTGCAACATGATGTTTGAGGGGACAAACATTCAAACTACAGCAGGAGTCTTCAGGTAGGACTAGGCTAGAAGATGATGAGCTTAGCCTTTCAAAGGCATCTGAGAGTTGCATAAGTGAGTCACAAATCTGATGGTTCCTGTCTTACGTGGATGTAGGCAAGTGCAATGGAAAAATAGTTAAGAGCAACATAAATGTAGTTGATGAACTCTGAGCACAGAGGCTGAAGTTGAGCACTTGCAAACCCAGGGAAAAAACCATCTGAACTTAATTTATCAGCACTGTAACCAGAGTGTAGCCAGTCGACCATGGGCCAACATAGGATTTTTGCATTCTTGCTGTATTTATATTTGCTTTTTCCTTTGGCTGGAATACATATTCCCCAGCTTTTACCATGCTTGACCCATGCTCATCCTTCAGGCCTCAACTCTCCAGCAAGAGCTTCCTGACTCCCTCACTTTGCCCTATTTACTTAGCATTCTGTTTATTTCCTTTATAGCACCTTTTTTAAAATTTGAAACTACTGTTTGTTTACTTCTTCTGTTGGCTGTGTCTTCTTACTAGAATTATGCTCCTTAAAGGTAAAGATCTTATTTATATTACTCACTTCTGAATGTCCAGCATCTAGTGCCTGGCACACATAGAGGGTAAATAAACATTTGTTGAATAAATGTTAGGGACACAGAAAGAACAAAATGTATTAGAAATAAAATAGCTCACTTTGCCAAATGCAAACAACAATAAGAATCAAGGCCACTTCTGGCAAGATGTTCTGAACTTTTTTTGTGTGTAGCAGACCCGCTGGCAGTCTGGTGAAGCCTGTGGACCCCATCCAATAATATTTTTAAATGTATGAAAATACATTTTTGATTCAATTTTCAACTTACATCAATTTGTAGGAACACAGTTATCAAAATATTTAAAAATTTATGATACGGCAATATATGTGTCTATTTATTAAGGTAGGCAATAACAAGATCTAGCCTGATCTAATAACTAACATGATTTTAAGGTAATAAGGAGAGTAAATTATATTTTGAGATTTTGCAACAGCCATAATGTCATGAGAAAATATGTGTGACTTTCTGTTAGTAACAGTAGCTTGTTGTCTATTATAATAATTGAAGGAAATGCTAAATTTCATTAGAAGTTACTGAAAACAAAGGTGTAATTTTTTCCTCATCGAAATATATGGACCCCCTATATTCTACCTACACACCTCTTAAGGGGATTGTTAAGAACTCCTGGAGCTAACTGCTTCACCATTCCATATATATGGTGGAGTTAAGGATTAATGTTAGGGCAATCAGCAGTTATACCTAAATCTTGTCTGTAATTGCCTGGTGTGTGTGTGTGTGTGTGTATATATATATACACACACACACAGTCATGTATTACACACACACACACACACACACATGCACCATAAATATATGTGTGCTAGCCATTAGAAAACAGTATACAGTTTATCCAAAGAGGTGGCTTAGTTCTTACTTAAATAAAATGTTCTTGCTTTCATAGAGTACTGAGCTAAAGGACTGTTTAATTAAGTACTGCTAAGGAAAATAACCTGATCTGGTGACTCTACACATGTTGATACTATTCTGGTTCTGTGATTTGATGAGTGAGAAAACAAACATTTATAGAACATATGCTCTTATAGAGATAAACTGTTTAGCTCAGGTGGGTCAAGATCCTTTACATATGCAGGGAAGAGTTAGCACTTCAGACAACTCTCTTCTCTAAGACACTCACATGTCACATCTTCCTTTTGCATGGGAAGAGAATCAGTCCATTATGAGTTTTCCCCTTTTCAGTAAATAATAAAGTAAATATTTCTGTGGCTGTGATGTGTTGCACCTATCTCCCCAATATTATGTTTTGTAATAATTCCTTTATTTCTGTCTTTGTAGCTTATACTAAATTTCACAGGGGAAGAGATTCACTTTCACTGCTAGTTTGAAAATATCTAAAGGGTTGAGCATTACAGATCTCATTCATTATTCTCACTCTTGACCAGAAAAACATCATCCTGCAAAGGAGGGTCCCAAAAGAGAAACAAGAACTCGGGGGTAGATTGCCCCCCTTCAGCTCACTCGGAGAGCATTTAGAGCACCTCAGAGGGCATGCGGAAAACCATCTGTGTTACTCCTCAAACTGGAAGATGTGGCTGTGTGAGTGAGTGCATCCATTTCAATAAGGACTTCAAAGAGGTGTTTAAGAATTTACTTTCCACTATGACCCCAGGATAAACTATGATCTTCACACACACTTTCTCTTGATTCTTCCAAGATATCATTAAGAATTTAGAAACATGGTTATAACTTTAAAATTTTTCAAACATTGTGAAGTGTAGTCATTTTTGATGCAAGTGTCTTATTTTTCAGGTGTTTTCCATGCCTGTACCAGCAAGGCCTGGTTCTAATTTAATTTGACATGTGTATCAGTCAGTATATACTAGATTTTGTCATGGTAGCAAACAATCCCTAAATCTCTGTATCTTAACCCAAGAAAGTCTATCTCATACATTTTTCTTGTGGTCCAATATAAAGGCTTCTGTTCGTTGTAGATACTTGGAGACTGAGGCTGATGGAGGCTCCATCTTGATACACACTTGCACAATCATTTTACTAGGGGGAAAGGAATACAGAAAGCAGGAGCCGGCTCATAGCATCACACATACCTTCTCTCATATTTTATTGTCTAAGGAAAGTAGCATGGCCACACTAAACTTCAAAGGTTGGGGAAGTGCAAGTCTTATGCCTGGAAGAACAGCTGGGAATGTTTGTGAAAGGTCTTATGACTACCACAGTGCACCCTCTGGTTACTAAATATTTTGTTCACTCCTTGTGCCCAAGGGAGAACAACCCAAAAGTCCCACCTATTGAGAGCCTCAAGCTCAGAGCTCAGGATCTCTGAGGGCCATTCAGTAGTCGCTATATCAGGTCTGGATGTAGTTCTTCTTTAAGCCAGAGATCTGTGAATTAAAAGATGTGTTTTGTTCTTTCTATACACCTGATATGTAATGGCGGAACAGGAATAGAAAAAACTCAATATTAACATTCAGAAAGAGGAAGAATGGGATACACCTAGGATTTCTAAAATCCCTCTGGGCAGAGGTGGCAGGAGCCTCCACCCCAGAGGGGTGAAGAATGTTCGTTCCTTCATCAGACCTGATTCTGCTCTTCTTTCCTCCCTCTGAAAGGCTCACCCTTCTGCATTATCTCCTTGGTCACATTTGAAGTGAGCCTTGGAGCTTATGTCTTATTTGAGCATTAGCAGCTTCCTCATCCTACTTCTTGCCTCTCATGTTGCTAGCCCAAGGGTCCTTTTAAACCACAATCACAACCTGTTTTAACTAAGCTGGTGGTTCTATTGGCAGTATAACTCTCTCCAAAACTTGGCCACCTTCTGAGGTATTTGATTCTAGTCAGCCTCATACCCCAAGAGCTCACTCACAACTTTTTTCAGACATGATTCCTAGTTATGCTGTATTTCTTTGCTTTCTCTCCTCCATGTCCTCTCATTGTTTCTGTACTTTATTATGGGCTCCTTAGATTTATCAGGATTCAAAGGGAAAGCCACACTCATAGTCTTCCTTCCCTGGACATTTTTGTCCAATTGAGAGGATTTATTGGGCTTTCCTCAGTTGGAATCTCAGACACCTTATTCCATTCAGAAGCTTTTGTTTGCTTGTTTTATTTTATATCCTGTGTGATTTACATTCATTATTGTCTGTCCTTTTCATTATAACTATCCTAGTGGGTGTGAAGTGGTATGGTATCTCATTATCGTTTCAATTTACATTTCCCTAATGACTAATGACATTGGGCATCTTTTCATGTCTTTATTACCCATTTGCATATCTTCTTTGGTGTTCTGTCCATGCAAGTACTTTGTTCATTTTTAAATTGGGCTTTATTTTTGTTGTTGAGTTGTAAGAGTGCTGTATATATTCTAGATACAAGTCCCTTGTTAGATATATAAATTGCAAATATTTTCGTCCATTCTGTTGGTTATCTTTTCACTTTCATTATGGCGTCCTTTGAAGCACAAAAGTTTTAAATTTTAATGAAGTCCAATTTATCCTTTTTTCTTTTTTCTTTTTTTTCTTTTTGCTGTGCTTTGGGTGTTGTATATAAGAAACCATTGTCTAACCCAAAGTCATAAAGATTTACTTCTATGTTAACAAAAAAAGAAACAAAACAAACAAAAAACAAACAAACTAAAAGATTTACTCTATGTTTTCTTCTAAGATTTTTATATATTTAGCTTTCGTATTTATGTCCATAATCTGCTTGGAGGTAATTTTGATATAAGATGTAAAGTAGAGGTCCAAATTTGTTATTTTCCATGTGGCTGTCTGCTTCAGAAGACTATTCTTTTCCCCATTGAATTGCCTTGGCATCCTTGTTGAAAACTTCCTCTTCCTTCTTCTTTTTCTTTTTCTCTTTTTAAAAATTCAGTTGTTGTCTGTCATCCAGCAGCACTGTTTCTCTGCACACATGCTCTTTTTTATCTCTTTACTTCCATCTCCCTTTTCTGGTAACATGTTCTTTGGATGTTCTTTGGGTTCCAATTGATCTTTCTTGTAAGTAGGTTTCTCTTTTAAAAGAAAAAAAAAATGTTTTTTTTTTTTGGCTTCTTCAGACTCAGATCCAATATCCTAAGCACATTAGTTCCTTAAGGAGGGGAAGATGACTTTGTTTTCCCTTAACTAGGTTAGTGTTGAAGAAGCAAACAGGCTGTAAGTCCCCCCAATAACCCACCTGGAGTAAGCTTCCTGGCTGCCTAGTCTCTTTATACTCCTAGCTTGGCTTAGAAAAGCCACAGCCTACCTCGTCAGCTCTTCTTGGCCTCTTAGAGAGAGGAAGATCCACACATTTACAGGAGATCACATTCTGTCTTCCTCTCTCGGGCTGCAGGTGTGTTTCTGAACCAAACTCTTCCCAGAACCCACTACTTTGTAAAAATCAAGAGAGCGTCTGCTTATCTTCAGTCATTCATGCCACTCACAGTGAAAATTCTATCAAGATTCCCACAAAGCCTGAGATCTCTCTTGTCCATAGATTGCAGCAGTCTGTTCTCTCAGGAGAAGCATAAAGAAATGAAGTTGGATATGAGTATCCACTAATCCCTAAATAAGTATCTATATATTTCAGGAAGTAACCTGAAATGACAAAATCTAATTTCGGTGATGGTTGTTTGTGGTGACGAAAAATTGACAAATTTCATGGCCACCAAAGCAGTATTACATTTACAGAATTTTAATATGAAATGGTATTTGTGTTTTGGCGTTACCTTTTTCTGAAACTATTTACACTGTTTTTGTCAGGCAACAGCATCAATTCTTGGCTCAATAACACCTCTTTAGCATAATATTAATTATGAAAAGATTATTCAGCAAGTTGCTGCTGAAATTCAGGAATCGGGGTATCTTACATGTTATTTTAGTCATGACTGAGTAATCAGAGTGAAGTTTTTATACCACATGATTACAACTTATCGAAGAGGTCTTAGGCTATTAATGAGTGAACTATCTTTAAACTCAGATATCAATAAAACATTTTTCAATTTTAAAATGCATTTAGTATTTGAAAACAGTAGAGAATTTCTCAATGTGATTCCATTTATGCTGCATGCAAGCAGAATGGCAGATCATTATTTACTAACAACTTCAAAAATTACCATGGAAAATTAAATTATAGCAGAAATTTATAGATTCAGATGAGTAGGGGTAGATGTAGGGAAAGGAAAGGGCCAGCTGGATTTAGTAAACAATTTGAACTTTAAATTCTTTTAAAATAATTTTTATGTATATTCAGTATCTTAACTCCTCCAAAATAGTTTCTGGGTAAAAACCATTGAAGGGAACCTTGGTGTTATGCTTTTTAAATTGTTTCTTAATTTTAATGTGTAAGTACTGACAGCTATTTGTAAGCAGTTAATAGGTTCCAATCCTTAAAAGAGTTCTACACAGTTTATTTAACATATGACATTCTTTATAGCGTATATAATATTCTAGAAAAATCTCAGTTGTCTCATGAATTCAATTTGTAGTTTTTAAAAATCGTAGATTGTTGTGGAGTTAATAAGATAGTATTTAATTGTTGTAAAATCTATCTCTATCTTATAATCACTGCAAAATGTCTCTAAAGGAACTGAAAGGACCCAAAATAATGGGATTTTTGCATAGTAGTTCAGGCATGTAAAATACTTGCTCAGCTGTCTACACCCTTAGTAACCTAATATTTGAATGTGCAAGGGGCATTCCTTTGTGAGATTCCGATGTCATATTTATGGTAACAGTCTAGGTCATCAGTTGCTATGGTCAGAAAAGAGTATTGGCTTTTTCAGTTTGTGTCCCTTGTGTTCCTTATTTTAATTTGAAATAATTAACATTGTGCTAGCTTACTACATTTCTCTAGAGAAGGTGTTTCTCTGTTTTTTCTTTTTAAAGTTTATTATTTTACTTTTAGTTTTTGTGGGTGCATAGTAGTATATATATTTATGGGGTATATTAGATACTTTGATACAGGCAAAGTATCTAATATACCCCATAAATATATATACTACTATGTGCAATGTGTAATAATCACATCAGAGTAATGGGGTATCTATCCCCTTAAGCATTTATCCTTTGTGTTACAAACAATCCAATTATACTCTTAGTTATTTTTAAATGTACAATTAAATTATTATTGACTATAATCACACTGTTGTGCTGTCAAATTCTAGGTCTTATCCATTAACCATCCCTAGTTTCCCCCTCTGCCCCACCACCGCAACTGCCTTTCCTAGCCTCTGATAACAATCCTTCTATTCTCTATCTCCATAAATTCAATTGATTTGATTTTTTAGCTCCCATAAATAAGTGAAAACATGCAAAGTTTGTCTTTCTGTGCCTGGCTTATTTCACTTAACATAATGACTCCCATTTCCATCCACTTTGTTGCAAATGACAGAATCTCATTCTTTTTTATGGCTGAATAATTACTTCTTTGTATATATGTACCACGTTTTCTTTATTCATTCATCTGTTCACGGCCACTTAGATTGCTTCCAAATCTTGTCTTTTGTGAATAGTGCTTCAAAAAACATGGGAGTGCAGGTATCTCTTAATATCTTGATTTCCTTTCCTTTGGGTATATACTTAGGAATGGGATTGCAGGATCATATGGTAGTGCTATTTTTAGTTTTTTGAGGAACCTCCAAACTGTTCTCCATAGTGGTTGTACTAATGTTTCTCTGTTTTTTCACTGTCCAGATATATGTGATTGATTGATTGACCTGGCAACACCACTCTTGATTTTCTGCATTTTCAGCTTTCAGGACACAGGCCCAGAGTGCCAAATGCTTACTCACTCCCTTTCTCCCCAACCTTTCCTCACTCTAGCAAGAACACAAAGGATAAGAGTGACTGCCTCCATTCGTAAAACGCTTTCTGGGCACCTTTTATATCCTCGGCATTTTCTTATTTACTTTGGGTAAGAAAATGATAAAGCATGGTCCTTTATCTCAAGGAGCTTGCAGTCTGTCGACAGGGAGCAATAACTAAATCTTGGGAACTAGAAAGATAGGGCCTGCTCATTTGTATTTTAGATGAGTTCCTGAATTGAATGTGGTTCATTTGTACTTTAGTTGAATTCCAGAATTGAATGTGGTTTAGTTGAATGTGGTTCATTATTATGACTTTAGATTGAGTTTATAAACTTGACAATGTTTTATCTTACCAATAACTTCTCTGGTATAGGTTACTGATTTTAAGATCATTTATTTTGATAGGTATTCTAGAATTCCTTCATTGCTTTTCATAGTGTAAAATAAATCCTTTCGGTTTTAAAGTGATTTGATATATCTTCCACTTGTAAGCATTTAATTCTTCAGTGTATACAATGGATAATCTGGGGATTTTACTAAGACAAGAATGCTTGGAGCACTGATTTCTACTGGTTTCACTAAGTTTGTCCCTAAGAGGCAAAAGAGACATTGTAGCATGTTGAACAGAAATCCTGACCAGTAAGTTTATTCTCATAAATGATTGTGAGTGTTTCACTGTTATCTTCACTATTTTCTCAGAAACAGGACTTCACTATTATCTGAGAAATCCTCAAAAATATACCACAGCCTCAAAAACTTGGGCAAAGTACTCTGAGAAAAATTAATATAGATGCTTCCTCTTGACTGAATTATCCAAATATTATAAAATGAGTATGCTATGGTTTGAATATTTTTGTTCCTAGTAAAATTCATGTTGAAACTTAATCCCTAGTGCAACAGTATTGGGAGGTGTGGCTTTTGGGAGGTGACTGAGTCACAAGGGGAGAGCTGATCCTGGCTGGACTTGGGGCTAGAACTTGGCTTAATTGTGTCTGTGTCCTAAGACTTTGTAGAATACAGAATTAAAGAGTAATGGACTAGGATATTTGGCAGAAGAAATCTCTCAGGGCAAAGTATTGAGGGAGCTGTGTGGCTTCTCTTAACTGCTTATAGTAGAATAAGAGAAGAGAGAAACAAATTAAAGACTGAATTTATAATCAAAAGGGAAGCAGAATGTAAATATTTAGAAAATTCTCAGCTTGGCTATGTAAAGAATTAAAAAACATATTCAGTGGAGAAAACCGAGAGTGTGGCCAAGCAATCATTTGATAAGGAGGTAAAAGCATGGGGAGAAAGGACCCAGGTGCTATGGGAGAATGACCCTGAGGGCACTCCAGAGATCTTTGAGGCTGCCATGCTCATGACAGGTCCATAGTGCCAGGGAATTGGGACCTCAGGGCTCACTGCCCAGGGCTGCCTTAAGTCTCTGTGTCCCACATTCTGCCAATGCACTCTTCAACAGCCCAAGCTCAGGTGGGCCCAGGTTCAACTCAGACCGCCACTCCAGAGGACAAAAGGGATGAACCTTGGTGGGATCCACGTGGAGCTGACCCTGCAGACATGCAGAGTGCAAGAGTAGTGGAAACATGGCTACCTCCACCTATATTTTAAAGGATGTTTTGGATAGCTTTGTGGCCCAAGCAGAGACTTGCCACAGAGGTGGAGCCACTACTGAGAGCCCCTATTAAGTCAGTGCTTAGTGGAGCTACAGGGATAGGGCTGCCCTCAAGACTCCAGACCTGTAGAGCCATAGTATGCAACACTAGCTTGGGAAAGAGTCAACACTAGCTTGACTCTTGACTCAAGCAGACACTTGACTCTTACTCATGAGAGCTGCATCATGGTCTGTACCCAGCGGAGCCATGGGCAGAGTCACCTGGAGCCTTCGAGGCCCAGCCCTACCCACTGTGTCCAGAAGGCAGTATATGAAATCAAAGAAGATTGTTCTCCAGCCTTAAGATATAATGTTATTTGTTCTGTTCAGCTTTAGAATTACTTGAGACCTGTTACTTTTTTCTTCTTTCTCTTTTTGGAATGGGGAATGTTTATCTAATGTCTGTCTCACCACTGTATTTTGGAGGCACATAACTTGTTTGATTTCACAGACTCACATCTGGAGGGAAATTCACCCCAGTATGAATTGTATCTTGAGTGTCACCCATATATTTGAATGAGACTTTGGATTTAGACTTTAAAGTTGATACTGGGATAAGACTTTTGAAGGCCAATGGGATGGAATGAATGTATTTTTATGTAAGGACATGAATTTTAGGGGGTGAGTGATACCATGATATGATTTGAATGTTCTCATCTTCTCCAAAATTCATGTTGAAACTTAATCCTTAATGCAACGGTGTTGGGAGGTATCACCTTTGGTAGGTGACTGACTCATGAGGGCTCTGCCTTCATAAATGGGATTAGATGCTCTTATAGAAAGGACTTGATGGAGGGAGTTTATTCCTTTTTTCCCTTCTACTTTCTGCTACATTAAGACATAGCATTCCTCCCCCTCTGGAGGATGAATGATCAAGGTTCAGTCTTGGAAGCAGAGACTAGAACCCCACCATATAATAAACCTGCTGGTCCCTTGATCATGATATTCTCAGCCTCTAGAACTTTGAGAAATAAATTTATGTTTATTAAAAATTATCCATTCTCAGGTATTCTGTATAATAGTACAGACTTAGAATGCAAATTCCATTTTTCACTCATAGACATGGATAGGTACTGCTGTAAATACTGTAGTATTCAGAACTCTCTTACTATAGCATCCTGGGCTTAGATCAGTGGTTCTATTCCATTACTTCATCCAAAACTTGGCTCCATCCCAGATTAATTAAATCAACATTTGGGGCAGGTAGAGGGGAGACCATTTGTATTTCATTCTAATGTGCAGCCAGGTTGAGACCTGTCACCCTGGGCCACCAGGATGTGATACTGTTTTTTGAGTGTCATTAAGTATAATCAAAGTCTGGTGTCCAGAGATGCTATAGACTTTCTGCAGCTCCCTCCATATGCTTACCATGTTTAGAGATACAAAGGATTACTTTTCTTGTCCACGTGCAGATTCGAGAAGACAAAGTCAGTATTCTGTGATAGAAAAGAACATTATAAGAGAATAAGCCATTGAAAAGCTATATAGGGAAGACCAAGAAAGTCTATAGCATCTCCTGACACCAGACTTTGATTATAGGATTTTTCTTTTAGCCAAAATAATAAAGCTGCATCATTTGTTAACTTTTGTTATGAGTTTGATTGTGTCTCCCCACAAAAATATATTGGAATCCTAGGCCCAGGTAACTCCACATGTGACCTTATATGGGGGATAGGGTTGTTAGAGAGGTAATCAAACAGAAATAGAGTACAAATCCCATTTTTCACTCATAGCCATAGATAGGTAGAGTTGTAAAAACTGCAGTATTTAAAATGAGGTCAATTGGGGAGGGCCCTAATCTAATATGACTGGTATCTTTTAAAAAGGAGAAAAGTTGGACACAGACAGACATACACACAGAGAGAACACCTGTGAAGACTGGAGTTTTGGACTTACGAGATGCCAGGCAATAGGCCTAAAACAGATCTTCCTTAGTTCCTTCGGAGGCAGTGTGGCCCTGACAACACCTTGATCTCAGACTTACAGCCTCCAGAACTGTGAGACAATAAATATTTGTTATCTTAGCCACTCACTTTGTAGTACTTTGCTAAGTCAGCCTCAGCAAACTAATAGAACTTCCCAGACTAAAGTATTTGCAAGTAACTTTTTACATCCTTGTATTCTGTCACATTTTTAATAGATTACAAAGGGGACAACATATGTTATCATATTACTGGTCCTCAGGAAGTGGCATTTGAGATTGGCCTTAAAGAATAAATCGGTGTTTAACAGGCAGAGAAGTTTGAGGGTAAGAAGGGGTGAGGAGAAGTTTGGAAGAATAGAATTCCAGGTCTTAGAAACAACAGAAACAAAGATATTTATAATAATTGGTGTAGAATGTATCCCAGAAACAGGATAATACGCTTTGTTTGGAATGTACATGTAAGCACAGGGGAGCAATCAGGGAAAATATTTTACGTTTAAATTATTTTCACATTGACAGTGGCCTTGAATACCAGCCAGAGGATTTTGAGCTTAGCCTGGCACTTCACAGGCCACAGGGAGATGATGGTTCTTGAGGAGGGGTGTTACACGTCAGAAATGTGTTTGGAGAGGCACCTCTGACAGCATGTCATGGGATGGATTTCTTATTCGGGGAAGACTGGAAGCAGAGATTTTAGTTGAGAAGCGGTTGCAATACCCAGAGCAAATGGCGATGGGGGTGATGGCAGTGGGAATGGAAAGGACAGGTAGTTTAAGAGGCATTACTACAAAGGAAGAGAGATATGCAGGAACTTCAGGCATATGGCAGGCTAATGTGAAAATGTTCTTAGACAGGTGGGATTCTCTTGCCTGTTACATCATACCTCTCTGTGCATGGGCATAAGGCTGATGTGCAGAGGCTCTTCAGTTAGAAATGGAATCTGGATCCTGACTCACTGGTATCCAAGAGGGAAAACTCAAAATGGTCCGTGTAGCATGGGGCATTTGAGGTGCATGACAAGAGCCATGGGGCTGTGTGACACCAGTCAAGTGTCTGTGTTTAACACATCTGTATCACGGGGCGTGTAGACATGGGAGCAAGAACAGCTATAGTTTTCCACTTTTACCTAAAGGCATCTGCTTCGTTGACCACCTAATCTAGTCAAGAGTCACCTGACATATGCCTTAAATATGATAATTTGAGTTTTTTCTCCTCTGCTCAAAATTGCCATTTGTTAATTGTCACACTGCAACCATCTTTTTACCACCTTCTCCTCCAGGCAAAATAAACCTCCAGCTAATCATGGCAATCCCCTTTAGAAGCACTGAAAAATCATGTGTCTCACAGATGTCTAGACTTTTCTTCATCTGTGGTGCATGACGGCTGCCTAATCTGCTTAGGCAGCTCAGCATGCACAGGTAAGTTAGATGTAACAGTGCCAACTGCATGGATTATAGTGTTCAACATCAGGTCACTCTTTCACTTCAAATTCTTTGTAAATATGGACAATTCTGAAGCCCCAGAAGCAGTGTAATCCTCCGTGCTGGGATACACAGGCTGAGCCAGCTCTAAGGCTGCCTGGTTTCCTCCTCCAGGCATTAGACATCACTCACCCTCCCTTCTTAGTCCTGTCCTGAGGACGTAGTAGCTCTTTGCCTGTTGATAGGAAAGTCCAAGTGTGTGGAACCCTGTATTACGGCATGCTGGGGGCTATGAGCTGCTGTTCTGTGTATTTACCATCACTGTAGGGAGGGCAGAAGTTTCCCTCAGGTACCCTGTAAGGCAATCTGGAATTCTAGTTGCTTGCAGAGCTGAATTCTGCATCTGATCATGCAGATGCATAAGAACAGGACCTCAGCCTGTTCCTGCTGCCACTTTCATAAGCTAAAACATGCATCGATTAAGCATTTTTAAGTAAAAGTTGTTTGCACAAAGGATTAAGGATTTGATCACTATTGAGTCGATAATGTTCACTCTCTATTGTTTCTTAAAGATACAATGGAGAGTAGTCCCAAAGTAAAGAGTTCAGAAGTGATTACACTTTGAATATAGTGAACTAGGCATATATTTCCCCTGTAGCAAACAGTAGAATCTATCTGGTTACCCTGGGAGATGTAAATTTAACCACATATAACTGCTTTATGGATGGAGAAGCAGAAGTAACTAGTTTAGAGAAGGGGGAGGGAGAGACAGAAGAAGTGGGGGCGGGTATCAGATTTCCAGAAGAAAACGGATAAGAGAAAGAATACTTCTGGCCTTATGGTTTTTTGGTTCCAAGTACTTTGTGAATCTTTATTTCATCACTGCCTTTGTATGCAAAGAGATACTCTTATGTTAAAATTTCTTCATTTTTTTTTTCGTTTTAGCTATGTGTTAGCTAAAACTGTTTGCTGTTGTTTATTGCAACGTCCTCATAGTTTTTAGAAAATCACATTGCTCCAAACGAAGTCTCTCTTTCATTTGGTATTTTGAAGCAGCAAAAATCTTTGTCCACTTTAGTTATTTGCAGTCTAAGCGTCTTAACAATTATGAGTGTTTTTTAGGATAGTAGGATGGACCAAGCTAGTTTCCCCTAAAATACAATTATAGTCATCTTTTTACAATTCTCAGAAAATTGTAAGTTAATGAATGATCTCCTTCATTTTATGTTTTTCTCTCAAAAATTATTTCTCAAGCCACTGGAAATTGTAACCACTTGCCTGGTTTTGAATACTAGCAGATGACAAAATGACCAAGCTGAGAAATTTTAATAGGAAAACTGAGGAGCATCCCCTTGCATTTAGCTTGCAGCTTGTTTTGGTAGACATGTGACAATAATTTCACATTGTGTATATATACTTATACACAGATATATTTATATGTACACTAACGTTTATCTATGTAAGTCATATTTTCTGCTACTAAGACAGATGCTACATTGTGTGTTAGAATGTAACAGACCAATAGGCATTTTTGGCACCTGAAAAAGTTTGGAAGCCACTGCCTCAGATTAACTTAAGTCTCCTTTGTGTTTTTAGTTCTTACCTTTCCCGGGCACTGCAGTCATATGGACCCCAATCTGTCTCTCCCACCACTGTTTTGTCACATGCCAGCTTGATTTCTAGCCTTTCACAATAGGAGTGTCTTTGTAACCCACATACTGGCATGGCACATGCCTATTGTATTTAGAGACTAAAGGGCCAGAATCTGCATGCATGTTTAATTGGGAAGAGGAGCCATTCCTCTCAATGACCCTGGGGGGGTGGAAGACCAGATCTCGAGAGCCATAGTGTGTATTTCTTTAAAGTTTGCTCAACCTTGCATCAGTCCCTGTGGAGAATACCTCCTCATTAGATTGATTCTTTGTCTGGCTTAGAGATGCTAGTGTTTTTTTAAGTTAGGTCTGTGGATGGAGACAGGAGTATATAATTAAATATAATAAAATTTTTGCATCAATTAAACCTTGGGCATGCTTGTTAAATGCTTTTCATAAAATGCTTATTAAACTTCTCATGAATGGTGTTCTGATAATAGAAGATAATTTCTAGGTTTGTAGAATTCAAGACTAAGTTGATTTTTTCTTGCTATTCATATGTTTTAATGAAGAGTGTCATGTCAGACCCCTGCAAATTTCAGTAAGGAAGGTGCCAGGTTCGAGAGGCCAAGAAGAGACCCAGAGCCAGTAAACGAGATATGGGGTTTATTGAGGAAAACTGACATGCAAGTGTGGTCCAGCGGCAGTGGGCTGGATAGGAGAACTGTGTGGACCAGTGGCAGCAGGCTGGGCAGGAGAACCACAACCACTTGTGAAAAGCATGGAGTTTATATAGCATTTCACTTAGCACCCTCCCCCTAGAAACTTCCACCTGGCAACCTTCATTTAACTCAGGCAAGAGGGCCTCGATCCCTTGTAGGCCTGCATTCCATGGGATAAACCGGTTGTTCAGATGTTCCTCATGGATAAGGAATGAATCTCCAGGTTGGCTACTCCCAGATTCCTTAGTTTGGCACTCCAAACACACATTCAGGTGTGTCTGCCATACAGGGTCATTCTCAGGCTGTGCTTACGCTAATTTTTCAGGTGCCGGGTACCATACAAAGAGGTAAATATTAATTAGCGCATCTCCCTTTCACAAAAATCAACATTACTTCTGTAGATAACTGGCAAGTTCAATATTAATGAAGCCTTTTTTCCCATGAATAAGGGAACCTGTCAGTTATAACTCTATTTGCTAAAATATCAAGAGATCCTGCTTTCCCTTGGGAAGGTCATTTATTTATTCATTCTAATTTGGCATTTAAAATGCTGTTATTTATTATATCTTCTTTATAGTTTTGGAGTCTAGAAAAAAATCACATTGCTCTAACCACATGTATACATATGTGACAAACCTGCATGTTCAGCACGTGTAGCCCAGAACTTAAAGTAAAATTTAAAAAAAGAAAAATCACATTGCTCCAAATGGAGACCTTTTCTTTTATTTGGTATTTTTAAGCAGCAAAATCTTTGTCTTTAAAACTATCTACCACAAAAATCTCCCCTATCTTAATATATTTGAGAAATGTGCTTTTTCTAGACAATATGTTAGACAAACATGAAACATTTTTATAAAATCTTTCTACTCAATGTTAATTTCTAGACATAAATTTATAGGATGTTATTTTGCTTTGTAAAGGTTTTTCTTTTTCTCTCACTCCTCATCCTTTTACTTCTGCTTCTTCCACTGCCTGTCTCCTGGTGAGCCTGTTTTTTTCTCTTGTGGCTCCTTTATGACCAAAGGGTCTCAGTAGTGATGGGAGGTTGAGGGATAAGGATGGAGTTGATGCAAACTGCTCGGGAAGTCATTTCCAAATAGTCATGCCTGAACCCATCTTCACATATTTTGATTCAGTTGGTCTGGGGTGAGACCCAAACATATATATTTTTATAAAGCTCCCCCAAGTGATTCTGATATTCTCCCTTGATTTGGAATCACTGCTTTAGTGGCTGCCTCTATGCTTTGTATATTGAGTCAGTATTTTCTTCTCCCATCTATTTCTATTACTGCAATTCACAGAACTACCCATACGCAGGCCGTATATAATTTGCATCATGTATCTCTTAAATTTAATCCACCCAATACACCTCATTCATGTTAATTTTTATTTAAAAATTGGCTTTATTATGATTGCAAAATTAATATGTCAAAAAAATTTCAAAACACAGAAATCTAAAGTTGACACATAAAACTGGAAATCACTTATAATCATATCCCCAGATGTAACCAGATCCAATTACAATACTAGAAACCATTGTGGCTGTTTAAAGCAGCAGAAACTTAATGCAGGGGCTTCATTATAGCAGCCATGGAAGAGGATGAGGAGTTTACCAGGGCTTGATGAGGTTAGCCAGTGCTTAGTGATACCAGGAAGCTGCTAAGCTCCTTAACCAAGGGAGGAAAGGAAGGGCAGTGTTACCTGAACTCAGGGGCCAGGGCCACCAAGGAGTAGCTAGGAAGACATGCCAAGAAAGTGATGTAGCTGTTGCTGGAGAAATCCAAAGCAAACAAGGAGGTGGAGATATACCCTGGCTTCTTTCCACCCACTCCTCAATCTTTTTTTTTTTTTTAATTTGTTTATTTCAATAGGTTTTTGAGGAACAGGTGGCATTCGATTACATGAATAAGTTCTTCACTGCTGATCTCTGAGATTTTGGTGCACCCATCACCTAAGCAATGTACACTGTACCTAATGTGTAGAATATTATCCCTTGCCAGCCCCCACCCTTTCCCCCCAAGTCCCCAAAGTCCAATGTATCAGTCTTATGCCTTTGCATCCTCATAGCTTAGCTCCCACATATCAGTGAAAACATACGATGTTTGGTTTTCCATTCCTGGGTTACTCCACTAATAGTCTCCAGGCCGGGCGCAGTGGCTCACGCCTGTAATCCCTGCACTTTTGGACGCTGAGGCCAGTGGATCATGAGGTCAGGAATTCAAGACCAGCCTGACCAACATGGTGAAACCCATCTCTACTAAAAATACAAAAATTAGCCGGGCATGGTGGTGCACACCTGTAATCTCAGCTACTTAGGATGCTGAGGGAGGAGAATCTCTTGAACTCGGGAGGCGGAGGTTGCTGTGAGCCAAGATTGTGACACTGCACTCTAGCCTGGGCAACAGAGTGAGCCTCTGTCTCAAAAAAAAAAAAAAAAAAGTCTCCAATTCCATCCAGGTTGCTGCAAATGCCATTACTTGGTTCCTTTTTATGGCTTTTTCCTTCCTTCCTTCCTCCTTCCTTCCTTCTTCCCTCCCTCATTCCTTCCTTCCTTCCCTTTCTTCCTTCGTTCCTTCCTTTCCTTCCTCCTTCCTTCCTTCTTTTCCTTTCCTTTCCTTTCCCTTCCTTCTTTCTTTCTGTCTTTCTTTCTTTCTTTTCTTCTTGTTTTCTTTTCTTTCTTCCCTCCTTGATTGATGGGCATTTGGGCTGGTTCCATATTTTTGCAATTCTGATTTGTGCTACTATAAACGTGTGTGCAAGTATCCTTTTTGTATAATAACTTATTTTCCTCTGGGTAGATATCCAGTAGTGGCACTGCTGTATCAAATGGTAGATCTACTTTTAGTTCTCTAAGGAATCTCCACACTGTTTCCCATAGTGGTTGTACTAGTTTACATTCCCACCAACACTGTACAACTGTTCCCTTTTCGTTGGATCTCTGCCAACATCTATTATTTTTCGATTTTTAAATTATGGCCATTCTTGCAAAAGCAAGGTGGTATCACATTGTGGTTTTTATTTGCATTTCCCTGATCATTAGTGATGTTGAGTGTTTTTCCATATGCTTGTTGGCCATTTGTATATCTTCTTTTGAGAATTGTCTATTCATGTCCTTAGCCCACTTTTTGATTAGGATTGTTTGTTTTTTCTTGATGATTTGTTTGAGTTCTTTGTAGATTCTGGATATTAGTCCTTTGTCAGAGGTATAGATTATAAAGATTTTATCCAGTTCTGTGGGTTGTCTGTTTACTCTGCTGATTGTTTCTTTTGCTGTACAGAAGCTTTTCAGTTTAATTAAGTCCCATCTATCTATCTTTGGTTTTGTTGCATTTGTTTTTGAGTTCTTAGTAATGAAGTCTTTGCCTAAGCCAATGTCTAGAAGGGTTTCTCTGATGTTATCTTCTAGAATCTTTATGGTTTCAGGTCTTGGATTTAAGTCTTTGATCCATCTTGAGTTGATTTTTGTATAAGGCAAGAGATGAAGATCCAGTTTTATTCTTCTATATATGGTCTGCCAATTATCACAGGATCCTTTGTTAAATAGGGTGAACTTTCCCCACTTTATGGTTTTTTTGTTTTGTTTTTGTTTTTGTTTTTTGGGGTTTGTCAAAGATCGGTTGGCTGTAAGTATTTGGCTTTAATTCTGGGTTCTCTATTCTGTTCCATTGGTCTATGTGCCTATTTTGATGCCAGTGCCATGCTGTTTTGGTGACTAGGGCCTTAGAGTATAGTTTGAAGTTGGGTAATGTGATGCCTCCAGATTTGTTCTTTTACTTAGTCTTGTTTTTTTTACTTACTTACTTTGGCCATGTAGGCTCTTTTTTGGTTCCACATGAATTTTAGCATTGTTCTTTCTAGTTCTGTGAAGAATGATGGTAGTATTTTGATTCAAATTGCAAGGTTGCTTTTGGAAGTATGATCATTTTCACAATATTGATTCTACCCATGCATGGGCATGAGATGTGTTTCCATTTGTTTGTGTTGTCTATGATTTCTTTGAGCAGTGTTTTGTAGTTTTTCTTATAGAGGTCTTTAATGTCCTTGGTTAGGTATAGTCCTAAGCATTTTATCTTCTTGGAGCTATTGTGAAAGGGGTTGAGTTCTGGATTTGATCCTCAGCTTGGTCACTGTTGGTGTATAGCAGTGCTACTCTTTGGTGTACACTAATTTTGTATCCTGAAACTTTGCTGAATTCATTTACCCGTTCTAGGAGCTTTTTGGATGAGTCTTTAGGGTTTTCTAGGTATACAATCAAGCTTTCAGCAAGCAACAACAGTTTGACTTCCTCTTTACTGATTTGGATGCCCTTTATTTATTTATCTTGTCTGATTGCAATGGCTAGGACTTCTGGCACTATGTTGAATAGAAGTGGTGAAAGTGGTTATCCTTGTCTTGTTCCAGTTCTCAGGGGGGAATGCTTTCAACTTTTTCCCATTCAGTATAATGTTGGCTGTGTGTTTGTCATAGATGGCTTTTATTACCTTAAGATATGTCCCTTCTATGCCAATTTTGCTGAGGATTTTAATAATAAAGGAGTGCTGGAGTTTGTCCAATGTCTTTTCTGCATCTATTGAGATGATTGTGTGATTTTTGTTTTTAATCCTTTTTATGTGGTCTATCACATTTATTGATTTGCAGATGCTAAACCCTTCCTACGTCCCTGGTATGAAACCCACTTGATCACGGTGGTTTATCTTTATGATACACTGTTGGATTCTGTTTGCTAGTATATATATATATATATATATTTTTTTTTTTTTTTTTTTTGAGGATTCGCATCTATGTTCATCAGGGATATTGGTCTGTAGTTTGTTGTTGTTGTTGTTGCTATTGTTGTTGCTATATGCTTCCCTGGTTTTGGTATTAGGGTGATACTGGCTTCATAGAATGATTTAGGGAGGATTCTCTCTTTCTCTATCTTTTGAAATAGTGTCAATAAGATGGTTAAAAATTCTTTGAATGTCTGATAGAATTCAGCTGTGAATCTGTCTAGTTCTAGACTTTTTTGTTGGCAATTTTAAAATTACCATTTCAATTTTGATACTTGTTATTGGTGTGTTCAGAGATTCTATATCTTCTTGGTTTAATCTAGGAGGGTTGTATATTTCCAGGAATTTATTCGTCTCCTCTAGGTTTTCTAGTGTATGTGTAAAGGTGTTCATAGTAGCCTTGAATAATCTCTTGTATTTCTGTGGTATTCGTTGTAATCTCCAGTATCATTTGTAATTGAGCTTATTGGATCTTCTCTCTTTTTTTGGTTAATCTCACTAATGGTCTATCAATTTTATTTATCTTTTCAAAGAACCAGCTTTTTGTTTAATTTTCTTTTGTATTTTTTGTTTGTTTCAGTTTCATTTCATTCTGGTCTGTTTCTTTTCTTCTGCTGGTTTTGGGTTTGGATTGTTCATGTTTTGCCAGTTCTGTGAGGTGTGACCTTAGATTGTCTATTTGTGTTCTTTCAAACTTTTCGATATACTCATTTAATGACATTTAACTTTCCTCTTAGCACTGCTTTTGCTGTATTCCAGAGGTTTTGATAGGTTGTGTCACTATTATCATTCAGTTCAAATAATTTTTTAATTTCCATCTGGTTTTCATTGTTGACCCAATGATCATTCAGGAGCAGGTTATTTAATTTCCATGTATTTGCATGTTTTTGAGAGTTCCTTTTAGAGTTGATTTCCAGTTTCATTCCACTGTGGTCTGAGAGAGTACTTGATACAATTTTGATTTTCTTAAATTTACCAAGACCTGTTTTGTGGCCTATCATATGGTCTAGCTTGGAGAATGTTCCACGTGCTAATGAATAGGATGTATATTCTACAAATGATGGGTAGAATGTTCTGTAAATATCTGTGAAGTCTATTTGTTGTAGGGTATAGTTTAAATCCATTGTTTCTTTGTTGACTTTCTGTCTCAATGAACTGTCTAGTGCTGTCAGTGTATTACTGAAGTCCCCCACTATTATTGTGCTGCTGTTTATCTCACTTTCTTAGTTCTAGTAGTAATTGTTTTATAAATTTGGAAACTCCAGAGTTAGATACATATATATTTAGAATTGTAGTGTCTTCCTGTTGGACTAGTCCTTTTATCATTATATAAT
Source organism: Ateles fusciceps (assembly GCA_036589455.1). NCBI lineage: Eukaryota > Metazoa > Chordata > Mammalia > Primates > Atelidae > Ateles > Ateles fusciceps. The sequence continues at coordinate 1,683,052 of JAZHEH010003022.1, read as the reverse complement.
GTCCCATTATATAATGTCCCTCTTTGTCTTTTTAACTGCTGTTGCTTTAAAGTTTGTTTTATCTGATATAGGAATAGCTACTCCTGCTTGCTTTTGGTGTTCATTTGCATGGAATATTATTTTCCACCCCTTTACCTTAAGTTTACCTGAGTCCTTATGTGTTAGGTGAGTCTCCTGAAGACAGCAGAAACCTGGTTGGTAAATCCTCATCCATTATGCCATTTTATACCTTTTAAGTGGAGCATTTAGGCCATTTACCTTCAATGTTAGTATTGAGATGTGAGGTATTATTCTATTCATCATTGCTATTTGTTGCCTGAATATTTTGTGTGTGTTTTTTTCATTGTGTTATTATTATATAGGTCCTATAAGATTTATGCTTTAAGGAGGTTCTATTTTGTTGTATTTTTGAGGATTTGTTTCAAGACATAGACTTCCTTTTAGCAGTTCTTTTATTGCTAGTTTGGTAATGGTGAATTCTCTCAGCATTTGTTTGTCTGGAAAAGACTGTATCTTTCCTCATTTATGAGGCTTAGTTTCCCTGGATACAAAATTCTTGTCTAATAATTGTTTTGTTTAAGGAGGCTAAAAATAGGACCCCAGTCCCTTCTAGCTTTTAGGGTTTCTGCTGAGAAATCTGCTGTTAATCTGATGGGTTTTCCTTTATAAGTTACTTAATATTTTATGCTTCACAGCTCTTAAGATTCTTCCCTTCGTCTTAACTTTAGATAACCTGGTTACTATCTGCTTAGGTGATTATCTTTTTGTGATGAATTTCCCAGGCGTTATTTCAGCTTCTTGTATTTGGATGTCTAGATCTCTAGCAAGGCTGGGAAGTTTTCCTCAATCATTCCCCTCAAATATGGTTTCCAAACTTTTAGATTTCTCTTCTTCCTCAGGAACACCAATTATTCTTAGATTTGTGCATACAACATAGTCCCAAACTTCTTGGAGGCTTTGTTCATTTTTTTAAATTTCTTTTTTCTTTGTCTTGGACATATTGGGTTAATTCAAAAGCCTTGCATTTGAACTCTGAAGTTATGTCTTCTGCTTGTTCAATTCTATGACTGAGGGTTTCTAGTGCATTTTGCGTTTCTCTTAAGTGTATCCTTGATTTCCAGGAGTTGTGATTGTTTTTTATTTATGCTATCTATTTCACTGAAGAATTGAGAGTAGAGTACAATAATCAACCCACACTTTCACATTTAATAAATTTTTAACAAAGTAGCTAAGGCAAATTAATGGTGGAAAGCAAACCCTTTTCAATAAAAGGTGCTAGAACAACAGGATTGTTATGTGGAAGAAATAACCCTTTCATGGTTCTTTTTGATAATTACATGAAAAAAATGAATCTTCTGCATCCCATCATCATAAAATTAATTAGAGGTGAATCATAGACCTAAGAATAGAAGCTAAACTATGATGTTATTAGAATAAAACAAAAGAGAATATCTTGGTGACTATGAGGTGGGTAAAGATTTCTTAGACTGTATGCTGAAAGAATAATCATGAATGAAAACACTGATAGATTGGACTTACATCAAAATTTCATCAAATTTCATCAAAATTGCTGCTTATCAAAAGACACAGTGAAGGAAATAAATATACAGGCCATTGGCCAGAAGGAAATATTTGTAATATATATATATATAAGCACTTGTATTCAGAATATATACAAAATACATATCATCCTACAATAAAAAGACAATGAACCTAATAGAAAAATAGGCAAAAGACTTGAACAGACTATTCACAAAAAAAAAGATATACAAATGACCAATATGCATATGAATAAGTGCTCATCACCAATAGGTCCTCAGGGAAATGCAAATTAAAACCATCATGCAATAATACTTCACAACCAGCAGAATAGCTGAAACAAAATATAGGAATATGCCAAATGTTGATGAGGATGGGGGAGCAACTAGGACTCTCAAACATTGCTTGTTGGAATGTGAAATGGTATAGCTACATTAAAAAATTAGCAGCTTTTAAAATAAGGTTACATATACTTACCACTTGACACAGCAATTCTACTCTTAGGTATTTAGCTAAGAGAAATGAAAGCATGATTGTACAATAACCTATATGCAAATATTCTTAGTAGCTGATTCATCATAGGCAAAACTAGAAACAATTGAAATGTGCATCAATAAATGAATTGATGAACAAATTGTGGTATTGTCTTAGGCAACTTGGGCATAACAAAATACCATAAACTGAGTGGCCTAAACAACAGAAATTTATTTCTCACAATTCTGGAGGCTGGGAAGTCTAAGATCAAGGTGTCGGCTAATTCAGTTCCTGGGGAGGGCTTTCTTCCTGGCTTGTAGATGGCCATTCTTTTGTTATGTCCTCACATGACCTTTCCTTGGTGCATGCATGTAGGGAGAGGAGAGAGAGACAGAGACAGAGAGAGAAAGAGAGAGACTCTGTTCCGCTTCTTACAAGGCCACAAATTCTATTGGATTAGGATTCTACCTTTGTGACCTCATCAAATATTCATTAACTTCTAAAATCCCTATCTCCAAATTTAATCACATTGGGAATAGGACTTCAACATATGAAATTTGGGGGACACCATTCCATCCATAGCAGGATATTCATCCCATGGAATACTACTCAACAGTAAAAAGAAATGAATGACTGAATTTCACAGATCCTATGAGTGAAAGAAACCAGATACTAAAGAGTATAGACTTTTAATTCCAGTTAGATAGTGACAGAAATCGAATGGTGGTTGACTGTGGGTCAGAAGAAATTAACTAGGAAGGCACACAAGGGAAACTTCTTTAGCAATGCTTTGTTTAGAGTGAGGTGATAGTTCCACACGTATACACATTTGTCAAAACACATTGACTACACTTAAAAATTGTGCATTTTATTGTATGTAAGTTATATCTTAACAAAAGAGAAAGGCAACTGAAGCAGGAAATTTCCCTGACTACTTCATGGGAACTGGAATGCACTAGTGTTGGATCAAGCTGGCTGCCTTGGCATTGGCAGGGACAAACTCCACTCACTTGGACCCATTACACTTCACCCTCATGGGAGGGAGTGCACAGCTGAGTGGGTGCAGGAGCTGCAGTGAGTGCCTTTCAGTGCCGACAGGAACCCTGTGGCAGCATCTAGGGGTGTGTGTTACTGTGCTTTTGTCGCTTTGCTGTCCACTAATGGCTTAAATGTTAATCAACTCAGTGAGCTTTCTGCCTTTTTGTGTGAGGCAGTTGCTTTCACCAGCAAGGGCAGAGGGTCTGTGTGACAGCCTTTAGCATCCATACCCATGGCACCTGGGCTCTTGTTTGGCATCCGGAAAGAATCAGCTTGCACAAACGAATTAAAGAGTGATGAATAGGGAGGATTTTATTGCCAATAAAAGTGGCTGTCAGCAGGAAGGGGAGGTAGAAAGGGGATGTAGTGGGAAGGTGATCGTCCCTCAGAGTCCAGCTGTCCCAGGCCACACTCCTCTCTGAAGCAACACTGTCAAGCCATCCCTCTGAATTCAAGCTGCTCGTCTCCAACATCCAACCATAGTCACAGACATCCAACTGCTTCTTCTCTTCTCTGCTGGTGGAGCCTGGGGTTTTTATGGGCACAAGATCTGGGGCATGGTGGGCCTTGGGTGGTTTTGGAAAAGGCAACATTTGCATGGGAAAACAGGAATGCATGTTCTCATTTTGGGCTGCAGTTCCAGGATTAAGGGTGGGGCCCTCACCAGGGGACCCACCCTCTTCTCAGAATTCCCCTGCTTCCTGTCCCTATCACAACTAAGAAGAACTTTTGGTGATTTTCATGTACTCCCAGGTTAGGGAGCAGTATTCTGACAGAGCTTTTCCATTTTAAATGATTTTACAAATTATGGAGCAGTTAGGGGATTTCAAATTAACACATTTATTATGTGCCTTCATGTAATAGACCAGTTCATAGAATACAAATTAGAGAAGGGACTTTCTCAAGGTCACATTACTAACTACTTATGGGATGGGAACCATATTTCTAACATCTAAGATTAGGCTGTTTGGTATTAAAGAAAAAAATAGCACAGCACACCAAGTAGGGATAAAGGGGTTCAGGATGCTACAGTGGCTGTCTTCCAGGATGTAATCCTAAACCTTCATTTGGGTTGTGAGGAACAATTTAGGAACAGTCAGATTTTCTGTGATGCTGACCATGCAGAGGCAGGGAATGTGATTGGAGGTGTCTCCAGTCACCAGCAGCCCTCTCAGTCCTGTAACTTAGTACCTAAGTATTTTCTTCAGACTTTCAAGTCTTTCCTTCCAGGGATGGCCTTTCCAAGTTTAACCTCTGAGGCACCAGGTCTACCATTAGCATTTTCTTTTCTAAGGGATTTTCAATGGATGTTTCACCACATTTAGAATTATCTGGGGGGAAGGAATCATGGTCACACATCTAACACGATAGTGGGGGCTGAATGTTTGTGGGATAACTCTAGTTATTTAACAACAAAGAAGAAACCATCCTTATTTCCATTAGCGACAGCTTGCAGTGTTACGCAAGCACTTTGACATAGCTTCATAAACTGCAGAATCAAATCTGCAACCACAAAAGAAAGAAGCTGATTTCTCATGGCCCTTTTGTAATTTCAGAAAGGTTTTGGGAAGTCTTTAAATTGAATTTAACTGTTGAGCACAGGCTGAACTTAAAACCCTCATCTGTTTTAAGTCATTTCCTCCCTCCCATACACTGTACACTCATAGGAGTTTTGAATCCTAAGTACTTTGGCTCTGGACATAAGCTTTCTGTGAAAGGCCAAGGAACCCAAGGGGCCGAGATTACTGCCTGTATCACCACATTCCTTTTGTTTGAATTCACTCAGCTGAAAACCACTGAGTGGTTGTGAAATGCCCTGCACACAGCCACAGGGTCTCATCAGGCCATAAAGGTGGGTAGAAAGAGCCCTGCCTCGCAAGAAATATTGGTGTTATTATTCAGGAAGGAACACAGGAAGATGGGAAGAAAAGCAAGTATCTCTAAACAACAGTAAGCCCAAATTTTCCTACTTCAGAAGAAGAATGTAATTGGCATCTACCTAGAAGCTATATGCTATGGTAATTTATTTTTTTAATTTGTGTCTTGGCACTTGCTGCACTAATTATCCCACTGGTACCCAGTGAATCTTCCTGAACATGAGGGAAGTCCATTTTGTTAATCAGGAAAATCAGTAACAAGCCACTGATGTTTGGGGTATGTTTGAAACAAGGAGAGTTACTTCCTTGCTCACAGTACAGTTCAATGAGAGTAAGGAGGGGAAAGAATGGCAGTTATGTGTGTTCTTCTCTACACAGTTATTCAGGGCCTTGGTTGCCATTTATAGCATGACTCTGCTATTGTTTAGTGTTTGTCCTTTGCTGCATCAGGCTGGTAAACGGAGAAAGGGAGAGCTCATGGAGGACAACACAGGAGGTTGGTTTAGGGACTAGGTCAAGAAGTGCCTTAGCATCATTTCTGCCCACATTCTATTGGGCAGAACTCAGTCATCTGGCTTCTACTAACTTCCGGGGAAGTGGAAAAATGTGGTCTAGTTTTATGCCTAGAGGAAAAAGAAAGGAGGCTTCATGAGCACACAGTGCTGTCTCTGTCACAGTATATAATAGTAGGTGGCAATAACATAAATTCTATCTATATTAAGATACTTAAATATTTACTGACAAGCGGGTAAAAGAGTATATTCCACACTAATCTTCCCAAGTGGTGTTGGTTCCGCTTCTGGGTATGTTACTTGTATACAGTGGCCCATTCACTTCTATACCATCTTCACGGCCAATGCCTATTCCTCAACTTACAATTTTACAATTGTAAGAAAATAATGCCTCTTAATTTCCTGCTTTCCTAGTCAGATAGTAACAGTTCCAAAACTAAATCAGAAGCACCTGTTAGGAATGAGACTATCAATAGGTGGAGGTGTTGGGAGCAGAGAGGGGGAAGTAGGTCCAGATCTGGAACTCTGGGCAGGGAAGGAAGACATGGCTGGGAGCTCTTGGCAGCATGCAGAGAGCTTGAGGGTGCCAGGGTCCTCAGAAAAGTTGGAAGCAGGGAGAATACTTTCAGCAGCAGAATTTCTAGGTGTTACCTTAGGTGCCTTGGGTCAGGTACCATAGGCATGACTAGACTGACCTCCCTTCGTCTCAATGCAGTGTATGAGTTAAGAGCTAGTGAATTCTTTATACTGGGCTCCCAAGTGGGTTCTCATGGTTGATCAGGCATTAAAAATGTATAGGCATGATCTTAGGCCATGCCTCAGTGAAACCATCTTAAAGTTTTCTTAGAGATTCTTTATCAAAGACCTGACATAGAGCTGGAGGATTAAAGAGTAGTTGTACTGCTGATAACTAGAAATCCAGACCTCCATCCCTTCCTGCCAGAGCTGTCACTCCCAGGAAAGTCACAGTTTCATTTCCTAATGAAATATAGCATTCTGTTCCAAGGGCATGTTTTAGTTCTCACTGCTGTGTGTTGTACTATGTTACTGAGGGGTCCTGGCCTACACATTTCCATGTGGTTAATTGCAACAGCATGTGGTAGAAGTCCTTACTGAATATGTAATCTGATGCCACTAATGTGATGGTGTCAGGTGCATGAAATGCTCGAAACAGTTAGTTATGTTTTTTTAATTTTTTTGTTTGTATGGAATAAATTACTTCATTGTGAGTTTGGAAACTTGCCCAATAGTTTTTGAGAGCAGGAAAACTTCTCTCTTTGTCATAAAGAGACTTCTCGCAACTAAAAGCCCCTGTAATACAGGAGAGAAGGCTCCTCTGCACCCTTGTCATGTGCTTTGTGCCTCATGTAAGTAGGAGGGAGCAGAAATCTGGAAGGAGAGGTGCCTAGAAGTCTCATGCATGAGGGTGGTGAGACTGAGAGGTGAGAGCAAGGAGAAGAGAGGAGAAGAGTAGGTGGCAATAACATAAATTATATCTATATTAAGATACTTAAATATCTAGACTAGTAGACCAACAGCAGAGAGGAATGAGTAGCATAGAGATTTTGAGAGTAAAGGACTCACCATGTTTTATTCATTTGAAATTAATTTAAGAAATGCAGAAATCACCCCATAAATATGGGTTCCCAAGTCAAAAGAATGGTTGCTTATTGGATGCCTTAGGGTAGTCCCCCAAAATAGATGTCATCATTACCAGTGCATAAGTCACATAACCTCTTCCAGTTTGTTTCCTCACATGTGAAATGGGCACAATAGTAGTATGTACTTAATAGAGTTATTGTGAGGTTTGTAAGAGATGATATATGTAAAGCCTTTGGCACAGAATCTGTCATACAGTGAGAACTAAATATAGTTTAGTGATGATTATGGGAATGGTGATGAAGATGATGGAAGACATTGAAGAGGATGCCACAAGAATCAAGGTAATAAAATAATAAAATGAATTTAAATGGAGCAAGAGATAACCAGATTTGAAAAATTACTGGGACATTTCCAGGCCCATTAAGAGCTATATGATAGCTACAGTTTATTTGCAGATTAATTACCTCCCTTCTATTCCTACCCTCTTCAAACATATGGACAAAGAGGAAGTAAAACTAGGAGAAAAGCCAGCACCTGCGTTTTGAGCTATACAGTTATGGTGTTGGAGGGAATAGCAAGAAATCCTCTTTTATAGGGAATTGTATTTGAGCATCTAAGACTTGGTGAGTGTCTATCTTGTTCTTAAAGACTTCTAAGGGTGTGGTTTTTCTCAATAGTTGGGTTCAGGGTCTAATTATCTGGATGTTTAACTTAAACACCATTTCAATCTGGTTCTGATCTTCCTGGCAATGCACAACAGATGGAGTTCTACATAACCCATGACCCATAAGGTTGAAAGATAGGAATAACATCCATTCTACAACCTAGCTGTGCTAAACCAGGCTTAGCACAGATTCCTAAAGGTGAGCTAAAGGTCGTGTGTCATCTGCCTTCAATCAGGGATGTTTGTGGGGAAAATGAGAAGCATGTCATGGCACAATGCAGTCCAGCTGCCTGAAGAACCTCCAGGGAAGAGAATCCAGAGGCAATAATGTGAAGCAGGCAGAGTTCAAGGTGACTCGTGTGGCAGCTCTGGATTGGCCCATTCTGACATCAAAATCGCCATCAGAGTGGAAGTTCTATGTGGAAGTTTAGTCTGCCTAGTCTCTTTGGAACTATTTGGGGTTTGATCCATGGTAGTGCTGAATATGACTTCAGCTATAATAGGACCTCTTACTGCTTCCATCAGCTCTGTCAGCACCTTCTTTTCCAGGCCTTTGTCACCTTTGTGAATCTCTAGTGGACTCTCCCTAGATTCCCCCATTCACCTCTTAAACTGAAAGGAACAAATCTGAACCCTGGGTTATACTTAGAGTCTGACTCAGAATACCTGCAGCCCAAGGATCTTTCTCAGGCGCTATATGCCAATGTCATATTTCTCATAATTAGTCCCAGGGAAATCCTCCCACAAATAAGCAAATCAATAAAACAAGAGGACACCTTTCCTAACTCAAATGTATCATGTATTCCAACATGTGAACGTTTTCTGTTTTATTAGTGCTAAATCTCTCATTCATGGTTTGGTTGTATAGTTTTGGAGTCCTTAAGAACATAACTTGCATGTGGGAAACAGAGGCAATGTCTTTTTTATCTGTGTTTCTCTGTTGTCCTAAATAATACTAACACCATAGGCAAATAGAAAATGCTTCTTGAGCAAATGAATGAATAAGGCATGAAAAAAGCAACCATCTTTTTGTTTATTCTAATCTTTATTTTAGATCCTAGATCAGAGGCTTGAATTCACCAATCTGTTTATACACAGCTGGATGCAATACCCTTGGTTTTCCTGGTACCATCTGCTCTCTAAATCATTCCCTGAAGGCCAAAAACAGAACAAAAGAAGCATTGGGGAAAGGGGGAAGAGGTATGGAAACTGGACAGGTAGAGGTGTTTAAGGAAATGGCATACATTAGCAGATGTCACAGAGATTTATTTCTTTTTCTATGGGGATTTACTTTAGTGACCAAACTCTGCTTTCAGCATTTTTTCCCCCCAGAAAGCCCTTGGAGCATTCATCATTTGCTGTGGGAGCTGCTTTGTGGGCAAAACTTTCTTTCCTTTCAGATCTTGGATTCAGGGTTTAGACTTGAAATATTAAGAACAGCACCTTGAAGTTTCAGGTGAAGAGAAACTGCAAAGCCTAGAATGATGGGAAGTTGTCAGAATAATTCTCAAGGTACCTTTCTCAAAAGCGTTCTTTCTCCTACTCACCTCCAGAGCAACCACATCTAGGAAGTATGAGGAGTAAAGGCCTCAGACCTTCTGTGTGATGGGAAAAATACAACAGATTTGAGCTCTTGGCATAGTGTTTCAGGCCACATTTTGGAACAAGTTCCCAGAAAACAGGCCCTATGTTTTCTTGAGGGAGCATCCTCAGGGTTAAGGCTTTGAGGCTTGCCAATGAGCAGGGAAGCCCATGCATAAGCCATACACTTAGGGAACTCAGTAAATCCCCACTGATTAATTCCAGATCACCACTCCCTTCCCACTCAGAAATGTACATGTTCTTCAAAATTACTTTTGAAGATGGGAATTGCTTGGAAAGGTTTAAAAGAGGGAAGTCTTTTTATTCTCTTTTTTTCTTTGGTCATATATCTATTTATTTTATAACTAACTATGCCATAATGGGGGTTTTATGATGATTTTGTTTGAATACCACAAATAGAAATATAAGATAGTAATTATCATTCACCTTAAACAATGAAAAAGGGACAGAGAGGTCATTGGAAAAGTGACTGTCCACCATCATTTCCATTTAGTACAATTAAAATCAGTGGATGGGTAAATAAGTGTTATGGAGATTTGTTAAAGAATAGCAGAAATCTGAATTCTCATCTCCATTATGAAGGGTGTTCATTTTAGTTAGAGTACTGCTAGTTGCTATAACAGACAAACTCCACAATTTCAGTGGCTTTTACAAGAAACATTTGTTTTTGCTAATGTAACAGTTAATCGTGTATATAACTGGTTAACAGCAGAGGGCTGAAAGGCACGGTTGCTCCACTCTTATTTAGGGACAAAGGCTCAGTGGCTTTGCCATCTTCAATGTGTGCCTTCCTTTAGGGATTTTGATCTTTCCAGATTTCAATATTTGGGACTATGGTATTCAGGACTGTGTCTTTTGAAATTATGGCCCAAACCACTTCCAAGGACACCCTGGAAACCAACACAAGTCAGTGGGAAGGGAGAAAGAAAGGAGGGAGAAGGTATATCTTCTTCTGACACATAACACTTCTGCTCATATTCCACTGATGAGCGTTCATCACAGGGCCTCACCCAAATAGGCATGGAGCTGAGAATGAAGTCACTGTCCAAGCAGCTACCTTCTGGCTAGAACTCTACATTCCTGAAGGGGGAATCTCTAACTCAGTGGGGGATAGCTGGGAAACTCTGCCATGAAAAGAATTAGGAAATTTGTTGAAATGGAAGAAGCAATAAAGTCAAGTTTATAAAGCCATTTTTGAGTTCTGACTCTGCCACCCAACAGCTGGATAATTTAGTCTTTTTGATCAAGTTTCCTCATCTATAAAGTCAAGTTCATAGCAACAGCTGACAAGATTGCAGTGAGAACTAAATAAAACACTAAATGTGATAGATATAGATAGATGATATAGATATAGATATAGATATACCAGCTCCTGATGTTCCTATTGCTATGAATAAGCAGAGTTGGTTTTTTTTTTAATAGACTTACTACATATTTTTAGAGGCTTGCTTTTCAAGCCACTAGCTAATTAATAATTAAAGAAAAATACATATTCCTTATGCTTATACGAATCTTAATTATTACATTAGGAAAGGCTAGTGGATTTTTTAAAGTACAATTTGGACATCTGGGGTTGGGATAATGGAAAGAAAGCCCGGTCTGTAATTGCTGCTCTGACACTGGCCACAATCTGGTCGCTTCATCTGTCTAGGCTCCAATTTCCTCAGAGGCAAAAAGAGTGGTTAGCTAAATAGTCCTTCCCGATCTGGAATGAGATAATGTAAGAAGGAAACTCATCTCAATGACTCATCCACATTATCAGGTTGCAATCATGAGGAGGTCAGTGGAGGAATAACACCTAACATATAAATTTAGAGGTAACATTGTTTCACAATTTGAGGCCAAAAAATGATTCATTTTCTAACCTCTTAACGAATAAGTAAACACTTATTTACTGCTTTTAAACGGGTCTAGTGTTTCAAAAAAGTATCTTTTCTCATTTGCCCCCACATTTTCTCCCTAGTTTTGCTTTTACATTTTTCTTACTGAGTGAATAGGGCAAATAGTGTATAAAATATAGGCGTAATTGATTAGACATTATTTCAATGGCAAGTGAACATAAGACTTGACAAAAAAATTTCCCCTTATTAAGTCTGATATAAGGAGTTGGAAAGAAAGATTAGGGGCAAACAAGCATCTTTGATTGAACTGGTTCTGTGTTCTGTGAACAGTGAATAAATAGTGTTGGGGACAGTAAAATATGTCAGCAATAAACAATTACTAGTGATACTTTATTTTGGTTCTTCCTTTTCTAAATTGTTAACCATGAACATGTAAGTAGTTAAAACATATATTATTCATTAAATGTATGATCATGCTTCTTTAACCAGCAGTATGGTCTCAGCTTAGTCTCATAGTCATAGCCTCTCTGACCCTCATTTTCTTTTCTTTCGTTTTTCTTTTTTTAAATGCCTCTTTCATTGTAAAAACATAAAATTGTCTATTCCAAAATAGACAATTTAAGAAATGCAGTCTCCCAACTTGATTTTCAAGAGTGATGATGTAGGTCTTCTCTGCCCTTTGTCATTCCATTTAAATTTTAGAAAGAAATTTTTAAGTTCTAACAAAAACCCTGCTGGGACTTTGATTAGCATTGCCTTAAACTTATAGATCAATGTGAGGAGACTACATCTTTATAATATTGGGTCTTCTATCCACAAACACAGAGTATTTATCAATTATTTATTAAAGTCTTTGTGTTTTTCTCATTAAGTTTTATAATTATATTTGTAGAAATCTGGCATATCTTTTGGCAGGTCTTTTCTTTGGTACTTGATATTCTATAATATAGTAAATTCTCTATTTAACTTTTGCTTTTTATATTTCACCATTCAGAAATAAAATTGATTTTTGTATATTGCTTTTTTATCCTGAAAACTTGGCCATCTATCTTTTTAATTATAATAATGTAACTGTAGATTATTTAGATTTTTTAATGTACAAAATCAAGTATCTATAAATACTGGTAATTTTGGCTCTTCCTTTTTAATTCTTTTCCATTTTGGTTTTCTTTTCTTGCCTTACAGCACCAGCTAGAACCCTCCATTTCTTGATCTGTTAAACTGGGATAATATTTTCTTTTGTGGTTATTGTACAATTGTATTAATTAGAGATAGTGTATATAAAATGCCTGAGACAGGGTCTGGAACATGAAAGATCAAAAAATGTCAGCTGTTATCTACTTTCATTATATAATTATTGATGACCTTTGTGCTTTCTGTATTATGCTAAGTAATGAAGTTACAAAAGAACTAAGTAATGTTTTTTATTTGTAAGAAGCATACAGACTAGTTAGAGAGACGGGGCAAGCTAGTAAAAATAGAAGCTAGCATTTGCAAGTCCCAAACCACTGTTAGTAATGGTGCCCTGCTTTAAAGACAGCCAGTGTGATTGGCAGATGTTTCGCAATGTACACATCATAGTTAAATAACAGCTACTGCCCAAATTTGCATTTATGGATGGGGCCCTTTTATTTGCAAAAAGTTCCATGGGAACTTTGTAATATGTACCATGCTAATCATCGGGGACAAGCCAAACCCTCCCATTTTACAGGGTGAGACTCGAGATGAGGAAATCTGATGTTTTTGTGGTTTGTGCATGAAGGGCTTTGCAGAGGGAAGATAGATATCAGATGTGTTGATACCTATGCTAGTGTTCATCTTTCTATGTCCCATTAGATTTCAGGGGAATAAGATTCACTTACGAACTGAGTCTTATTTTTCTGTCTCTTAATATTCAATTCATTTATTCTAAAAAGATTGATGACTCAAATGAACACTGGAAACTGCCTCTACCTTTCAACTCCTTGAAATCACGCCGGAAAAAGACTCCAGCATGCTCAACTCTAGCTTACCTTTTCTAAAGTTTCTCCCTCCCTGGACAATGGTAGTGAGTATCATCACTTGTTAACACACAGATGACTCCAGAAATTTCTGCACTTCAAAGTGAATCTTTTATTCACTTGAGTGTTAAACTATGTCAATGTGCTCTCATTATCAGATTTAATTGAATAATTCAACAAGGAAATGTGCCCAGTGCACACATTACACAGATGTGTTTGCCAACGTTATCTTGGCTTGCGGGAGAGAGCAACCCTCTGATGCCCTGAGTTATTCAGAAAGGCCATCACAGATGTCAACATAAGATGGAGGAGATAGACATCTGTGGTAATATGTGAAAACCAAAGTTTGTACCTAGCTTATTCTTTTATCGCATTGATAGGAAGCTGCGCTTAGACTGCAGTTGTGTAAGTGAACAGCTGGTTAGGAGGAAGTTGTTGTACTTATCTTCCCACTGGATAGTATGTTATTTTTGGCTAACATAAAGCCTGTCAAAAATGGCTATACTCCAAGCTGAAGTAGAAGGCCTTGCATATATGAAGACCTTGCTAGTTTACTGGCCTGCTGGTGGAAAACAATTGCAATATTTTTGACCTAATGGGAAGATGCAGATTGCAATAGTTTGAATGTATATGTCCTTCTAAAATGTATATGCTGAAATTTAAACTCCAAGGTCATAATATGAAGAGGTGAGGCCTTTGAAAAAGTGATCAAGTTATGAGGGCTAAAAAAGGTTTCAGAGAGCTTCTTGACCCTTTCTTCTTTTGCCATGTAAGGATACAGTGCTGTTCCCCTTTATGCCTCTTCTACCATGGGAAGATGCAGTAAGAGGTGCCATCTTGAAGCAGAGAGAGAGTCTTCACCATACACTGTATCAGTCAGAACCTTGATCTTGGACTTACTGGCCTTCAGGACTGTGAAAAAATAAATTTGTATTGTTTATAAATTATCCAGCCTGTGGTGTTTTGTAATAACAGCAGAAATAGACTAAGACACAGATGCATTTCCAATGCATTCATCCAAATGTGGTTGAAAAAACTATATAGTACAAATTATTTTATGTTGTTCATTCATACAGATACTTGGTTGAACTGAACAATCAGATATATAATTTGAATTAAAACTGCTGTGAACCGTGTAAAATATAGAGCATGCAAGAGTAATTTGCTATAAAACTGCTATATTATCAGCTGTTTGCTTCAGTAATGCTGTGTAAAAAACCACCTCCCAAATCTCAGTTGACTTATACAAACAAACACTTACTTGTTTGCTCTCAGGCCATGAATTGGGCATGGCTCAGCTGGACTTGGCAGGGCTAGATTTGGCTATTCTTGGCACTGGGATATGGATTAGATTCAGATATGTTTCATATGTCTCCTCATTCTGGGACTTGGATTGAAGAGCTTGTGGTCCTCTGGAACAATATCGCTTTAGAATAGAATGCAAGAGGGCAAACCAAACCATGCATGAACATTTAAAGCCTCTGACTGAATGTGGTTCACATTATGTTCTCTAACATTCCATTAACCAAAGCAAGTCACCTGGCCAAACTAAGCCAGTGACATTGGCAAGTGTCCCTGCTAAAATATATGTCTGGGCTGAAGAGAGAAGAAAGTGGTGAACAAATAATATAATTTTACCATAACTGGTGATTTTAGGCCACTAAATAAAGTTAGACCATCTGGATCATAAGGAAATTCAGTCTGTCAGAATCAATTTGGTATTTTTTAATGTCAAGATATTTTTAATTCCCTTAAAATTGTTATGCCATGTGATTTCCCTTCTATTGGGTCAACAAGCTTCTGTGTTTCAGGACCAGAAAATAAAATAATGTCTTCTAGAACAATAAAGTCACTGCTCAGTCTCAAATTATGCTTTCTGAATCTCTAGAAAGAAAATATTACAAGGTCAGGCTTTGGTGGCAGAGAAAATCGGTTTCTAAATTCCAAAATTCATTTTTACATATAAAACACAGAGCATAGGGGCCAGGCACAGTGGCTCACGCCTGTAATCCCAGCACTTTGGGAAGCCGAGGCAGACAGATCACTTGAGATCAGGAGTTCAAAACCAGGCTGGCCAACATGGTGAAACCTCATCTCTACCTAAAATATAAAAAAATTAGCTAGACGTGGTGCCAGATGCCTGTAAACCCCAGCTACTTGGGAGTCTGAGTCTGAGGCTGAGGCAGGAGAATGGCTTGGAATGGCTTGAACCTGGGAGGTGGAGGTTGCAGTGAGCCGAGATCATGCCACTGCACTCTAACCTGGGCTACAGAGGGAGACTCCATCTAAAGAAAAAAAAAAAAAAAAAAAAAACATTTATTTCAAGGAATTCACATGTAATTTTGGAGACTGGCAAGTCTAAAATCTGTAGGGCAGAATAGAAGGCTGAAAACTGGGAGCTAATGCTGCAGTCTCAAAACAGAGTTTCTTCTCTTTTAGAGAAACTTCAAGGCCATCTATGACAAACCCACAGCCAACAAAATACTGAATGGGGAAAAGTTGGAAGCATTCCCTCTGAGAACTGGAACAAGACAAGGATGCCCACTCTCATCACTCTTCTTCAACATAGAACTGGAAGTCCTAGCCAGAGCAATCAGGTAAGAGAAAGAAATAAAGAGCATTCGAATTGGTAAAAAGAAAGTCAAACTGTCACTGTTTACTGATGATATGATTGTATACCTCAAAAACCCTAAAGACTCCTCCAGAAAGCTCCTAGAACTGACAAAATAATTCAGCAAAGTTTCAGTATACAAAATTAATGTGCACAAGTCAGTAGCTCTTCCATACACCAACAGTGACCAAGCAGAGAATCAAATCAAGAACTCAACCCCTTTCACAATAGCTGCCAAAAAATAAATAAAAATAATTAGGAATATGCCTAACCAAAAAACCAAATGGTGCAATCACTTCAATATGTGTCAGATACAAAAACTAAAAGACTAAAAATCAAGAATTTTCCTATGCATGATCAATAACCAGTTAGTAAAAATACTAGAAGAAAATATCCCATTCAAAATAGCAATAAATAGTACAGTGTACCTAGGAACAAAAAATTTTATAGACAACTTTGGAAATAATAAAGACTTTTTTAGTAAATAAAGATATACAGGCTGAGCATTCCTCATCTGAAAATCTAAAATCCAAATGCTCCAAAATTCAAAACTTTTTGAGCACCAACATGATGCTACAAGTAGAATATTTCGCACCTGACCTCATGTGATGGGTGGCAGTCAACACATAGTTTGTGCCCTGTCCCCAAGAGAAAAAAGACCTTCCCAGCCCTCTTCAGCTGTCATATAGCTTTTTATGCATATTCCAAGATTCCCCCCCATGTAAGCACACCTACAAAGGCTGATAAAATGGCTCATGTGCAGTCCAGACATATCAACGGTAGGTTCCTCGTGGTGACCCAGATGGGTCCAATCCACAGTACATTAGTCACTGTGGATTCTTTTACTTATTCTCTACTGTGCTCTGTGGTGTAAGGGTAAAAGTATGGTGTTAGAATGGCCACCATATATAACCTGAAGAAACAGGTGGATAAACTGTTGAAGTTCTGTGATGAAAGTGATAAATAGGAGTTAACAAAAAATGGGAAAACACTGCATAAAGCTAAAAATGAAGATCTCAATTATGTATTGAGAGAATGAATCCACAGTGTCATATTGAACATATGCTACTTAATGGGATACTTGGGATACTGATCATAAAACAAGCAAAGCTCTATCACAATGAACTGAAAATTAAAGGGAACTGTGAATATTCCATAGGCTGCAGAAATTTAAGGAAAGACATGACATTAGCTTTTTAAAGATTTGTGGTGATAAGGCATCTGCTGATCACAAAGCAGCAAATTTATTGATGAGTTTGCCAAGGTTATTGCTAATGAAAATATGACAGAGCAAGTTCATGATACTAATGAAACATCTCTGTTTTGGTGTTATTGCCCCCAAAATCCACTCAGTAAAACTGATGAGACAGCTATAGGGATTAAGAATGTCAGGGACAGAGTAACTGTGCTGGGATGTACTAATGCAGCAGGCACCCATAAGTGTAAACTTGTAGGCAAAAGCTTGCCTTCTGTTTTCAAGGAGTGAATTTCTTATCGGTCCATTTTATGCTCACAAAGAGGCATGGATCACCATTGGTTTCACAAACAGTTTGTACTAGCAGCTCATGCTCGCTGTAGGGAAACAGGACTTCGTGTCAATTGCAAGATTTTGTTATTCCTTGACAACTGTTCTGCTCATCCTCCAGCCAAAATCTCATTAAAAACCATATTTATACCATGCGCTTTCTCCAAAATGTGAACTAATTCAGCCACGTATCCTTACATCAATGAAGAGTAATTATAAAACATTTTCTTTAACAGCATGCTAGCAGCAGTTAACATGGGTGTGAAAGGTTTGTGAAAGGAGTTTGGCATAAAGGATGCTGTATACATTGTGGCCAGTGCTTGGAACACAATGGCTAAAGACACAGCTGTGCACACCTGGCACAATCTCTTGCCTGCATTTAGGTTCAGTGATGATGAACAAGATGGTAACTTTGAAAGATTTCATGTATCAAGTGAGAAAAAATGATGTCTAACCTCCTTACATATGCAAAAATTATACCTTCGGTGTCCAATAAGTTGGAAGAAGTGGATATCAAAGAAGATTTTAGCTATGATAATGAAGCTTTAGTTGTTCATTCATTGACTGATGGTGAAATAGCTGAAATGGCTCTGAATCAAGGTGATCATGATAAGTCATGATGAAGGTGATGTTAACACTGTAGGAAAGAGTGCCTATAGATAACATGGTGAAAATGTGTGCTGAGCATATTGGGGGACTAGAGCAGCGTGCATTCATAATAGAACAAGAAATCATGTCAGTTTATAAAATCAAAGGGAGACTTCTAAGACAAAAACCGTTGTTAATGAGGCAGATGACTCTGGAGGAAACATTTTAAAAAGCCATCCAGCAGAATGCCTACTCATCCCCTAGAGGACCCACTTCCTGGTCCCTCAACTGCTTCTGATGTTTCTTCTCAACTGAAAAAATAAAATACAGTGTACAGTAACCTTTTAATCAAAACACAGCATTGTAGGTAGAGAGTGAAAGCCTGCCATTGTTTGTTGTTGCTCTTGTTTAACAGCTGACACAGGTATTCAGGTGATGCTACTGTGCTGCTTAGTTACTCTGAATACTTTATTGTTTCACTGTATTAATGGTATGTCTTTTATTTTTACTATTGTGTACTTATGTATAAATAAGTGTAAGAAAATGGTTGCTTATCAGTAGCATACAAAATTTGGAGTCAAGATTGATGGTGATGCCAAAGACCTGCAGATTGTCCACATGAGTGGCTGAGATAATGACACCTTTGCTTTCTGGTGATTCAATATACACACTTTGTTTTATGCACAAAATCATTAAAATATTGTGTAGAATTACATTAAGCTATATGTATACAGTGTATATGAAACAAAAATAAATTCTGTGTTTAGACTTGAGTCCCATTGCCAAGATGTCTCACATATGCAAACATTCCAATATCTGAAATCTGAAAGACTTCTCGTCTCAAGCATTTCAGATAAGAGGTACCTAACCTGTATGGAATGTTCACGAATGAGAAAAAGCGCTATAATTCACAGCCCAGCCATGCCTGCAGAAACTTGGCTGCAAGTGTGAACAACCCTTCAGTTGTTCCCCACAGCATGGACAGCTTGGAAATTAACAAGAGACTGATGCCATCCCTGAGGCTCTGAACAGCTCCAATGAAGAATCTCACTTTCATTGGAGAACTGGAGGAACAGGAAATATATGGGTATTGCCTGGCATTCTGCTTGATAAGAAATAGAGGAAAATTGAAACCCTCTTACTAGTGTCTGTGTTCTGATGTGTAATTTCCATTTATTAAAAGGAATCAAAGTACATGTAGTTCAAAAAAAGAAAGAGCTCTAATTTTGGCATCTACCCAAAGATAAGACTATGCCCTGCTAGATTATCAAGACAGAATATAAAACTGGCTTTTAAGACAGTGTGGAGTCATCATAGAAATTAATAAATTAACCAAGGAATGAAATAGAGAATTAAGAAACAGACTCACATAATAGCCCCCAAACTTATGCTGGTAGAATTATTTACATATTAATTCTCGTAAGTTCAATACTATTGACTGAATAATACAACATTATTAAGTGTCATGCACACTCTTTCTACACTTAATCTCTGATTTCTGAAATTAGAATAATAGGGTTGAACAGAAGGAAAAAATACTGAATGCTATACTCCCTCATAAATATTCAACTTACATTGAATAAAATATTCATTGTCCCCCAAAACTATTTTAAATAAAATATTTATTGTCCCCAAAACTATATTCCAGTGTTTGGGGGCAACAAATATTTTTTCTGCTGGTCTGCATTACTTAAAAATTAAAAAAAAAATCTAACATCACGTATGGTTTCTTAAAAAGATAATGGAAGTTAATATTATAAAAACTGTATTTGTGGTAGAAACTGAGATGAGTGAATACTAATGGGTAAAGCACTAAAGATACTGATCTGAAGGTGATGACATTACAGTGTTGCCTCATGAAGAAGCCTCTCTGATTTTGCTACTGGTCTTGTCAGCTGACACCACACTGCCATTCAAAGAAGGGTCTACACTTTGGCCTAATAACTAGATTCTGCTACTATTGTCTATTTGGATTTCCTACTCTGCAGGGTATCATTAGAAACATAAATTCACAAAATTCATTGAGTCTAATACATGTAAGGCAATGGGATACATTAGAAAATGTTATTGACTGTGAAAGTGTCCACAGCCTAGTGAAAGGGGATAAAGACAAAAGTTTGTAGTCGGGTAACACTTCTTACAACAGGGCAAGTCAGAAGTATCCTTTGGAATTCTGAGAAAGCCAGATCATTTTTGTTGAGATTTTTAGGGCCCCACCTATGGGAGGAAATCTGAAATTTCTCTCTAGGTAGCTCTGACATTACAAATTGTCATGTTTTTCATTCCTGAATTTGATATGCAATGTCATGTTACTGTTTGTCATAAAGCAGATCTAAACTATAGTCAACATACTTAAATGGTTCCTCCTTCTGTTGGAGCTGGAGGCCATTATCCTTAGCAAACTAATGCAGGAACTGAAAACCAAATACTGCATGTTCTCAAGTTATAAGTGGGAGCTCAATGATGAGAAAACATGGACACACAGAGGGGAACAACACACACTGGGGCCTTTTGGAGGGTGGAGGTTGGGGAGGAAGGAGAGGATCAGGAAAAATAACTAATGAGTACTAGGCTTAATACCTGGGTGATGAAATAATCTGTACAACAAACCCCCATGACATACGTTTTCCTATGTAACAAACCTGCACATGTACCCCTGAACATAAAAGTTAAAAAGAGTTCCTTCTTGTGGTCAAAGAGGTAGGAATAATTTACATATAAAAATGGGGAAGGCTCATCTGAATACTGAGGAAAACTAGAAAATGCAGCACAGTGGTAGATGAAGTCCTGTTCTCTGAGAACAAAGCTAGTGAGAAACAGGATGCAGGATTTAAAAATGTCAGGGATCATGCAGAACTGAGTTTCTTCTGAGAAATTTAAGGTGTTTTGCAAACATAGACTAATTGTCATATTTTTCTTGTGTGTGTGTGTTTTTAAATTGGATTTTTTAAAACTTGCCTATAGAGTAGCATCTTATATTACAGAAGATAACAGAAAGAGTGCTGTCAGTGTCCCCGTTCTCAAGCTTAATTCTTTCATAAAGAGGATCCATATTTGGTAATAATGTCAGAAATTTTAAAAAATGCAAGAGGCCTCTCTTGCTTTTCCATTGCCATTTAAGACCATACTTTATGATTTGATTTACGTTTTCTGACTTAAGGTTTCCCCTTCCCAAATTTACAGAGACTTGGAGATGATAAAATTTTCCTTATATCAGAATAAAGACAAGGCTCCAGAGAGAAAATATATTTGGATATTTCATTCCCATAACACTTTAATCCTTGCAACTCATCTAATACAACTGGATTTCCAACAATGTAAAAAGAAAGCAAGCACTGCTGAGAGCCCTAAAGAGTTCCAGATTGCCAAGAGGGGGAAATTTCTTTCTTTTTCCCAGGAGATCAATCATCCTGAAATGGCTGCTCCAAATACTGGTAGTGAAATAATCATTCACCTGAAATAGTGCTTCTTAATGCTAGGGTATGTTTACTTTCTCCTTGAAGCCTGTTATCTAACTAAATCACATCAAAGAGTTATCAGGGCAGTAGCTAAATATTCTGATTGAAAAATTCTTCAAAAGCTTACATTATATAATAATTTTGTTGAAATTTTCTGGTTTTAAATAATCTGTATTTCATTTTCTTCATCTGCTTGTTTCAATGATTTTATGTTTTAAACAATTACAACAGAATCCTATCAAAATCCAAATGTCTAATTATTTTCTCATAATAGCACCTATTTATTTTTCATAATTTTCACTTTTCATTACATTTTATTTTTTTAATTTAATTTAAAATGTACTTAAGTAATATATATCTATTGGGGAAAATTAGAAAATACAGAAAAACAGAAAGAAAAAAGTAAGCATAATATCTAAAATGGTCAATTAAAGACAACCATAATGGACTTCTGCTGTGTAACTGTTTAGATGCTTTTCTGTTTGTGTGAATACATGCGTCTGAGGCATTTAAAGAAATCCTTCTGTACACACCTATATTTTGCAGCTGGCCCTTTTCTTTTAAAACTTGATGTAATGTCAACATTTAAAAAATTTATTTATTTTCAATTTATTATTTGTTTATAGAGACAGGGTCTTGCTATGTTGCCTAGGCTGGTCTCGAACTAAGCTAAGAGATCTGCCTACCTCAGCCTCCTAAAGTGCTGGAATTATAGGCATGAGCCACTGCACCTGGCCAACATTTTTCTATATCAATACATATACTTGCATATCAGTTTTTTTTTTAAATTGTACTTTAGATTCTGGGATATACATGCAGATCATGCAGGATTGTTGCACAGGCACATACATAGCAAGGTGGTTTGCTGCCTTCATCCCCTCATCACCTATATCTGGTATCTCTCCCCATGTTACTCCCTCCCCCACCCTCCCCACTCCCCCACTGTCCTTCCCCTAGCCACCCCCTACTCACCGCAGTGTGTGATACGCCCCCTCCCTGCCTGTGACCACGTGTTCTCATTGTCAACATCCGCTTATGAGTGAGAACATGCGGTGTTTGGTTTTCTGTTCTTTTTTTTTTTTTTTATGTATATCTGTTTTATTTTATTCTTTCACAAAAATATACACCTGTTCTTGTTTTTATACAAAACCAAATCCTATTCTATTCTCTTGCTTGTAATATACATTTTTT
Organism: Ateles fusciceps; assembly: GCA_036589455.1. Taxonomy (NCBI): domain Eukaryota; kingdom Metazoa; phylum Chordata; class Mammalia; order Primates; family Atelidae; genus Ateles; species Ateles fusciceps. The sequence goes on along the minus strand of JAZHEH010003022.1, from coordinate 1,660,530 downwards.
TTTGGGGGGGGGGGGGGGGGTTTGGGTTTTTTTTTTTATTTTTTTTTTTTTTATTGCATTTTAGTGTCAGTTTGCTGAGAATGATGGTTTCCAGATTCATCCATATCAGTTTTAATGGTTACATTTAATCCTTTAGAATCCTTGGATCATGTTTTCATTCTCATTCATCTCAAAGTATTTTCTAATTTCCCATGTAATTTCTTCTTTGGCCCATTAGTTGTTTAAGACTGTTAATTTTCATATATTTGCGAATTCTCATTTTCCTTCTGGTATTGATTTCTAATTTTATTCCATTGTGGGCACAGAAGATAATTTGCATAATTTCACTTTTTTTAAAGATGGAATCTTGATCTGTTACCCAGACTGGAGTGCAGCGGTACAATCTCAGCTTACTACAACTCCACCTCCCAGGTTCAAGTGATTCTCCGCCTCAGCCTCCCAAGTAGCTGGGATTACAGGTATGTACCATCACACCTGGCTAGTTTTCATATTTTTGGTAGAGACAGGGTTTCACCATCTTGGACAGGCTGGTCTTGAAATCCTGACCTCAAGTGGTTTACCTGCCTCAGCTCTTCAAGCTGCTGGAATTACAGATGTGAGCCATTACACCCAGCCTATAATTTCAATCTTTTAAAATCTGTTGATATGCATTTTGAGGCCTAACATATGGTCTAGCCTAGAGAATGTTGTATGTGCATATGTGTTGTTGTATGGAATGTTCTGTATGGGTCTAGTTGGTTTACAGTATTCTTCCAATCCTCTATATCCCTATTGATCTTCTGGCCAGTTGTCTCACCCATTGTTGAAAGTGGGGAAATGAAGTCTCCAGCTATTAGCAATACTTCCTATTTCTCCCTTCAATTACATCAAGTTTTTGCCTAATATATCTTGGGGCTCTGTAGTTAGGTTGATGTAAGTTTATAATTGTTATATCTTCTTGATATATTCACTCCTTTATATATAATATATATAAATTATATATATATATATATATATATATAAAGGATCCATTATATATAATATCCTTCTTTGTCTCTTGTAACGATTTTGACCTAAAATAAATTTATCTGACATTAATATAAGAACTCTTACAGTCTTTTGGCTACTATTTACAAGAAAAATGTTTCTTTCATCTTTTCACTTTCAACGTATTTGTTCCTTTGAATCTAATGTATTTTGTAGACAGTACAAGTTTGATAAGTTTTAAAAAATTCCTTCTGCCAATCTCCATCTCTTAATTGGAGAGTTTAATCCATTTACGTTTAAAATAATTGATGATAAGGAAAAATCTTCATTTTGCTACTTGTCTTCTTCATGTCTTATGTCTTTTTTCATTCCTCAGTTCTTCTATGACTGCCTACATTTGTGTTTAGCTGTTTCTTTTTCTACTGCACTGTTTTGATTTTACTTTTACTTTTCTTTAAATAAGTATTTTCTTAATGGTTACTCTAGGGATTAAAATTATGTCTTATATGTGTAGCAACATAGTTTTAAGTAATATCAACTGAACTTCAATAGGATAAAGAACTCTTCTCCTATATGCTTCTGTCCCTTACCCTTTGTCTTGTTATCATCACAGATTACATCTTTATACATAGTGTGTGTGTGAACATAGATTTATAATTATTGTTTTATGCATTTTAATTTTAATTCATATGAAAAAGGAGTTATAAACCAAAAATACATTAATACTGGCTTTTATATTTATATATTTAGTTATTTTTACTAGTGTTCTTTATATATTTGTAGGGCTTCAAGTTACTACCTAGTGCCCTTATGTTAGCCTGAAGGGCTCCTTTTAGAATTGCTTGTAGGACAGGTCTATAAGCAGAGTGATAAATTCCCTCAGCTTTTATGTGGAAATCCTCTAATGTATCCTTCACTTTTGAAGGATGCTTTTTCCAGATATGGCACTCTTAGCTAATAGTACTTTTTTCTTTCAGCACTTTGAATATCTCATGCCACTGCCTTCTGACCTCCATGGTTTCTGGTGAGATACCAGTTGTTGATCTTATTGAGGATCCCCGGTATATAACAAATTGCTTGCCTCTTGATGCTTTAAAAAACACTCTTTGTATTTGAACAGTCTGATTATAATGCATATGAGAGTGAAACTTTTTGAGTTTATTCTATTTAGAGTTTGTTCAGCTACTCGAAGGTATAGATCTATGTCTTTCATCAAATTTGGGACATTTTTAGCCATTATTTTTAAAAATATTGTTTTTGTTCCTTTCTTCCTTTACCCTTGTCATTATACTTATGTTGGTAAGCTTGATAGTGTCACACGGAAATCTGAGGTGCTGTTCATTTTTCCTTGTTACTTTTTTTTCCCCTGCTCACCAACTGAATATTTTCCATTGACTTATTTTCAGGTTTACTGACTTTTCTTTTGCTTGCTCAGATCTACTACTGAGCCCCCTCTAGTGAATTTTTCATTTCAGTTATTGTACTTTTCATCTACAGAATTTCTGTTTGGTTCCTTTTTATAAGATCTATCTCCTTATTGATATTATATGTTTGTTGAGAATTTTCTCAATTTTTCTTAGGTCTTAGTCCATGCCTTGCTTTAATTCTTTGGGAATTATTTAAGACAATTGCTTTAAAAGCTTTGTGTATTAAGTCCAATGTCTGGGCTTCCTCAGGGATAGTTTCTGTTAATTTCTTTTGCTCCTGTGAATGGGCCATACTTTCTTGTTTCTTTGCATGCCTCATAATTTTTTAAAATAAAAACAGGGCATTTTGAATATTATAATGTGGTAACCCTAGAAATCAGATTCTCCCGCTTTCCCAGTGTTTCTTGTTGTTGCTTCTTGTGGGTTATAGTCATTTGTTTAGAGAATTCTGTAAACTATTTCTGTAAAGACTGTATTCTTTATCATGTGTTGTCTCTGAAATCTCTGTTCTATTAACTTAGTGGTTAGCTAGTGTTTTGATAGAGATTTCCTTAAACACTTAAAGTTGCACACACAAAACAAACAAACAAAGCCTCTTAAAAAAGTTTTTTTTTAATTAAAATGAGACAAAACATAGGATGAACTGTGTTTATAAATAATTACATCTCTGTATAATTTGTTCTTGAACTATTAATACAGGGATTACAGTAGACCTGTAGTAGGTATTCAATAAATTTGGTAAATTCCTCCTTCTCTCCAGCAGCATTCCTCTAAGTCTTTCCAACCTCAGTTACTACTAGCAATGACATAAGCTTCATACCTAATTCTGTCTATAAAGCTAAACCATTGTTGTCAGTCACATATTCTCTTATAATTAGTAACTTTGATGTGGCTCTCTTTAAGTCTGTTATTGGTGTATAGGAATGCTTGTGATTTTTGCACATTGATTTTGTATCCTGAGACTTTGCTGAAGTTGCTTATCAGTTTCAGGAGATTTTGGGCTGAGATGATGGGGTCTTCTAGATACACAATCATGTCGTCTGCAAATAGAGACAATTTGACTTCCTCCTTTCCTATTTGAATACCCTTTATTTCTTATTCTTGTCTAATTGCTCTGGCTAGAACTTCCACTACTATATTGAATAGGAGTGGTGAGAGAGAGCATCCTTGTCTAGTGCCAGATTTCAAAGGGAATGCTTCCAGTTTTTGCCCATTCAGTATGATATTGGCTGTTGGTTTGTCGTAAATAGCTTTTTATTATTTGAGATACGTTCCTTCGTTACCTAGTTTATTGAGAGTTTTTAGCATGAAGTGCTGTTGAATTTTGTCAAAGGCCTTCTCTGCATCAATTGAGATAATCATGTGGTTTTTGTCTTTGGTTCTGTTTATGTAGTGAATTATGTTTATAGACTTGCATATGTTGAACCAGCCTTTCATCCCTGGGATGAATCCTACTTGATCATGGTGGATAAGCTTTTTGATGTAACCAAAAGAGAACCCGCATAGCCAAGTCAATTCTAAGCAAAAAGAACAAAGTGGGAGGCATCACACTCCCGGACTTCAAACTATACTACAAGGCTACAGTAATCAAAACAGCATGGTACTGGTACCAAAACAGAGATATAGACCAAAGGAACAGAACAGAGGCCTCAGAGGCAACACAACACATATATGACCATCCGATCTTTGACAAAACCAACAAAAACAAGCAATGGGGAAAGGATTCCCTGTTTAATAAATGGTGTTGGGAAAACTGGCTAGCCATGTGCAGAAAGCAGAAACTGGACCCCTTCCTGACACCTTACACTAAAATTAACTCCACATGGATTAAAGACTTAAACATAAGACCTAACACCATAAAAACCCTAGAAGAAAATCTAGGCAAAACCATTCAGGACATAGGCGTAGTAGGCAAGGACTTCATGACCAAAACACCAAAAGCATTGGCAACAAAAGCCAAAATAGACAAATGAGACCTAATCAAACTCCACAGCTTCTGCACAGCAAAAGAAACAGTCATTAGAGTGAATCAGCAACCAACAGAATGGGAAAAAATTTTTGCAGTCTACCCATCTGACAAAGGTCTGATATCCAGACTCTACAAAGAACTCAGATTTATAAGAAAAAAATCAAGCCCATTCAAAAGTGGGCAAAGGATATTAACAGACACTTTACAAAAGAAGACATACATGAGGCCAACAAACATATGAAAAAATGCTCATCATCACTGGTCGTTAGAGAAATGCAAATCAAAACTACCTTGAAATACCATCTCACGCCAGTTAGAATGGCGATCATTAAAAAAATCTGGAGACAACAGATGCTACAGAGGATGTGGAGAAATAGGAACACTTTTACACTGTTGGTGGGAGTGTAAATTAGTTCAACCATTGTGGAAGACAGTGTGGCGATTCCTCAAGGACCTAGAAATAGAAATTCCATTTGACCCAGCAATCCCATTACTGGGTATATATCCAAAGGATTATAAATCATTCCACTATAAGGACACATGCACACGAATATTCACTGCAGCACAGTTTACAATAGCAAAGACCTGGAACCAACCCACATGCCCACTGATGATAGACTGGACAGGGAAAATGTGGCACATATACACCATGGAATATTATGCAGCCATCAAAAACGATGAGTTCGTGTCCTTTGTAAGGACATGGATGAACCTGGAAACCATCATTCTCAGCAAACTGGCACAAGAACAGAAAATCAAACACCGCATGTTCTCACTCATAGGCAGGTGTTGAACAATGAGAACACATGGACACAGGGAGGGGGGGGCATCACACACTGGGGTCTGTTGGGGAAAACAGGGAGGGACAGCAGGGGGTGGGGAGTTGGGGAGAGATGGCATGGGGAGAAATGCCAGATATAAGTGATGGGGAGGAAGGCAGCAAATCACACTGCCATGTGTGTACCTATGCAACAATTTTGCATGTTCTTCACATGTACCCCAAAACCTAAAATGCAATAAAATATATATATATATATATATATATATATATAATTTAATTTTCATTAAAATTAGTAACTTTGGTTATACAGTAATCTATCTCTTTTTATTATATGGAATTATTTATATTTTACTCCTCCTTCTTTGTTGTTGCTTGACCAGCCACAAACCTAATTTGGATCAGAAAACTCATTCCTATGTGCTTGAATTATGACACTTAAGATCCATTAGATTCTTCCATTTTCTTATTTTAACAATATATAATTTACCTTTTTATTGATTCTAACAAATTAGAAAATATTTGTAACTAGGAAGTCAATGTAGAAGAAAAATGTGTACCTTTCTTCAAAGTGTGTGGTGGGATCTGGGATTTCACATCTTACTTCTAGTCAAAATCCCTTTGAAACCAATGGGAATTCTGCACATGGGAGAGATCAGGTGGGCTGGGCAAATATTACCAAAGAGAGACGTTTATATGCTGGACATATAAACACCTTCTGCAAACCTGCAAAAGCCCTTCTAACCCGGAATATAGTGTGCTTCTGTTCATCTTCGAAATGGCTGAGAACCTAAGTATTTCAAGACCACTTTCAAATTCCAGAAAAGGTTAAGGTCTGGGATTGTTTTGCTGTTGTTGTTGTTTCTTTTGGTTCATTTTCGTTTTATTTTTAAAATAGGAGTTAAAGCATGAATTTCCTGTTATTTTTCCTTAAAGAGAGCTAATGTGGAGACATATTCCAAAGTAGGAATAGGAAATGGCTACCAGTTTAGTTAAGGTCTGACTAGCACTGTTTGCATCCTTCCCCTCCACTTCTCCTAACTCTCATTTGACCATTAGCATCAAGCTCAAATTATTTTTTCAAGGGCACTCTGTATGAAAATGAATGGTTATGTCTCCCCCAGAGAAGGAAGGCACAATTTACCAAACAGCAAACATTCTATTCCTATTTATTCATCCATTCATTATTTATGAATTGCCCTATATACATCAGGAACTGGGCTGCATGGTGATGGAAGAGGTGTGTGCTATTTTCAGAGAAAAAATGTCATATCAGAATTTCAGGGCCAGTATACTGTTTCTTCCAGATACCATGGAAATATCCAAGTCTATGTCTAAACTTGTGTATTGTTATAAGTAAATTCAATGAAAATAAGACACAAATCTTCTGAACTCATTCAGATTATGCCCTGCATAACTGTTGAAACTTGTTTTAGTTTTTCACTTTTCATCAAGCATTTGGGAAAGAATTACTTCAGCTTCAATCTGAAATGTGGAAGCTGAGTGGCTTACCTGTGCTGATTGAGAATGAAATAATGTTATTCTTTTGTAAAAGTCTCTCCTATTATATCAAGTGTTCCAGCAAGTAATTACTCAATGAAATGTGTACTTACTGATAATTATTCTAGATAACTGTTTTTAAGGGTTTACAGTTTCTTCCTTTTATTCTCCAATTTCTGGCAGGAGTAACAAAATTTTCAAGGAAGACTTGTAGAATTGCAGCTTAACCAGAAAGGAAGCACTACAAGTCCTCCCAGGAAAAGTATTTTTGCTGATCTGGAAATTTCAAAATTTGGCTCTTAGCATTTGTACCAAAATCTTTTTTTTTTTTTTTTTTTGAGACAGTCTTACTCTGTCGCCAGGCGCCAGGCTAGAGTGCAGTGGCACAATCTCGGCTCACTGCAACCTCCGCCTCCCGGGTTCAGGCAATTCTCCTGCCTCAGCCTCCCAAGTAGCTGGGACTGTGTGTGCCACCATGCCAAAATCTTACAGAGATTTTTTTAGAATTGAGTTTCTAAAACCTTGGGTGGCTCATTCATCTTCAATAATAACATTAAGAGTTACTGAATGGATTTGACAGAAGTGGTAGGAAGAAGTTTCCCACAATTTGGTTCCACATTTTTGGAATGAACAAAATGTCAAGTTAGAAAAATTGTCAGTTATGAAGTTGCAGCATGATTTTTCTCCACAAATTAAGCCCAGTGTGACATTTTATATAAGCTGCATTTCAGGAAATAAGGAGATGACATCCTTTATCTCTAACTAGGTTCTGGAACTAATTTGCTCTTTTTCATTTGCATCAATATATTTGTCCTCCAATGGCATATGTTTCATCAGGGCAACCATGTGGAAAATTCAGACACAAAGAAATGTTTGTTTCTTGCAAGAGCAATGTGAATAGAGAATTAATGTAATTTTGATGCCAGATAAAGTACTTTGTGATAGGAGAGACATAAGTATGAAGAGACTTACAGAGGGCCTGGGTTTGTTGGTCTTTGGATTTCTTCAGTGGTAGAGTAACAAAGTTGGCTCAACCATTTCAAAAATCTGGGTATGGTGTGGATACGCTTTATTATCTCCCTCTTTCTGAATGGGGTAGTTTGCAATTTCAGATTATAAAGATTTTATAAGGGATTTTTCATGCAGACTTGTTCCAATAGGGTAACAATAATGGCACGCAGTGGAGAGATGCTTTCCACAATGAAGCTCATCAGCCTTTGGGAAGCAGGATAAATCTATTGAATAATTTATAGCAACACTAAAGAGATATTATGCCTAGAAATGGGGGATTTATATGGTGATTCAGTTCTTATGGAGACAGTACAGAAAAATAAAGATGATAGTGACAGTATTTTAACATAAATGAGTTAGGTAATCCACACGTATTTCAGGATTGTAAGAAAGTTACAATGATGGAGAGGAAAGATCAATGGATAAGAAATCAGGAGCCAAGTTATTTCATATGGTGGTTGTGAGCATTCAGTGTAATAATAAAGTTGCTTGAAAATTGGAAATTACCTATCAGTTGTTAAACTTGCTTCAGAGCAAGCTTAACAACTGGAATAACAGATGGACAAATCTTGACTAATATAAAAAAGAAAGAAAGAAAGTATATCTCCAATAAAACATATGATTTGGCATTCCACTGAAATGTATGTGGTACCACCTACTAAATCTAGAACTGTTTTCTGTGGTATCTTGATTTTCATATTAAGCTTCAGCATTAATGAATCCTTTTATGCAATTTATGATATCACAGCTTCAGTATAGGTCCCTAACAAGGATGACTGAGAGTTATTGATGGAAGCCTGAAAATGTAAACTAAACGAGAACTCACATTCTCCTCTGTACTCTCTTTGTGAACTCAGAAGCAGGAAAATGTGATGGGGCTATTTTAGTAAGATCTTCACTGTGACACTGCCTACTGAGAACTGACTGGCCATGTTCACATGATACTTCATAGACTGATTCAGACCCCTGGCTAACATAGACCTAAATGGAGGAGTACTAAAACAGAATAAGTAGAATTTTAAAAATGCACTCTTACTAATTTTTATGAGTATATTTCATTTCCAAGTCTTTAGGAATTAAGATAGAGTAATCATCAATCACCAAAAATGGATTCATCAAAATGTTATCATGTCAAGACCCTAATGGGTCTACTTTAATAGTGGGAATTATTAATTTATAATCAGCTTATTAACTTTCATTTGTTATATTCAAAAAGAGTTTGTCATCTGTCAAATACAATATCATGAAACCTTAGTTTTACTGTGAATTTTCTTTTTTTTCCTTTTTTAAAAATTTTGAGTACAGGGTATATTAGTTTGTTCTCACATTGCTAGTAAAGACATACCCGAAACTGGGTAATTTATAAAGGAAAGAGGTTTAGTTGACTCACAGTTTCATGTGGCTGGGGAGGCCTCACAGTCATGATGGAAGACAAAGGAGGAGCAAAGTCAAGTCTTACATGGTGGGTAGGCAAGAAAGCTTTTACAGGGGAAACTCTCCTTTATAAAACCATCAGATCTTCTGAGATTTATTCACTACCATGAGAACAGTATGGGGGAAATCCCCCCCCATGATTCAATTGTCTCCACCTGGCCCTGCCTTTAGCAGGTGGAGATTATTACAATTCAATGTGAGATTTGGGTGTGGACACAGCCAAACCATATCACCCGAGGGTCTCATTCTGTTACCCAGGCTGGAATGCAATGGCACCATCACAGTTCACTGCAGTCTTGACCTTCCAGGCTCAAGCAATCCTTTTACCTCAGCCTCCCAAGTAGCTGGGACTACAGACGTGTGCTACCATGCCCAGCTGATTTATATATTTTTGGTAGAAAGGGGGTTTCACCTTATTACCCAGACTGGTCTCCAACTCCTGAACTCAAGCAATGCACCCACCTCAACCTCCCAAACTGCTGGGATTACAGGCATGAACCATTGTGCCCAGTCACTGAATTTTCTTAAAACTTACATTGTTGGTCAAAGATCAACTTCTACCTAGCTTCTGCTTATTCTAAGCCCCAAAGAGTGAAGTTCAAAACTTTCCTTATAATTTGGTGAACTTCAGAATATTGGAAAGTTAATGAATCATTATTTCTCATTCTTCCAAAATTCGATTATATTTTCTCTTCCCTTTCAATTTATAAAGAGAATTACCTAAGAACAAAGAGAAAAATTGTTTTGACAATATTTTAGCCCAACAGGAATCTCTGTAAATATCTAAAGAAACCTCACTCCTCAAATATTGCCAAGTCATTTTTAACAGATGCAAGATATTTAGACAGTTCTAACCAGCTCAGTTTCCTTACCCTTTGGCATTTAGATCTCTCACTTTCAAAAATAAAATGTAATAAAAATGAAAAATAATGTTAAACAGCAGGAAAATAGAAATAATGAATCATCAGTTGGGGCTGGAAAAGCTTAGTTGTTTATCCTGCTGAAGCTGCTGTTCTTTTTATTTTTCTTGAATAGTTAGGTGGGGACAATAGACTGAAAGACTATTATGAGTCAACTTTCTAGGCTTTATTTTTATTTCCGTGTTCTTGCACCTAGGTGAATTTCCCCATCAACCAAATACTGAGATTTTGAGTGTATTACTGAGTGAATGTTTATATAGGCTTAAGATTCTTGGATTAAAGGTGCTATTTAAGAAAGAATATTATTGTTATTACTCATGAAAAATAGTTTTAGTGCTGATTTTGGCAGAGGCTTGCAACCTTCGTATTGGCTAGGAAAAAAGAGTCAACACAAATTCATCAAGCACATTTCTGTGCACTAGAAACTAACGACATAAGAGCTATTAGGCTTGGAATTAAGAATACTTCCTTTAGAAACTAATAATCAAGCATGAACAATCATTCTTATGAAAAAATACAAATAATTTATCTACTCAGTTAAGTTTTAGCTAAAATACTGGGCACAGGTAGACAATAGACTTGTTGATTCACTTTTTTCTCTAATACCTGAATTAATTTTATCCTTTATCCAACCCACCTGAAGCAGAGTAGATTATCCAGGAAGAGTCTTTATAAATAATTTTTATTTCTGTGCTCTGAGAGCCACATTTCCTTAGAGGGAAACTAACAGAGAATGGCCATGTATCAGCAAACTACATTTTTTCAAAGCATTTTCAGAGATGAGGGTATGAGAGTGGGTTATCAATGATAGAGTTTCTTCCACCCACGTTTTCAATTAGGATGACTTCAGCTGCAGTTAACAGAAAACTTCTATTAAACAGGCTAAAATAATTATTTCCCAAAGACACAGTATCTTAGGGCTCTGTCTCTACCTTTCTGACACCCACTTTGGCTTTACAATGCTTTCTTGTTGGATTCATTCTCAGGCAGACATCAGGATGGCTGCAGCAGTTCTGGGCATCATATCCACACACAACTGTATCTAGAGAAAGAAAAGGGGCCATGTCTTCCTTGTTAATTTTTTAGGAGCAAGGAAATCTTTCCCATAATCCCCAACCCCACCTAGCAGACCTTCCTTCATGGATCATTGGTTACAATCAGATGACATGCTTTTCCTAAGCCAGAGAGTGGCAAGGTGAATAAGATTAGCAGGACTGGTAGACTAATTGGATAAGGAAAAAATTCTGCTGGGAGACCTCCATCATGATACCTTTACCTGGGGAGTATTTAGTTCGAATTTCCATAACATAAATCCCCTTAAGTACATATTCCATTATAAGTCCAGGGTATATTTTGGGTAGAGTCTTGAAGTTGCTAATTTAAAAAAAAAAGTAACATAACCACTAAAAGCATCCAGCATTAAGAGTTTCTCTTCATAGAATCTGTGTTTTATGGATTCCAAATAATGAACTGAAGGACAAAACTAGGAACTGCAAAGCACTCACAGCTTTAAATATCTTCAGTACATGTTCTGAGACTCCACATTCGAAGTCACCTATCAATGCCCACGCAAAGAAGACAGAAAGGACAGGGCAAAATGATTATCTTTACTTTAACTAAGGCCTTCAACCCCTCTATACCAAAAGCATCTTCACCAGTCAAATTAATTAGACTGGAGTCATGAAAAGAGCACTGGATAGGGAGCTATATGCAGCTTTGCTATATGCAGATGTGATCTCTCATGACCAAGGAACTTTTCTCTGTGTGACCTTATGCTTAGGTAACAGGACAGTCTGTACTGAGGTCCCTAATGCCTTTTTTTTTTTTTTAACTCTAAGAAAATATGATGTTGGTGTTCTTTAATTTCTGTTATGTCTCCTTAGAAAGAGGTGCTAATATGGAGAAAAATTGCTTCAAGGCAAATAGCCCAAGAAAGAGCAAACGTAGCTAAACAGGACTGGGCCTAACAGACCCTGGAATAATTGAGAACAACCTCTCTGAGTGACCTCAGGACCAAAAGCATGGCTTATTTATGAAGTCCAAAAGAAACACAGTGCCTGGATCTCAAATACCTTTAGCAGTTGCCCAGGACTTTTCCTGGAGCCACTTCACCAGCCGCAGACCTCCATGGCCGGTGATGCCCCTGCCTGTGCCTGGCTCAGCCCGGGGCTCACCACAGGAGCTACCTTCTCCACTTAGCTTGGTGGACTGCTCTTGGCTTGCACTCCTGCTGGGATCCCACACTCCGCCCGGGATCTGCGCTCAGTTCACAGCTGGGCTGGGCAAGCCACAACCTGCTTCTGCCTTGGCCGCCAGCATCTGGACGAGGGGAATGCTGTGGCACCTGAACAGGGATGCCAGCAACCCTGAAATCCCAGAGGGGGTGTTACAGTGTGCTAACAGCTCTTTTAGTCCCGTTGCCCTGTTCTGGCCTACGGCTCTGGGGCTGGCCCAGCCCCACCACGGCTTCCCATCATGTGAGGTGGCTTGCCACTTCTGGCAGAGGGTGGAGGGCTATTACAGCCTTTCCTGTACTCACATTTGGCAGGTCCCAGTTCTTGTTCCACATCAAAGAATAATGAAGTTACACTGACAACCGAAAGTGAGGAAAGTTTTACTGAGCAACAGATCTCAGCAGAGAGGGGACCCCAGAGGGCAGCCCACTTTCAGAAGTCAGATGGTCTCTTCTCACCTAACGGCAGGCAGTCCCAAAGTGTGGCTGAATCCGGAGTTTTTAGGGTCTCAGAAGGAAGTGTGCATGCTGATTTGTTTGTGAGTATGCAAAAAAGTCTAAAACAAAGGCACCATTGAAAGATGGGCATGTTTCTGCTTTCTGCACATGGACTGGACCCCTTCCTGACACCTTACACTAAAATTAACTCCAGATGGATTAAAGACTTAAACATAAGACCTAACACCATAAAAACCCTAGAAGAAAATCTAGGCAAAACCATTCAGGACATAGGCATAGGCAAGGACTTCGTGACCAAAACACCAAAAGCATTGGCAACAAAAGCCAAAATAGACAAATGGGACCTAATCAAACTCCACAGCTTCTGCACAGCAAAAGAAACAGTCATTAGAGTGAATCGGCCACCAACAGAATGGGAAAAAAATTTTTGCAGTCTACCCATCTGACAAAGGGCTGATACCCAGAATCTACAAAGAACTAAAACAGATTTACAAGAAAAAACAAGCCTATTCAAAAGTGGGCAAAGAATATGAACAGACACTTTACAGACATGTCCTTGGTTTGAAGGTGAGGTTTCACCAGAATCCTGCCTCATCTGCCTAGGGGTTTGTCTGCCTCCTGCCCCTATCAGCAGTATTTATGTGGAGAGGAAGAAGAGGAAAAGGAGTACCTAGGAAAACATAAATTGAATAATACAGAAAACACTGTATCTTTCAACTCTCTTCAATTCCTGAGACACTGCTATTTCCTCAGGTGATCTTCACCACAACATAGTGATGTAGAAAGAAAATATACTGTGGCTCCCATATTACAGATAAAAAAATAGAAGAGGCAGAGAGTCCAGAAGAACGATATTAGCCGAGTCAGGAACAGAGTTGGGTCTTTTCAGTGGCAAGTAGTCTTTAAGGGATTCCACATGTTTTTTTAACCATGATTCTCATATTTGTAAGATAATTTTACAATCTAGTAGCTGTTCAACAACTAATTTCTAATAAAGTTTTGATTGGTGACATTTTCATATATTCATTCAATAAGTGTTATTGATATCTGCCATGTGCCACATATGCTTAATGATGTCTCCATAGTGAGGTATATTTATTCATATCATCTGAATAGTCCCTCTGGGTTGAAAAACCTTCTGGTAAGCTGAACTATTTCGTCCTTGACTTTAAGTCTCTTTTTTGTATTTATTAAAACAGGAAATAGAGTGATTGAAGAGCTAAGAGAAAGGCTTTTGCCCCATTCCATACTTAATGCCTTCTTGGCTAAGCACTTAGTGAAGCTTTTCCTAAAACTAACTGCACAGTCAGAGACAGAAGCAGTTTATGTTACTTCAAGGTCTTTCAAAATGCTGCACCTACTTAGCTATAAAGTTTCTGGGGCAGATTAACACTGCTTTTCCCAGTTAACTTAAACACCATTATTCCTAATCTTTTAAACTGTAGTCATTTGGCTAAGTAAATTCATCAATTTGTTCCATTATTATGAATCCATAATCATGCCAGGCACTTAAGTAGCAAAGGAAATTTTGAAATGATGATTTAACTCCTCTTGGTCCAAGAAAAAATGCCCTGGTGAAGGATGGAAACAAGTCCTGGCAGGTAACAGTAAAACCAGTGTTTTCTCTATAGACCATGATGATACTTATAATTACTGTCACCTAAATCAAAATGATTAAAGTAAAATCATGTCCTTCCAGATGCTCATCATACACTTCCTCACAGTAAATTAAAGTCACCATTAAACATCTTAAATGCCTATAATTTGAACCACAGCTGCAAGAAAAGTCACTCAATTGTGAATTTGTTAGACCATATATTATTTCACCAAGTGTAGGTTTTTCCTTCCCAAGACCGGTATTGCCCCCACTGGGATAATTTTTTAAAGAATGACATTGGCTGTGCTCTTAGCTACTCCATGACTAAGAGGTAGCATGTTAAACAGGAGAAAAATGTCTACTTTGACAAGTAACAGTTTTTAAAAATAGAACTAATTTTATGTTTAGGTTCCAACTGTTGAGTCTACTGTTCATCATGACCATCTCTCTTTCCTCCCCCACCCCAATATACACACACCCCACATCAATAGCGTCAAGATATCAAGCTTGTCCTAAAAATTTTTAAGATAATTCTAAAACCATTATTTAAACTACAGTGTTCATTTCTTCCCACAAATTGAGCCATTTGCCAAGTAAACAGATTTGCTTAACTACGGCCTGGTTTCCCCTCTAGTGTCCAAGCTTCTTTTCCAATGGAGAAATAGACAAGTGGGGGTAAAATAATCAAAGAATAAGAGAAACAGAACAGCTATATGATTCACAAAGAGAATAATCACTCTTTCAATTACCAAATTGGATTGCACTTTTGAATAGCTTTGAAATGTTAAAAGAAACTCATGAGTCTTCCTGGTGATTCACTGAGAACTAGCACAGAAGGTTCTTCTATAGCGTCGTCAATCATTTCAAGACTCTAGAAATTAAAGAAAACTGTCTGTTGGATAGGTCGTCAAGAAAGAAACAGTCAGCTCCCTAACTAGGTAGATCTATTATGTAAAAATGAAAATTTATACAAGTCCAATTCAAAGTGGATTTAAAATTTGTGAAATTCAAGTATATTTTGATTATTTTTTAATCTTAGAAGGTCATTTCCATAAGGCAGATAATGTATCTTTTATACCCATCTAATCCAGGATAACAGTGGGGAAAGCTGGAACTGGTTATTGAATACTTATTCTTCATAGAAAATGACTCTTCATCTAATACTTTGGCAAAGTGTTTTCTTTCCTGGGTAAATGGTGAATAGTAGAGTTGCTCAGTTACATGGGAAATTTATATTGAAGTACATTCATAGGCCACACCATGATGTTTTGGTCAATAATGAACTGCATGTAGGATGGTGGTCCCATAAGGTTACATAGGAGCTGAAAATTTCCTATTGCCTCGTGATGTCTTGATGATCCTAACCCTGTGTAGGCCTAGGCTAATATGTGTGTTTGTGTCTTAGTTTTTAACCAAAAAGTTTTAAAAGTAAAAAAGAAACATCTGAAAAGTATAATAAGGATATAAAGAAAATATTTTTGTACAGCTGTACAATGTGTTTGTGTTTTAAGCTAAGTGTTATTGTGAAGAGTCTAAAAGTTAAAAAAATTAAGAAGTTTATAAAGATGTTACAGTGAGCTGAAGTTAATATATTATTGAAGAAAGAACTTCTTTGTTTGTTTCTTTGAGACAGGGTCTTGCTCTGTCATCCAGGCTGGAGTGCAATGTCATGATCATAGGTCACTGCAAGCTCAAACTCCTGGACTTACAGATTCTTTCACCTCGGTCCCTCCAGTATCTGGCACTACAGGCAAGCGTCAACCATGCCTGTCTAATTTTATTTTTAGTAGACATGAGGTCTCATTATGTGTTCCAGGCTGGTCTCAAACTTCTGGCCTCAAGCAACCCTCCTGCTTTGGCCTCCCAAAATGCTGGGATGACAGACATGAGCCACCATATTGGGTCTGAGATTTTTAAAAAATAGATTTAATGTAGGCTAAGTGTATAGTATTTATAAAGTCTCTGTAGTGTACAGTGAAGTCCTAGGCCTTAACATTCACTCACCAGTCACTCACTGACTCACCCAGAGCAACTGCCATTCCTGCAAGCTCCGTTCATGGTAAGTGCCCTATATAGGTGCACTATCTGTAAACTTTATACTTACAGTTTTACTGTATCTTTTCTATGTTTAGATGTGTTAATATGTACCATTTAGCCTAGGTGTGCAGTAGGTTATACTATCTAGGTTTATGTATATACATACATATGTTGTGAGAACTTTATGATGTTCTCACAATGAGGAAATCAACTAATGATATACTTCTCAGAATATATTCCCATTGTTAAGTGACCTATAATGGTATATAAAAAATTGTCACACTATTTTCAAAAATGGTTGTACACACTCCCAACAGAATCTAGGAGACTTCCACTTGCTACACATTGTTACTAACACTTAGAATTGTCAGTCTTTTTAATTTTAGCTATTTATAATGGGTATGAACTGGTATGATTTTGGTTGTAATTTGCACTTAGAGGAATGGCTAACAATATTGAGCAATATTTGGTATTCTTATTGGAATTCTGAAAGAGTTTATGTAAAATTGATGTTATTGATAGAATTTGTATTATTAAAGTACCAATGTTCAAAAATAAATTATTTGGAAGGTTTTTAATCATTAACTTTCATATATGCTTATAATTTTAATTATGAATTTAATTTCTTGATAGAGATAGGACAATTTCAGTTTTTTATTTTTTGAGTCAGATTGGGTGAGATGTATTTTTCAAGGTATTTCACTATTTTATATTGGCGATGTTTTCCTATTAGTTTTCACTAACGTCTGTAGTATACTTCTCTTTCATTTCTGATACTGAAAATCTATGTTCCCCTCTCTCTCTGGAGTAGAGTCTGTTTATTTCCTTCTTTTTGCCCTTGTCATTATTATGTCCTTCGTCTTACTTACTTTGCTGTCCCTTTTCTAGTTTTTAAAACTTTAAATAGATTTTTAAAAAATTATTTTTTAGAATAGCACACAAGCAATAAATTTTTCTCAGCACTGCTTTAAATATCTCACATTTTGATATTTTGTGTTTTCACTATCTTTCACTTCTATTTTCTAATTTCCCTTTCCATTACTTCTTTAACTCATGGGTTACTGATAAGTGTGTAATTTTATTTCCATTTTTGTGATAACTTATTTTTGGTTATTGATGTAACTTCTGTCTAGTCAGAAAATATGCTTTGTTGAAATGTATTGAGATTTATTTTATGGCCCAGTATATCTTGGTGAATATTTCATGTGCACTAGAAAAGAATATATTTTTTCAGTTATTGGGTTTAGTGTTCTATAAATGTTAATTAGGTAAATTTGCTTAATAGTTTGCTCAGGTCTTTCACATCTTTTTTTTTTTTTTGTCTATTTTTCTCTTCAGTTACCAAGAGATTTGTGCTAAAATCCCTAATTATGATTGTAAATGTGCCTGTGTTTCTCCCTTGATTCTGTCAATTTTTGTTTATAAATTTTGAAGCTCTCATTCAGTGGAAGAATATTTAGGGTTATGGTGAAGTCATATCAATAAAATGCTCTTCTTTATCTCTTACAGTACCCTAATAGCTTTTCTCTTGAAGTCTGAAATTAATATTTTCATATGAATTTCCTTATGCTTACTATTTGCATAATACACATTTTACCATTCTTTTACTTAAAAATTTTTATATATCTATATGCATTTCTTATAGGCTGCATCTTGTTTGGTCTTGCTGTTTTTATCCAGCCCAATAATCTCTTTCTTTTAATTGAATGGTTCAGTCCATTTACATTTAATGTAATTTTTATGTGGTTGGGTTTAAGTCTACCCTTTTGTTGTTGGTTCTCCATTTGTCTCGTGGGTTTTTTTTTAGTCTTCTGTGGTTCATTTCTTGCCTTCTTTTGGGTTAATCAAATATTTTTAGTGCTCCATCTTACATCTATTTGTGTCTTGACTAAACATCTTTTTATTATTCTGTTTTTACATAGTTGCTCTAGAACTACCAAAATACACCCTTAACTTATCAAAGCACATTTATAGTCAGTAATAGTCCATTTTATACTTCCTACTTCACATCTGAAACTTTATACTTCTTACTTCACAAGTTATAATCTTATAAAATAATATTACAAGTAACATACTGTTACTGTTGTAAAAGTACCTGATGTATTAGTTTTCTATTGCTGTACATAATTCCATGTACCTGATGTATTAGTTTTCTATTGCTGTCATAATAATTTACCATAAATTTAGAGGCTAAAACAATACAAATGTATTATCTTACAGTTCTGTAGGCCAGAATTCCGATAGATCTCACTAGGCTAAAACTGAAGTATTGGCAGGGCTGTGTTCCTCTCTGGAGGCTCCAGGGAGAATCCATTTGCCCCTCATTCAGGTTGTTGGCAGAATTTAGTTACTTGAGATTTTGAGACCAAAACTCTCATTTTCTTGCTGACTGTAAACTGAGGACCATTCTCAGTTTCTAGAGGCCACTACATTTCTTGTATTGTAGCCACCTTCATCCCTATTCAAAGCCAACAACCACTGCTGAGTTAAATTCTTTTCACAACACATCTCTGACCCATTCTTCTGCTTTACTCTTCCACTTATAAGAGCTCATATGATTAGATTGAGTCCATCCAGGATAACCTTCCTGTTTCAAAGTCAGCTGATTCACACAGCCTTAATTCCATCTGCAACCTGAATTCCCTTTGGTCATAAATGTAGCATATTCACAGGTCCCAGAGATTAGAATGTGGACATGGTTGTGGGATCATATTCTGCCTATCACCCTCCCCTCCTCACTCTAAATATTTATGGCATTATTGTTATTCCTTTTACTTTTATATCTGTTATATACTCCACTTTACAGTGTTACTAATTTTGCTTTAAAACGTATTTTCTTTTACAAAGGGCCCATATTGTGTGATTTCACTTATATGAGTTGTTCAGAATAAGCAACTTCATAGACACAAAGTAGATGAGTGGTTCTCAGGTGCTGAGGGAGGTGGAAAATGGGGAGTGACTGCTAATTAGCACAATTTCTTTTTGAGGTCATGAACTGTTCTGGGATTAGATAGTGGTGATGATTTCACAACCTTGTGAATATATGGAAAACCACTGTATTGCAAATTTTAAAGGGGGGAAATTTATGGCATGTGAATTATATCTAAAGCCTGAATCTAAAATCTCAGGGGATTATGATGATAACAATCTAGAAGATTTACTTTAGAAATGCTAAACATGTGAATGTTTACCTAGTAACCCCCTTGTGAGTTTTGCTAACGCTAGGGTAAGACCAATGACAGTGATAGGGCTTCCTTGACATATTATCCCTAAAACCTAGCAGTAATGGTTGGGAGCAGCTTTTGTACCAGTCACCTGTTGAATAAGCTCTCTCTGTGAAGAATCAGCCCAGCTACTCTGTTCCTGGTACTCCACCACATACTAGACTGGAGGCTATAGTGAGCAATCCTGAAATAGGCAGGAAAAATGCACATTTGCCCAAATGGGTATTAAACTATAGCTACAAGCCCAGTTTAAAGAGAATAATTAAGTTAATATTTGAAGATAATTTTATATCCTACTGTCTCTGTTTAGTGTAGAGTTCTTTTGGTATAGTATATATTATCTATAATATATTTTTGGAAAAAGTATATTGTGTGTAAAGTACACTAATCTATTATGTACAGCTTAATCTAAGTTTGCATAGATTATTCTTTCTTTTGTCTTGTCCTGTCGCACTGACGGTACCTCCAGTAAGTGTTGGAGAGACCTGGTGATAGTGTACATCTTTGTCTCATTCTTGACCTCAGAAGAAATGCATTCAATATTTCACATTAAGTATGGGTTAGTATAGATTTTTTTAAGTTTTTAGTTTATCAGATTAAGAAAACATCTGTCTGTTCCTATCCTGCTTTTTGCTTAGTTTTAAATTATCCTAATAACTTACCAGTCATCACGTAGGAATAAGCATATCGTGTTTCAATATAGTTTAAATTTAATCACCCAACAAATACTAGGGTATTTGTAGACGATATTATTTTAGGCACTAGGTCTCAAAGAAAAATGGCACAGTTTCTATCCTATACCACCTTACAACCTACTAGTATATACAAACATGAAAGAAGAACTATATTAATATGATAATACAGTTATATACAGGATACTATGGGATTATTGAGAAGGGGGAAACCGACTTTAATAGAGATTAATAAAGGAAGGATTCAGAGAAAGAAATATTTGAGCCAAACTTTACAGGTAGACAAAGTGAGCAAAGGATATTCTGGGTAGAAGTGACAGCATGGAGATGTGAAAAAACATAGAGTGTAAGGGACAATGTTATTCCATAGGAGCACTGAGGAAAGGTGGTGAGACATGAGGCAAGAATGAAATGTCAGGGCAGACTACAAAGTAAATTATGAAACTTACTAAGGGGCTTAGACTGGATTCTGTGGACCAAGGAGAGCCATCAAAATATCTCAGAAAGATCATTCTGCTGACAATGTAGAAGGTGAAATAGATGATGAAAGGGATTGGAGTTGGGAAACTAGTTGAGAAGCTAGCGATATGGATATGACATAAAGAGAGTATGTTCAAAAGGAAAGATATAGAATGAGCTTTAGGAAGTAGAAACAACTGAATTTATTGTCTAATTGGATACAGAGTGAGGGAGAGGAAGAATAAATGTTTCTTTTCCTGGTTACCTGGGTGGTTGGTAACCTCAACAAAGCCACAGGGAATGGGACAGGGCAAAGGGACTAGGTTCAGTTCTGGACATGCTGAATCTGAAAAAGGCCACCAAGGGGGATATCTACAGAAAAGCTGAAAATGTTGGCCTCACTCATGATTATGCTTTAGAATCAATTCTGGTGAAGTCTCTGATCCAGAAGATTGATTGTTAATATAAACCCAGAATTGATGCTAAAAGTTTGAGGAGTTTGTAGCAAGCTGTAGCTCTAGGGGGGTTCTCAGGCCCCACACTTTTCCTCATTTAATAGTCAGGGTTTCCAATACATATGTGGCATGGCTTCCTGAGAGTTCTATGTGCTGCCACCACCACCATCCCAACCAACCCAATTCACTCTTCTCTAGGCTTTGGTCCTGAATCATTTTGACCTCTGTTCTTTGGACCTGAATTACTTTGACCTGACTCAGCCATCCTGGGTTCTGACTTTAACCTGAATATGGAAGAACCCTCTTGAGGTCTAATTCTGCTATCAACACAACCAAATAAATACCCAAATACAATTCTAGAACACTTAGAAGAGTTATATGGATGACTTCTGATAGCATTCTTAAATGAGAGGCATGAGGTTTAAACAATGCATTGCACAACAAAATACCCCGAAATCTCCTTTTTGATTACTGTAGTCTTGCAGTATAGTTTGAAATCAGGTAGCATGATGGCTCCAGCTTTGTTCTTTTTGCTTAGGATTGTCTTGACTATGCGGGCTCTCTTTTGGTTCCATATGAAGTTTAAGGTGGCTTTTTCCAGTTCTGTGAAGAAGGTCATTGGTAGCTTGATGGGGATAGCATTAAATCTATAAATTACTTTGGGCAGTATGGCTATTTTCACAATACTGATTCTTCCTAACCATGAGTATGGAATGTTTTTCCATCTGTTTGTGTCCTCTCTTATTTCCTTGAGCAGTGGTTTGTAGTTCTCCTTGAAGAGGTCCTTTATGTCCTTTGTTAGTTGTATTCCTAGATATTTTATTCTCTTTGTAGCTATTTTGAATTGGAGTTCACTCATGATTTGGCTCTCTGTTAGTCTGTTATTGGTGTATAGGAATGCTTGTGATTTCTGCACATTGATTTTGTATCCTGAGACTTTGCTGAAGTTACTTATCTGTTTAAGGAGATTTTAGGCTGAGATGATAGGGTCTTCTAAATATACAATCATTTTGTCTGCAAATAGAAACAATTTGACTTTCTCTTTTCCTAATTGAATACACTTTATTTTTTTTCTTGCCTAATTGCTCTGGCTAGAACTTCCAATACTATATTGATGGGAGTGGTGAGAGAGGGCATCCTTGTCTAGTGCCGGATTTCAAAGGGAATGCTTCCAGTTTTTGCCCATTTAGTATGATATTGGCTGTAGGTTTGTCGTAAATAGCTTTTATCATTTTTAGATATGTTCCTTCGTTACTAGTTTATTGAGAGTTTTTAGCGTAAAGGGCTGTTGAATTTTGTTGAAGGCCTTCTCTGCATCTACTGAGATGATCATGATGTGGTTTTTGTCTTTGGTTCTGTTTATGTGGTGGATTACATTTATAGACTTGCGTATGTTGAACCAGCTTTGCATCCCTGGAATGAAGCCTACTTGATCGTGATGGATAAGCTTTTTGATGTGCTGTTGCAATCAGTTTGCCAGTATTTTATTGAAGAGTTTTGCATCTGAGTTCATCATGGATATTGGCCTGAAGTTTTCTTTTTCTGTTGAGTCTGCAAGGTTTTGGTATCAGGATGATGTTGGTCTCATAAAATGATTTGGGAAGGATTCCCTCTTTTGTATTGTTTGGAATAGTTTCAGAAGGAATGGTACCAGCTCCTCTTTGTACGTCTGGTAGAATTCAGCTGTGAACCCATCTGGACCTGGACTTTTTTTGGTTGGTAGGCTATTAATTGCTGCCTCAAGTTCAGCCCTTGTTATTGGTCTATTCAAGGTTTCAACTTCTTCCTGGTTTAGGCTTGGGGAGGGTGCAAGTGTCCAGGAATTTATCCATTTCTTCCAGGTTTATTGGTTTATGTGCATAGAGTTGTTTGTAGTAATCTCTGATTGTAGTCGAACAGACACTTTTCAAAAGAAGACATATATGAGGCCAACAAACATAGGAAAAAATGCTCATTATCACTGGTCATTAGAGAAAGACAAATTAAAACTACATTGAGATACCATCTCATACCAGTTAGAATGGTGATCATTAAAAAATCTGTAGACAACAGATGCTGGAGAGGATGTGGAAAAATAGGAACACTTTTACACTGTTGGTGGGAGTGTAAATTAGTTCAACCATTGTGGAAGACAGTGTGGTGATTCCTCAAGGACCTAGAAATGGAAATTCCATTTGACCCAGCAATCCCATTATTTGGTATATATCCAAAGGATTATAAATGGTTCTGTTATAAAGACACATGCATACATATGTTTATTGCAGCACAGTTTACAATAGCAAAGACCTGGAACCAACCCATATGCCCATTGATGATAGACTGGATAAGGAAAATGTGGCACATATACACCACGGAATACTATGCAGCCATAAAAAATGATGAGTTTATGTCCTTTCTAGGGACATGGATGAATCTGGAAACCATTCTTAGTAAACGGACACAAGAACAGAAAATCAAACACCACATGTTCTCACTCATAGGCGGGTGTTGAACAATGAGAACACATGGACACAGGGAGGGAAGCATCACACACTGGGGTCTGTTGGGGGGGGATTAGGCAAGGGGCAGTGGGGGGATAGGGAGGTTGGGGATGGACAACATGGGGAGAAATGCCAGACATAGGTGATGGAGGGATGGAGGCAGCAAACCACATTGCCATGTATGTACCTATGCAACAATCCTGCATGATCTGCACATGTACCCCAGAACCTAAAGTAAAATAAGAAATTTATTTTAAAAAAATTTATTTTCACCCATTCATCATTCCAAAGTCTCTACATCAACCTATCAACTGCTTAAAAGTCTCTTCCCTTCTTTCTCCCATGTAATTTCTCTCTCAATACCCACCGATGCAGTCTACTTCCTGCTACTGGTCTCTGTTTCTACTAAAATGATGTGTATACCAAGATAAACACACACACACACACACACACACACACACACACACACACAACCATGAATTATTACTGATACTCAAATCTCTTCCCCAGTGGAAGGAAGGATCGGGGGAAGTAGATGTGTATTAGGTATGTGTGTGTTTAGATGAAGTGAATTTAGTTGAACTGAATGCAGATCAGATAACTAGCTAATGATATGTGAAGAAAGTATGAATCTTGTGTGGAAATGATAAAACTTGGAAAGGTTTGAGATTACAGAAGAAGGCAGGCTGAGAATGGGCGGTGAAAGTCAGTGGGGGATGATGGTCATGCCAAACAGCATAGCTGAAATGTTAGGCTTTGTTGACAGAAAGGTTCACAAGGCACATCAAGAAGAAACTCTCAAGCTAGGTAACCTTGAACTAATGCCTTATCTTTTTCTGTCTCCCAGGGAGTTGTGAAAAGAAATCTGGGAATTTCATCTTGCTTGGTGGAGTACTCTCAGCACAGCTGGCTCATGGTCCTCCTGTGGTGACCAAGAATGTGAGGATGAGTGGTCAGTAGGATGGCAAGAGAACTGACTTCAGGGTAAGTGATAAGTCATAACCTTTTCTTTCCCAAGCACTCCTGCCTTGCAAGTCTTCCCCTGAGCGAACATAGATACCAGAATTCGAAGAAGGTGCAAATATTCCTTGTAGAAAAGGAGGGTCTCACTCAGCAATACCACCTGGGAACATGAGATTTTCTGTGTCCCTCCACCATGGAAAGGCATGGGGGCAGCTTACAGAGTTAGACCTTCAGAAAGAAGGATTATTCATTTTACCACCCCTCTTTTACTCTCCTCTACTGCCTTTCTTGTCATCTAATACATCCTTCTTCTAGACCCCCTCCCCAGCTTCCCAATCCAGTGCCCAAACTCACCATTCAGGAATCTCTCTTACTCCTCACTGGGGTTTTCTACCCTATTTTATTTCTGATGTTATGAACTCAAGCTTCTCAGGCTTTGCAGACCCCAAAGGGGGAAAGCGTGCCCTGGATTTATGAGTTGAAGAGGTAGAAAATGCCTTGATTCATTTCCTCATCAGCAAGCCTTGTGGCCAATTTCCTCGGGCCCTTAAAGAAGCAAGTGTATTCATCAAAGCAAGCATTCATTACACATTCATCACACACACCCCCTCCTGACCCATCCCAAAGACCTCATAGTCTAGTCTCATAAGGAGAAAGCATATTTCATGGGAAATAATAACACTGACATCATCAGGTTATGAAGCATTTGTTCCCCTTCATTATGAGAGTCACAACTTGAGTATCAATGGGTCCATTTAGCGTGAAAGGCTCCAACTGCAACAGATGGCTCTAATTCCAATTAGATTTTTCTCTCATGAAGGAGATAGACCAGCATATGTGTGTTGGGTCTCAGTCCATTTTGCATCAATGACTTCAATTATTGACTCATAATTAACTTTGCAAATATGATTCTATGTAATCCTTACAATGACCCAGCAACGTTTACATTATTAAGCATTTTATGGCTGAAGAAACAGAGGCTGAAAGAGTTTGAAAATTGCCCAGGATCTTATAGATAGCCAACAATGGAACTGGTATTTGAGCTCATATCTGTCTGTCTTTAAAGCCCAGGATCTTATCACTATCTCTTATCATGAGATGGGTAGAGATGGAACCAAAGGAAATATCACAAGATTCTAAACTTCTGAACCAAATATCCATGTGTTTGTTAACTTCTTAGGGAAAAAATCTGAAACAAAATCTCTCCTTCCTCCCTCCTTCCCTCCTTCCTTCCTTCCTTCCTTCCTTCCTTCCTTCCTTCCTTCCTTCCTTCCATTAGTCCATTCTCATGCTGCTGTAGAGAACTATCGAAGACTGGGTAATTTATAAAGTAAAGAGGTTTAATCAACTCACAGTTCTGCATTCCTGGGGGAGTCCTCAGGAGACTTACAGTCATAGCAGAAGGCCAAGGAAAAGCAGGAACCTTCTTCACAGGGTGGCAGGATGGAGTCACTGCAAGTGGGTGAAATATCAGCTGCTTGTAAAACCGTCGGATCTTTTCTTCTTTTTTCTCCCTCTCTTCCAGCTGCCCACCCTGTCTTCCTTCCTTTCTTCATTTTATTATGAAACACCAATAGTAATCACCTGAGAATCAGAAACCACAGAGTGTAAAACTACCTCAAACCAATGTCTGCATAAAAAGCTTGAAAATATTCTATTGTTTTATGACCCCATTTAGAGTGGACATTATATTTATAGCTTTTCCCCTGAATACCGATTAAAGTAATATTGAACTTTTGGTAGAAATTATACCATACATCTGTGCTGACAGCTTGTTTCCTGCAAACAAATCTTTATCTACTACTTTCAGCTTTCAAATTTTTCTCCAAAGAAGTAAGTTAGAAGGTTAAGAGGTCCAGAAAGAAACATAAAACAGATGGACCTCGATTTTTGTGGGAGGTGACAGCCATATTGAATTTAATGGAAAACTAGCCAGAGAAAAGCCTGATAGAAAAACCCATGAAGCAAACACAGGGAGGGCCCTGAAATGGGATGAAATATCAAGAGTACCCATCTGGCTTACAATTGTAGGTTGTCCTTGAAGGTGGGAGTTCTTTAAGATGGAATAAGAGATTGGTCATCAGCCCTTCCTATGACCAAAATATTTCTGGCTATCAAATAGTACTGATCTTTTGTGAGTTTAGTATTTATTTCTGTCACTTTTCCCATCCTGGTCAAGTGAAGAACCTGTGAATTTTATCTGGAGTAAGGCACCCAAGATCCATGGTTAGGCATTTGTTGTGACTATGGTCTTGGGGTAAATGTGAAACAAATTTGGAGGGCTGGAGTGGACTGCTTTCAGAGAGCAAGAGACCAAAGTTTGGTCTAACTGAGAGGGACAGATTGAATAAAGAGAAAGACAGATTGAGTAAACCTCTTTGCTTTCTAGAGTGTGTTAAGGATACTACTCTTTAACCCAAAAGCAAAGGAGGGGGACCCTTTTTCTGTGGTGTCTTATGATAGCCAGGGAGAAGAGTGCGTGTGTGTGTTGTGCGGTGTGATGTGGGGTGTCTGAGCCTGCAATTAACACAGGATGATACCAGCAGCAGGTCTCTTCCTTTGCTTTTGGGTTAAAGAGTGATATTCTTAACACACTCTGCAATACAAAGAGGTCTGGCCAAAGTAGGTGTTGCTGGTTCAGAAGGCCTAACTTGGATGCAATTCTTGGCAGCAAGAGGGACCCTTTTCTGTGGTGTCTTACAATAGCCAGGAAGAAGATGGCATGTGTGTGTTGTGGGATGTGATGTGGGGTGTCTGAGCCTGCAATTAACACAGGATGATACCAGCAGCAGAATCTTTCATTAATCTAGTCAATGAACCCTTTTCTTTCCTCTTTATTCAATCTGTTCCTCTCAGCTGGATCATTCTCACCAATTTTAAATATCATTTAGTCTCTCTTGTTTAATAAGGAAAGAAGCACCATTTAATGTTGCTTCTCTTTCATCTATAAGCCTCTTTTTTATCTTCACAACACAATTTATCCAACTCTATATTCACTTTGTCTGTTTCCTCACATTTCACTAACTCCTTTAAAGACTCATTTCACTTTGGACTTCATTCCTTCACTCCAACCAAATGGTTCTTTCTAGAGTTACCTGTGACCACAACGTTTCCAAATCCAGCAAAGAATTTCCAATTCTTGCCCTTTTTGATGCTCAGAGTGTTCACCCCTGCCCCCTCACCATTGATCACTCCCTCCATCTTGAAAGACTCCTTTCTCTTGGTTTCCCCTCTCCCTTTCATTTCCCATTCTTCATGTTTTCCTTCTACCTCTCTGGCTGCTCTTATTCAGTCTCTGCCAGTTTTCCTCCCACCACTAAATGTTCGAGTTTGTTAATGCTAGGTTGCAAGCCCCCTCTTCTCACTTTGTACTCTCTTGCCAGGCCATATCATCCATTGACCATAACCTGAATTATCAATGTTGATGATAGACGTCTCTCAGCTCTAGACCTATACATTCTGCAACACCTTGTCTTGGCTACATAAGGACCTCGAAATATGTGTAAGCCTGATTTTATAATCTTTTCTTTCACATATAGTTTTCTCTCGTGTGATGATTCTCAGTAAGTGGTATTACCATATACTCAGTTGCTGAAGAGATATATGAATAATTCTTGATCTTCCTCCTCCCTTGCCCTACATGCCCAATTCATTAATCACTAGTATAGATTTTTTTTAATATCTTAAATGTGTCCCAAATTCTTTCCCTTTTATTCTCTTTTATCTACAGAGCCAATATCTGAATCAAATATACCATGATTTCTCACCAGGGATCAGTGTAATAGAGTTGATCCAACTTCACCTTTACAAGCCTCCACATCCAGTATATCTGTCTTTTCAAAAAACAAATCTCACTACATTCCTGCCTTTCTGCTTGCATGCATAGTTAAAGCCGTTTGAAGGCTCTTCCTTTGCTTTTGGGTTAAAGAGCGGTATCCTTAACACACTCTGCAAAGCAATGTGTAATCAAGCTTCTACCTATTTTGCCCCCTCTTCTACCTTCACTATTCCCTCTGTACTTTATTCTTCCTCACACTGGATTCTTCTAATTCCTAGATCCTTCCATGTTTTCTCTTCCTAAGATCTAGACACATGTTTTCCCCCTGTCATTCTTGGAACATTCTCCAATAACTCTTCACTTGTCCACCCCACAGCAGACCCTTACAGAAGGATCTTGCAATTGATTCTTTAAAAAATGGAAATGCTAACCCACTCTGTGAGCTAAGCCCGCTCTGCTGAGTGAACCCCAAGTAAACATACATGTCTTTAATAGCTCAGGCCCCTTTCCTTTTCAAGATTTTTTTTTTTTTTTTTTTAAGTAACCAAATCAAACTTAAAAAATAAAGCAACATAAAATAACAAAAACTTCCTAGGAGTTTATTAATTTCACCATATTTAATAGCGTATTGCAAATTAACCAAAATTTAAACTGTATCGTTCTTCACTAAATAACTAGGAAGTTTCAAACAAGAAATAGTTGCTCAGAGACATAAAAAAATATTATATTTTATAGCGGCATTTACAATAAATGGTATTGTTACTACTTTTCCTTAGCATACACTTTAAAATGATAATGAACAGAAATAAGTAAAACAAAACCCTCAGTCTTTAGCAATCTTGATATGAGGCAAGTTGAAATAATAGGTCTTGGTCCGTACAAAAGGTTTGAAGCATGCAAGAAGAGTGAGTTAATGAGATCCTGTAATCTGATCCCCAGCAAATATGGACAGCTGTTCTCAGAGCACTAATGAACCCTGCACCTTTACAGATCACCAACTGGCAGAACCCCACCCAATCCTGGTGGGCTAAGGCAAGTTCCAACACCAGGGAAATGGCTTTGCTGGTGTAAATAACAGGGATCTGTTATCATGAGATTACCTGTCTGTAAAATGCCTATTTATCTTCATTACATTGCCTTAAGGAGGAGGGAGGAGGAGGTGAGTGTTAGTGTGTGAGATGACGGAGTTAGGAGAGGAGAAAGGCATCTCTGACCTAAGGTGAAACCTGCTTTAACTCAGTAGGTTTGTTCAACAGCCAGATGGAGTCCATCATGCTGAACTTTCAGTGTTGAGCCCCCTTAGTATTATACGCAAGTGTCTTGCAAAACTAATGCAAGGATGGATTCATACCTGGAATTACAACATCGTAGTTTTCATCTCGTAGCTTCAATCTGATAATTTTCTTTTCCCCCCTCCCTTCCCCTCCCCTCTCCTCTCTCTCTCTCCCTCCCTCTCTCTCTCTCTCCCCTCTCCCCGCCTTTCTCTTTCTTTCATTCTTTCACCAAATATTTTAGTGACTACTACATACCTGGTACTATGTTAGAAATGGGCTATAAGTTGGTGAATAAAATAGACACTGCACCTACCCTGATGGAGAACTGAATCTAATAAGGCAGAAAATAAAATAGACAAAAAATATATGTAATTATAAATTGTTACAAATGCTACAACATAGAAGAATAAGATACCATGAGAGAATAACAAGAAGAACCTACTTCAGAGAAAGAGAAATGACTGTTAATCTCATGTGTGAAGAGTAAAGTGGAGCCAGCCATGCAAAGAAGGGAATGAGGTGGGGACAGCATACTATACTGATGAATTTATTTTTTTTTAAGAGGCAGAGTTTTGCTATATTGCCCAGGCTGGCCTTGAATCCTGGGCTTAAGGAATCCTCCCACCTCAGCCTCCCAAGTAATTGGGACTATAGGCATGCAGCACTGCACCTGGCTTGAATTTTATTTTTATTTTGTTTTTTAGTATAAAATTTAAATGTAAAATATAATTCAGTTATAAAATATTCATTTAATCAAAACCAAATAACCCTTAAATGTATGAAGTAAAAAAATGACCACTTTTTGCCTGTCTCCCTGCAAAATATTCCATTATCTGGGAAGATGTGCGGTTAACAGGTTGGTGTATTTGAATAATTCTCACCTGATCATTTCCCATCTGTGAAAGAATACAAACTATAAGGATCTTCCATTGGAAAGAACGAGAAACTTTACACTAAAGTAACAAAGGCAGCAGATGACTAATGTCAGAGCATCTTCGCAATATCTTAGTATGCTTCCAGTTGCACATTAATTTGCATCTGTAAATAATCAGTGGTAATAAAAGTTTATGCAGTCTGCCTTCCAATAATCATATTCCCAGATCTTTTAGAAATTTTCTTGAAATGAAGTTTATAACTTATCTTTCTAACAATGAATAAAGCTAGTAAAAATTGTTTTACTGCTTGGAAGCTCAAATTTCAATTTTGGGTCATTCAAATTGCCTTTACTTTTGCCCACATTTGATTGATTTTGCAATAATGGTAAATACAGAAGTGGACACACAAGACATATCACATTACTAAATAACAAACTGATGATATTCAGAATCTCTAATTGATAGTATTCTGTATTTCACTAGATCTAAAATATACCTGAAGATGGGCTAGATTTAGTTTAAAAGTATTGTAAAAAAAAAAAAAAAAAGTCAAATTATAGACTCAATTACAGACTCATGAGGGAAAATACATCCAAATTTCTAAAGCATTTCACATGAATGCTGAGCTACCTCAGCTTCATGTGAAATGTGAAGTATTTCAAGACCATGAGTTGCTTATTTCCTAACATAGAGTGATACATGCAATGAGCCTGAATTACCAGGAATTCTGGGTCTCAGGGGAAGCCCAACCACAGAGAAAGAGAAATCATGGTCCAGAGACATACGCTGTTAGCTCCCCAAGAAAAAATATCGAAAATGCTTATTTTTTAACTATTTAAAGAATTGTGAAATATAACATATGTAGAAAAGTGATAAAAATCTAAAGATGTGTTTAATAAGTGAAATGTCATCTGTGTGACTCTGAACTAGATCAGGAAACCAATTATCAGTACCCCAGAAGCTTCCATGTGTTCCTTCTGGTCCCAGTCCCCTTCTTTCTTTCAAAGGTTACCTTTTGCCTTTTATGGTTTTCACCCCATACCTTTTCTTATACTGTGGTCTCCTAACTATGTATCTCTAAACACTAGAATGTAGTTATACTTAATTTTGAATTTTATATAAATTAAATCATACTGCACATATTTTTGTGTGTCTGGCATCTATCACTTGACATGATGTAGTCGCATGTAGATGAGATTCATTTATTTTCATAGCTGTGTGATATTCCATTATATGCTGTCCCACGATTTATTTATCCCTTCTGATCATGATGGCAATGTAATAGTGTCCACATTTTGGAAATAATGTTGCATACTTCCTGTTGCACCCATGCAAGAGACTATATACTTAGGAGTGGTATTGCTGGACCGTGGGTTATACATGAATTTTATGTATTAGGTAATGTCAAAGTAATTGCACTGATTTTTACTCCCACATAGAGTGTATGAAGGTTGTCATTGCTTCACATCATCACCTACATTTGATATTGTCAGACTTTTGGTGCTTGTCAATTTTGTGGGAGTGTAGTGTTACAAGATGAACGTCTGTTTTCCTACCTAGGAATCATATGTAATAATAAATTTAATTTTTACAAATAGAATAAGGCAATGGAAAAATTGGATACAGAGAAAAGATAGATATTGACATCAGAGTGAAAATCACATTAAATAAGGCAGTGTGAAAATCAGTGTATTTCTTTCAACTGAACTCATTATTCTACCCTATAATTTGGGGATGAAGCAAGAATAGAAACAGTATGCCTGATACCTTATAATTTGTGCCTATCTTAGTAAATATAGTTAAATCGATTATGAAATAGATTAATGAATGGTCTGCCAAGAGAAGTATTATATGCTATCTCATCATTTATGTGGATTTGCTTCTTAACTCTTCATTGTTTTCTGTTTATCTGTCCATATCTGTGATAATTCCATACCGTTTTAACCACTAGAGAGTTAAAACGGTATGGAATTATCATGATATCTGTCTTGATATCTAATAGGGCATAACCTTGTCTTAGGCTTTGCAAAAATGATAGCCATTTCTGGACAATAATGCACTTTGATTCTTTTTAAAAACATAGTGAGGTAGAAATTATATAGCATTAAGACACAAATGTTGATCAGAGAATTTCACTTTCCCTTTGCCTTACCAAGCAGAATGCCAGATAATACCCACATTTTACCAGCATGACCTCTAACACTTTGCTGATATGAGATTTTTCTGAGTATGACCTAGTCTGAGCCCTAGAGCTGACATTACTCTCTCATGATGTGATGGACCACATAACACACCTGCAGCCAAGTTTCTGCAGACCCATGACTAGGCTCTTTAACTACAAGGAGTTTTTCTCATTCATGAACATTGTATATTTCTTCATTTACTCAAAAATTTTTGGAGAGATGTTATCAAGATGGCTGGCTAGAGGTGCCCAGCACCCACCTCCTTCATGAGGAAGGACCAAAACAGTAAGTAGATAATCACACCTTTAATAAAGCATCTAAGGAAGAACACTGAAATTAAGCAAGGAAGTGATAAAAACTCTCTGAGACATGGAAACTCAAGATGGTAGCATAGAGTGAAAAGTGAAACAACCAGCTAGAATCAATTAAAAGCCAAAAGGGACTCTCCCTTGTAGGGTAAAAGGTAGTGAGAAATTCCCAGCAGTCCACATTCCCACTACACATACCTGCAATCTTAGCTAGGGGAGAGCCCTTCAGCTTTCACACTTCCTGAGCTCCAGGGAGTTACCTGGCATCCACATGGCTGTGTTTTTCCAGATAGAAAATCCACGTTGTGTTCTCCTGCCCCAGGACCCAGGCTGCTATAGCATGGGGCCATTCTGAGAACAGTTAACCACCAGACTACATCTTGCCCTGAGACTCAGTAGTCCCCGCACCTCCACATCCCTGGGGTCCTGCAGACATCGCCCGCCCCATGTCCAATAAGAGGGCTGCAGTGTTGTGACACCAGCTGGACCCACTAGTACAGCCACATCTCTGGCACCTGAGTCCACCCAGCACCCTAGACCCCGCATAACAGGCAGTCCAGCACATCAGGGAGGCTCCCTGGACATAGGGAGCTCCTCAGCTCATGTTCCCCAGATCCTGAGTGCTCCATGCCCCAGCCACCACCACCAACAGTGATCTTGACCCCTCCACCCATACTGCCTGGGAACCCAAGGACTGTTCACTAATTGGTCTGGGAAAACTAGATGTCCATATGCAGAAGAATAAAGCTAGACCCATATCTTTCATGATATGCAAATATCAACTCAAAAGTGATTAAATACTCAAATATAAGACATAAAACTCAAAAACTGCTAGAAGAAAGCATAGGAGAAATGCTTCAGGACTTGGCCAAGGCAAAGATTTTATGATAAGACTACAAAAGCACAGGTAAAAACAACAACAACAGAAATAGACAAATGGAGCTATAGCCAACTAAAAATCTTCTGCACAGCAAAGGAAACAGTCAACAAAGTGAAGAGACAGCCTGTTGAATGAGAGAAAGTATTTGCAAACTATTAATTCTACAACAGATTAATATCCAGAATGTACAAGATACTCAAATAACTCAACAGCAAAAATAAATAAATAATAAAAACCCACAAATAATTTGACTTAACAATGGGCAAAGGATCTGAATAGATATTTCTCAAAAAAAAAAAGACATACAAATAGCCAACAAGTATATGTAAAAATGCTCAGCATTACTAATCATCATGAAAATGTAAGTCAAAACCACAATAAGATATTATTGCACCACTGTTGGCTGTTCACCGCAATAGAACGGCTGTTATTAAAAAGATTTTAAAAATAAATGCCAGCAAGAAGAAATGGGAACTCTTACTCTGCTGATGGGAATGCAAATCAGTGCAGCTATTATGGAAAACAGTATGAAGCTTTCTCAAAAAAATCTAAAAATAGGACAACCATATGATATAGCAATCTTATTACTGGATGTTGGTCCAAGGGGAAAGGAAATCAGTATATCAAAGATTGGTACTTCCATGCTTTTTACAGCACTATTCACAATAACCAAGATATGGAATAAATCTAAATGTTCATTAATCTTTAGTATGTATACACAGTGGAATACTATTCACCCATAAAAAGAATAAAATCCTGTTATTTGTACCAACATGCATGACCCTGGGGGACATTAAGTTAAATGAAATAAGTCAGGCATGGAAAGATAAATACTGCATATTCTCTTATATGGGAACTAAAAACAACAGCTCTTAGATAGTAGAATTATGGTTATTAGAAGGTGAGAAGGTCGGGGGAGTAGGAGAAAGGGAGAGCTTGGTTCACAAATACAAAATTACAGCTAGAGAGGAGGAGTAAGTTTTATTGCTGTATAGCACTGTAGGGTACGTAGTTAACAATAATTTATTATACATGTTTAAAAACCTAGAAAAAAGAATTTTGAATGTTCCCAACACAGAGAAATGATATATGTTCAATGTGAGGATACACTAATTAATCTGATTTGATTATTACACATTGTATATGTGTATTAAAATAACACTCTCTACCCCATAAATATGTATAAATATTATATGTCAATTAAAAAGAGAAAGAAAAATATTGATCCCAAAACATTTTGCTTCTAGAGATATTTAAAAATTTTTTTGTAGGTATATTCCTAGGTGTTTTTTACTTTTTCTGATATTGTAAACAAAATCGTCTCTTCTATTACACATTCAAATTCATTATTTCTGCTGTATTGGAAAGTTATTGATATTTATTACATGAATCTTATAGGAGGAAGTTAAATGAAGAAAAATACATGTATAGAAAAGTGCATAAAATATACCTGTATAGTTCAGTAAATTTTCACAAGCTCAATTTACCCCTTTAATCAGAACCCAGATCCAGAAAGAAAAGGTTCCCTTGTGTTGTCATGCTCTCTTAGGGTGACCACTAGCTTGACTTTTAACACCACAAAATAATTTTGCCTTTTCTGAACTTAAATAAATTGGCTGATTCAATAAGATCTCTTCTGTGTCTGAATTCTTGCATTCAATATGGTGTTCATAAGATTTATATTGTTGTAATTCTCATAGCTATATCGTTTTCTCTTTGCGAATTACATAATTTGTCCATTTTACTCTTGATGGGTATTTGGGTAGTTTTCAGTGTGAGGCTATATCAAAGAGTGCTGCTGTGAACCTTCTTGTGTGTGAATATATATATGCATTTCTGTTGGATGTATACCTAGGGATGGAATATCTGTGTAATGAGGTATGATTTTGTTAAGTGTTAGTAGATACTGCCAGATTTTTAAAGTGATGGAACCAGTCTGCATTCTTACCAGCAGTGTATGTGATTTTTTTAGTTGCTCCAAATTTTTGCCAAAACTTGGTCTTTACATTTTATCTATTCTGGTGGGTATGTGGTGGAATCACAAATAAGTGTAATTTGAATTTCTCTGATTACCAATAAGTGTGAGCCTCTTTTCATCCATTTCTTGGCCATTTGGATATAAAGTTCCAAGTCAAGTCTCTTGCCCAGTTTTCTAAATATCTATCTTCTTCTTATTATTTTTTAGGAATTTGTATGTGTGTGTTCATGTGTGTGTTTAAATTTTTGAAAAGTATTATTTGTTAATCATAAAATATGTTTCAAATATCTTTTTCCACTCCATCACTTCTCTTTTCATTCTGTATAGTATTTTTCTGACACAAGTTTTTTTTTTTTTTAATTTTTTTGAGTCAAATTTATCGATATTTTCCTTTATGGCTGCACATTTTTGGCAGTATTTAGTAATTCCTCCCCCTACCTTAAAGTCACAAAGATATTCACTTACTGTACTTTTAAAATTCTGTATTGTTTTGCCTTTTACATTTAGGTTTATAATCCACATGAAACTGATTTCTCTGTTTGGCATAGGTTAAAAGTTCAATTTCATATCAGTGGTTACCCAGTTGCCTAGCACAACTGATTGAATACACTGTCCTTCCTCACTATTTTTCATGCCATCTTTCTCTTTTGTGAATTTACCACAAAAGAGAATTTGTGATTTTAAAGCGTCTGCTGATTCATGGTTCTGTTTCTGGGCTCTCCGTTTTTTCTCACTGGCCTATTTGTCTATTTTTGTCAATATCACACTGTATTAATTACTGCATTTTTGCTGTTAAATGTATCTATGCACGTTGTGCTTCTTCAGAAGGCTACTCTTGACCCATCACATTTCCATGCATATTTTAGAATAAACTTGCCAAGTTACATATACACTGACACACATGCATATACACACCCAGAGTAAAATTTTGATTGGGATGATGACTCGTTACAATATTGAACCTAAACCATTAATGTGATATAACTATTTAGGTAATTTTTAATGCCTGTTAATAAAATTTCATAAGTTTTTCCATTGAATGAGCACATCTTTTGTTAGATTTATTCCAGGTGCCTGATATTCTTACTTTTTTTCAAATAGAAATGGGGTCCTGCTCTGTCACCTAGGCTGGAGTGCGGTCGACATGATCATAGCTCACTGAAGCCTCAAACTCCTGGGCCTAATCAATTGTCTCGCCTCAGCCTCTTGAGTCGCTAAGATTACAGGCATAAGCCACTGCACCTGGCTTGATGGTATTTTAAATAGCATTTTTAAAATTGTTTATACTATGTGGCTGGGGTATGTGTGTGTGTATACACATACACGATTGATTTTTGGATGATGCTCTTATATTTTATAACCTTTCCAATATTTAATAATATTATTATAGACAGTACAAAATACTTTTTCATTCTTTACTACCCTGGCTAAAACTTCACCACAGTGTTGAATAGAATTAGTTAAAAAGGGGCAGTTACCATTATCTGTTTCTGATTGCAAAGGAAAAGCCACCAATGTTGTACCAGTAATTATAATGATTTTCTGTGGTGTTTATAATAC
Organism: Ateles fusciceps; assembly: GCA_036589455.1. NCBI lineage: Eukaryota > Metazoa > Chordata > Mammalia > Primates > Atelidae > Ateles > Ateles fusciceps. The sequence continues at coordinate 1,623,090 of JAZHEH010003022.1, read as the reverse complement.
CTATATCATATATTTTAATCAAAGTTTTGATTTCTATTTCTAGCTTTCAGAGTTTTTTGGGAGATTTTGTTTACTTTACTTTTATTTATTTTACTTTAACTTCTGGGGGTACATGTGCAGAATGTGCAGGTTTGTTACATGGGTATACACGTGCCATGGTGGTTTGCTGCATCCATCACCTTGTCACCTACATTAGGTATTTCTCCTAATGCTAATCCTCCCCAATACCCCCACCGCCTGCTATTCCTCCCCTAACCCCCCATCCCCCCAACAGGCCCTGGTGTGTGATGTTCTCCTCCCCTGTGTCCCTGTGTTCTCATTGTTCAACTCCCACTTATGAGTGAGAACATGCGGTGTTTGGTTTTCTGTTCTTGTGTCAGTTTGCTGAGAATGATGGTTTCCAGCTTCATCCATATCCCTGCAAAAATAACAAAGAATATTAAATTTTCCCTTTTGTGAAATTTATTCACTCATCTAAAATTTCAAATACAAGCAAAATTTTAATCACATCTTCCTATTTTGTATTTAGTGTCTTCAGGATGTGATATAATATTCTTTTTTTTCATTCCTTATACTTGTCACTTGTTTCTTCTCTCTTTTTTTCTTGATTAGTCTTGCCAGAGGTTTAATCAATTTAGTTAGTCTTTTCTAAGAACCAAAGATTGGCTTTGTTTATTCTGTTATATGCTGCTTTCTATTTCATTGATTTCTGCTTTTATCTTTATTTTTTCTTTCCTTCCATTTATTTGAGTTTCCTTCGCTCCATTTTCTACCTTCTTGAGTTAGTCTTCAGCTTTTCTTCAATAACTAGAATAAATTTTCAGCCTTATTTTAGTTATAGAAGTGTCATTTACCTATTTTTTAAGATCGTAAGTCAAGAGCTTTCTTTTGTGTAAGGTGGTGGGAAGTTGGGGGGTATCCAGCCACCTTATGTTTTTTTTTCTCTTTCTACAATTACAGGCTCTGTTTGGATAGTGTTTATTTTTGTGTTAATGTTATTAGATACATATGATTGGTAATAAGAATAGTTATAGCTAATATTTATTAAGCTCTCACTATAGGTTAGATATTTTGTTAATCACTTAATGTACATTATTCCATTTAAACCTCATGACAAAACTGTAAGGTAGACACAATTATTAACCTCTTTTACAGATGAGGAAACTAAGGTTTAGAGTGATTTAATAAATTCTAATTTATTACTAGTAAATATCTAAATTTCGACAGCTAATTAGAGGTAGAGCCAGGGTTTGAACTTGAGCAGTCTGGTTCCAGAGCCTATATTCTTATATTAAACTTATTCTGATTTGTCTCTGAGAAAAATCACATTGCCAACCTCTGAATATTTTAGTGTTGTTTTAAAGAAAGTTTAACAATATATTAGTATTTGTGTGTTTCAATGTCAGTTGGGAAAGTAAGTTTTAGAAGAACCACAGAGCAACAGGTGGGCTTACTGTAACTGTGGACTCAATTCTAAACAGGGCAAAAAGAGCCCTATTTCTTTAAGGCAAATGATGAAATATGGCCCACATTGCAAACACATGTGCCTGTTAATCTTCCTAGATTGGTAGCACTGGTAGGAGCACTGATGGAAGACTGCTGGGCTTTTGTGGCACTTCCCTCCTCTCATTTCACAAAAAGCTGGGCAACCATCTGCTTACTTTCCAATGATCCAGCATTTTCCCCACTGACATATGTGGGGAAAATGTAGTCAGTGACTCTGGGGAACCACTCTGCTTTCAAAGTTAAAAAGCTACTGTCCTAATCATGTCCTTCTATTGCACACCCCCCTTATGCTGTTTTAGTGCTTTCAACAAAAGCTGGTCTGAATCCAAACACTATTATGGACATCTTTACAAATCCAGCCCAATTTGGGCAGAAATTCTTCCAAATCTCTGGCAATCACAGGAAGGCAACATGCCTATGGTTCTTCAATTATTTTCAATAGGTTCTCTTTATCTTTCAGGGCAGTATTAAAAAGTTGTCTTTTAAAAGTAACTCTACTTTTGTTGAGAAAAGCTTTTCATTGAAGATATCACAGAGTTGCTAAAGACTCCTGAGCAAATGATGGCTGATCAAATGAAGCAACCCATAAAAACCCTATAAATTATTTTTAATCTAAAGTATTTCTCTCTTCAATTTTCAAACTATGCAATCTACATTGCCTTTATGAGCAAATGTCATTAAGTCGGTTCTACCTGCGGTACTATTGAAAATAGTCCATTGTACTGTTTCCACGGTGAAACCATTAGAATCCTATTCATGTCTAAACCTTACACTATTTGTCACCTTCCCAAGCTACCAAACAGAGATACTCAGAACTCATTTTTATGTGCGTAGACTCTATTACTCTCCTCTTGTCATAGATTTTTATTCCATACTGTGATGCTCCTGTTTCTTCTTAGGGAAACAGTGCATAGAGCCCTAATGTGCATAGAACACTATTGTAGACTACCAGTGGCATAACAATGTCTTGATTTTTTTTTCATAAAACAAAGAAAACCAAAACGAGCAACTAGTAGTAAATAATTTAAATGTCTTTTCTGTCATCTTGTGCTCATGGATTTCCTCTTGACAAAGTGTCTAGGCAAGAGGCAGATAAGCCAGCCAAACACATGGTGAATATTAGAATCCACAAGCTGAATAATGATGAAGGGATGAGTCAGTCCTGTTGTTCTCATGAAGCAGGCAGATCCCAGAAAAATCATTAGGAGAACCACAAGGGAGAGATAATGGAATTGGATACTCTGAAACCATACATTCTGACCCAGGTTTATACATAACATTTTCTATAAGCAGGCTGCCATGGTGATCTTTGCAGCAACATATTGTCGGCATCTGGGTCATGGCAATAATTAGACATCTTGATTGCATGCAGATTTCCCACACAAAATTGCAATACTTAATGGTGATTTTATTCCAAAGCTGTTTATATGAGCAAGGCATTAGCCACATCCTTTCTAGAAGCACAAATATGGGGAGGACCAGCATTTAAAGTTCTACATAATGCTTGGCACATAGTAAAAAATTGGCAAATATTTATTGAATTAATGAGTGGCTAAATAAAGAAGTAAATAAATGAGCTCTGTTCTTCCCAAAGATCTTCTAGTTCTCAGTTTGCTTTTGCAGAACCCGCTGACCCCTTGTGTGGGGGAAAAGAAGGTGAACTCAGAGTTCTCTGAGATGTTTCTACTCAACCCCCAGCTGTTCAGTGTAAACCTAAAAACACCTAATCCCTTTTCTGGATAAATGGAATCAGAACCGACAAGATCCCCCAAGGCTGGTCTAATAGAGGGATTCTGCTCAGAACTATGGAGTGTTCCCAAGTCAGGGAAGTGGGTCAAGCTCAGAGTTGGGATTAAGGAGGCTGTGGGTTACATTTGTGATCCAGAAAAAGGCACCTCAATAGATGTCCCAAACCTTGGGATCAGGAGAGGATGTAGGAGACCAGGGAAAAGAGCTAGAAAAGATAGGGATCGGGGAAAACTATAGTCAAGAAAGGGGCAGAACTTGGCCAGTAAGTACAGGCCATGTACATTGCCCAGATCAGCTGTCATCTGAGGCTCTTCGTGAGCCTGCTGTATTGCAGTGTGGGAGGGGCTTCTGGGCTGGTAGGCTAAGAATAGATGACCTGGCCTAGAACCCTGCACACTCGACACCTGGTTTTTAGAACTCGAATGGTGATCCTGGATCAGTCAACATGGGCTTCTAGACAAGACAAAGAAAACAACTCGCCCTTCATTTCTACATGAATGAGTTGGGGCAAGTGTGAGGGGAGAGGAGAATAGAGTGAGCTATTGGTGCCTAAGATGACTCAGTAATATCAAAGCACAGGCTTACAGTCCCAGATCTTTTCTGCCAACCTTCAAAAATAAACATTTTTTATTTCTCAAGAGGAAAAGACAATGAAAGTGACATATCCAGTGGTTTTCCTAAATTAATTCACTACTTGGAAACTAATGACTCTATCTCTGATTAATTCTTCTGACTAATTCTCTATGGCTTAATTTCTTCTATGCAAATCTGCCCGTCAAGCTACTGTGAAATCCAACTAGAATGTAATATAACACAGAATTGCAGGAGGAGGAGGAAGATTGCAGTTAACTGTTTAGTAGAAGTGGCTATTACTCAGAAAATAATGATAAGCCTCAGAAGGAATCATTTTTGGAAAAAAAAGGGTAAATCCCTCAAGGATTAGCAAGAAATAAGCTGTCCCTCTACTTTGCTGTGGAAAAAAATCCTGGCTTGGGACATTCAAGGATTCAACTGAAGGCATTTCTTCCTCTGTGTGCTTAGAATCTCTCTACTCAGTCAACAGAGGCTGCTACCCAGCACTGACAGTATCTCTAGCATCTCCAGGTGGCACCCTCCTCTGGGACCCCAGGATTCTGTAAGCCAGATGGTAGGACTACCTCAGCATCTGTTTACCAGATCTCTCTAGGGGAAAAGTAGCTTCCAATTTCCCTGTCTTTTGCCTTGCTTCTCATGGCACCAGAGCCCAGGGAGGAAATGAGACTTTCTAACCATGTTTGACTCTGAAATATTTTAGGCTTCTTCTTCAAATGTGTGAACAGAATGAGAACTCCCATTTGTTTATTTTATTAACATCCCCAACTAAATTGTGCCTTGTTAATTTCCCTGTTGATAATGCTACACTTGGCAGACACACCTTTTTCCTTTCCTTCCCAGGTCTGTTCTTTTCTTCTTTTCTTTGTGTAAAGGGTATGTACTAGCTTTGTGAAATCCCTGTAGCAAGTTGTGAATGATGTATGAAGTGAAAAGTCTTTACTCAGGGCACAGTAGGAATACAGAAAGTGCTGTGCATTCACTGCTGGGCTGAGTTTTTGACTGTGTGCTGTAGGCATAGATATCCTGTATTCATTCTACACTGCCTCAAAATCCCAGGAGCTCTAGATCTGGTGGCAAGGGGCACAGTCCTGCAGAAAGGCAGAGAGATGAATTTATTGAGCTCCAAAAATCCTTCTTGGCACTGTGATTCTGCATTCACTACAGGTAGGGATTTTTTTCCTGTAATGTTAACAAAGGGATGAAAATAGGAATTCAAAAGTCGAAGTTCAAGGTGCAGAAAATTAACCCACTCCCTGGCCTGTGATATGGCAAGGTGGAGGTAGGAGACAGGTGATTGTCAGCGCTCTGCGGGATAATCTCACTTAGAAAGAATGTGTCTCTTCACCATGCTTGAGTGAGTATATTGTTATGCCCCAAGAAGCCAGTAGAAAAGACCTGTTCTTGTGATTTATGCAGTATTTTCCTTTCAAGGAACCCAGAACTCTCTAATAGTCATCACAGTTTTTTTGTGAGATGTGTGTCATATTGGTGCATGACCTAAAATTCTCTCATGTTTAAAAATTAGATGCCCAATTATCCAACAAGTATTTTATACAATCAATTTGACATTATCCAATGTCAAATTAGCTGATTTATGCATTAACTGTGGTTCAGGTGCAACTGGGATGTGGGACACACCCCCATGGAAGAGGGGAACTGAATAATTGGGCAGTGGCTAATTATTGCTCATTGTAACTTCTGCAGAAGATGAACAGAGGGGGTATGCAGAGCTGCTCTGATTGCAAGGAAACCATGGAAGCAGATGGGACAGAACCCTCCCACTTAGCCTCATCCTCAGTTCTCCCAACAGGAAGCCCAGGAACTTCAAGCCTTGACTCTTCTCTTTTGAGTGTAGGAGAATAACTAAGCAACTATTTTCTAAGTGTTCAGCCATATTCAGGGGCAAGCACATTACAGATCCTGACATTTTGCAACCACACTATGTCAATGCTGAGCAGTTGAGCAGTAACTCTAGTTTCATTTGTATCCATGATTTTTGTTTTCTGTGACTAGTGCCCTCCCATCCCTAACCCCAATCTCACTTACCTAGTCCAGTGACAATTGAGTATGTTACCTTAGTCTCAGAAGATGGGGCAATTATTATACAACCTAATAGGCCAACTTTCAAATAGAATCACTGACTTCCCAAAATTACCCATTTCTTTGGTTCTTTGGGCATTTATGATTAGGTTTTAGACATTTCATTCAAAGTCAGACTATCTTTTATATACATGACTTTAAAAAGAACAAACCCATGGCCTGCCATAGTCTGTCTTCTACTTGAATTACCACATTTTACATTCTCATTCACAACTTGGAGTATAATGAACCTAGAGATGACCCATGAGTAAGCAGGAGGCATTAAATAACAATAAATTAAAGACAATTTGGGAGGCTGAGATGAAGGATCATTTGAGGCTAGGAATTAGAAACCAGCCTGGGCAATATAGCGAGACCCTGCTAAGAATATAAAAATATCGGCTGGGCTTGGTGGCTTGTGCCTGTAGTACTGGCTAAAATCAGGAGGCTGAGGCAGGAGGATTGCTTGAGCTCAGGGGTTTGAGGTTGCAGTGATCTATGATCATACCCCGAGACTCCAGCCTGGGTGACAGACTGAGGCCCTGTCTCAAAAATTAATAAGTTAAAGAAATTATGGATCCATTTATCCTGAAGAGAAGAAAGCAGAGACATAACCATGGTTTTTAAGCACAAGAAAAGAGATCCCAGACAGGATGGGGAGCAGTTGGGTTGAGATGAGTCTGGAAAAAGGGAATAAGCTCAGTGTACAACTGGGGGATTTATGTAAGAATCTTTATAAATAATATACCCAACTCTCACTAGCCCTTTCTTTTGATATGAAGAGTTTTTATTTTATTGCTTAGATCAATTATTTCAGGAGATCTAAAGTAATAGAAAAGTGTAAACAGGAAAATACATTGCAGAATACCTGAGGTGTAATCTTCAGAGATTGTTAAGAATATTATTGTTCCTTGTTGGCTGCAGATTAGAACAAGGAGCAAATATTACTTTTAGCTCCAAACAGGTCATTGAGTCTATTTTGGGAAAATGTGTCTCTCCATTCATGCATGGTTTTCTGTGTAGGGATAAAATGATATTATCGCATTTCAAGTTTCCATCTCATCCTTTTGGTTGTCGCCAGGCCATTTACCCATACCTCCTTTCCAAATGAACCCTGGGGCCTGCAGGCTTTTGCACATCTCTAGAGTTATTTCATATTTTCTCCTTGTATCTTTTCTGATGACTAGTAGGTGTTCATTTATCCATCCATAGCCTGGCAACATCCCGACTATCAGATGCATAAACCAAAATGGTAAGAAGGAAGAGGGGGTAATAGTAGAGCTGCCTACTACATAAGTTAAAAAAAATCTGTTTTATCTCTAAGGGAAGAGCCAACCTTAGGCCTCCTGTATGCCTAGGAATATCTTTTCCTACTGAGACTTTTCTCTTATTTTAAGTAGTCTGAAAATAACTGGTCCAAGGAATAAAATGAAACCTCTCTGTATCAAAAGCAAGAGCCTTAAGCAAAGGTGGTAACAAACCCTTAGACACTTAAGCTTGTCTGAACTTAAAATTCAGCAGGGTTCTATGACTCAGCATGTCATGAAAATCTGAATTTGATTTTTGAAAAATGCTCTGTGCTCTGGATCCATTAGGAGCATATTAAGGTGTTGAAGTACGGAACATTTTTTCTCTCTTAGAGAAGATCAAATAGAATCCCCAGTGCAAATGTACTACATTCTTCACCACTAGATCATTTCCAACAACTGGACAAATGCTGGAGGATGCAATTGAAAGCTTCCAAGCTTAGGAAGAGTCATGTCTTGATTGCAAGGCCAGGCCTGTCAGTAATGCAGTAGTGTGAGCTCAGCAATGGCCCATTGCATTGTAAAATTCAATGAATTTTACATTTATTTCCAGCCTCCTTCTGAAGACAGTCAATGCCTCCAAAGAACATTACTGGATGGAAGCGTAATCTCTCCACACCTCATCAATAAGAGATTGTGCCAGTCCGTGACACATGAAGTTGCAGAGTGCTCCTCCAAGCATAGCACCAGCCCTCAGTGATTTCTTACAGATATTTACTTTCACACATGGCATATAGAACATTAAAAGGGTTTTGAAAAATCCCTCAGTTTTCAACTTCTGAAGGATTATTAACTTCAAAGTCTGAAGAAATGTCGCCCTTCTATCTTTGGAAATGCCAGGAGCCTTTGCATATCCTTACCACAGGACCAAGCAACCCCCAACAGAGAAGAACGATTACTGCCTCGGTGGCAAGAGGATGGCTTTTGATCTCTTAACATATTGGAAATTACTTAAAGGTAAGCCATCTGCTAACTGAGGAACAAAAACAGATTACATCACACCCCGCTAGAAAGATTGTGTTAAATCCTGTGTATCAAGGCTTTTAATAATTCTATATTAAGTCAGCTAATAGGATTAGGTACACATTTTCTTTAGGCTTATTTCCTTAACTATTAAAAAAAAAACTTTTTTTGTGTGTTTGACGATCTGCAAAATTCAAGAGTATTCCACTGTGAATAAAATAGGTTCTTTCAAAAGGAAGCATTTCTTCAGATCACCACTGCTCTCCAAAGAGATGTACAGCAGAAGTGCCTTTCTAAGTAATTTGTAGAAGAGGCAAGACAGGAGCTTCTATCACTGCTAATATGAAATATTACCTGGGTATTACAAACCTGCCTACTACAGCTTCCTGTCTTCACTGTTCTTCTTCGGCAAGTCAAGGACGGAATTCAGCCAGGTGGGTGATGAAAAGGATGTCTGATCTGATCCCCTGGGTAATGATGATTAATGATAACCATGGTGATAGTCCACCACAAGGTTGGTGTGGCACAAATATTGAGATAATCAAAGAATAAGCCTTGATTAATTAGAGCTTAATGCATCTGCAAGACTGGACAGTCCCAGCCTTGAGAAAGCCTGCATTCTAAGATTACCGCAATACAAAACATACATTCCAAAATTACACCATGCCCAAACCAAACATACTGTCCTCTATGTCTGTGGTAACCTTCAGGTCAAGGGAATATTAGAATATATTCACTTCGTGACATGCAGAAATAAAGTTAATTCTTTGCCCCTTCTTTATTCTTTGCTACTTCTTACAATAATTTTAGTATTATTCTACAATTTCAAATAATTAAAAATATACATTACACAAATTAACTTCCACTTATACTTCTAAGTATTTTACAAGATGCTCATTTTCTCTGTGTACTATACATCACTCTGGGACACTGAGAGTTGAATAAGGTTATAGCAGTGTTAGCAACAAACACCTTTATCTCTCAATGGCCCTTGAAGTAGTTCTTTAAAAGGTGAAAAAAAAAAAAAAAAAAAGTCTCCATTCTCCTGAGAGAGGGTAATTCTTATCTTGATGACAATAGAGGGTTACAAATAACCGTTGAGAACCAAATAAAATGCAGGATTCAACATATTTAGAAACCAGCAAAAAGTGTTACATATTGAAGCCCCTTGAGAAATATTTGTTGAATAGCATTTCTAAGAGATTATTAGAAATGGTTGCCATGATTTTGCCTTAATTGCTGAATGATACAGAATGATATGAACTAAAGTTTGCCATGGCTCAAATGAGAAAAGGAAACTGTAAAGCCAGTAGCCTAAATGTTTAGTTGTTTTATATTGTCCGTTGGTACAAATGGTTCAAGCTTTCTTTGTGTGCTTTTTACAAACATAGGACAAGGAATTAATAAATCTCATACTAATTACCATACTTAGAGATAGTTTATTCATTAGCACTTCAAAAAGTTTGTCTCTAATCCTCACAGTGTTTTTGAGAGGTGGATATTATCACTGCCTGTTTACTGGTGCGAAAACTGGAATTCAAGGTGGTTAAAAGAAACTTGAATTCCAGCAAGTGGAAGAGTGAAGATTCATAGAAGGGTTTGATGCCAAAGTCCATACTCTTTCTGCCACACCTGACTGCCTCCAATTTGGAAGGGGCCAGGAGTTCTTGCTCTTCACCCAGTGACTTGGCCTACCTGGTGACTTGACTTAGCTTTCTTTGTCTCAAATCTTTAAATGAACTGATGAAACAACATCATTTCCTTTGAGATACTCAGAATTCAGTCAAGGGATCTCACATTCTGCTCCTGCGGGCCAGTCCCCACTGTGTTTCTCCAGAAAATTGATGTTCTTTCCTTTCATTAGTTTGAGGCAGTCAAAACAAAATACTTGAAAGTCTTTTCCCAGGCCACAGAATTTCTCTTTCATTAGCCACAAACTTTAGGTTCTCAACTTAATATTTTTCTGTCATGTTTTAAAATACCCTACTGTTGATTACCTTACTTGCTTGCCATCTAATCCGAGTGGAGGGCAACCTAAATGTCCAAACAAACAACAAATCAGCAGTAAGAGAAAATCTCAGAAATGTGATTTGAAATATCTCATGCATTACTGATTATTGAAATTAGAAGACCTATAAGTAATAATAGAATCATATTATCTGCTGGTGGAATTAGAATTAGGTAAGAGGAAATTAACTATGTAGTAGTGCTCAAATAAATATTGTCATACACATATGTTAGTATTTGTATTAAAGTAATACTAACTGCTGTAATAACTCCCCAAATTTCAGTATCTTAACTTGATTTCTTCCTTATATAATTGTTCAATTTGAGATTCTAAGAATGGTGGCCTTCCAGTAGCCACTCAGCATCACAGGTTCTTTATATGTATGGCCCTGATATCTTTAACATGCGTTTTTAGGGTCACTAGGCTCATCTGCATTAAGACAGAGACCAGGGGAAGAAGCATGGAGAAAAGCTTCATGGACAATGTCCATGGACCAGGGGAAGACATGGTGCTCATTATCTTCACTGACTTCCCATTGGCAAAAACTCAGACATATGGCCACATCCAACTACAAGGGAGGCTGGGAAATGTATTCTAATCATGTGCCCAGAAAGAAGAGGAAATAGGCTTGATAATAAACTGGCAGTTTCTACCATGGTGTTCTATGACAGTCTATAAAAAGAACCTAGTCTTCCAGGTGCTTTCAGCTAATAGTTATATTCAGAATCAAAATGCAGTTCTATAAACTTTATTCAGATTAAAATACCTGCCCTAGCCAACCATTTATATTGGACTGCTAAAAATTAGAGTAGTTACCATAAGCACGACGGCATTCTGATTTGATGAGTACTACTAATATCAAAACTCCTTCTAGCTACGTCATTAACTCCAGCACCTGGCACAACTCTGACACCTAGAATACACTCAGCAAATGTATGTTCAATGAATGAATGGCCTTCTAGGATTGACCATGCATTTTTCCATCAGTTGATAAAGATTGTGGCTCACATATTACAGGTAATCAACTCTTATTTTTGTTGCTGTTGTTGTTGAGTCAGCCATGCTCTATGGCAATGGCCCAAATCTTGTTTCTTCACCACTCCAAGCATGCCTATTAACTCCAATCTGTAATATCTTTGGTAACCTGTAAGATTTTTACTGAAGGCCGCCTCCCAAAGCTCAGCAGCCACGTTGTATAATGGACAGAACAGAGAGAAACATAGGTTAATTTTATTATTTCAGCCTTTGTCTTAGGCAAGTAACATTTCTTCTGAGCTTTCCTCATGTAGAAAGTCTGAACAATAACACTTATCTTGCAGAGTTGTAAGTATAGCAATTTAAAAAACCCAGAATAAAGTAGGCACTGAATTAATGATAGTCACTGTCACCATCATTTATAATGATGATTGATTGTTTGGAATGTTAGCATTCATAATAAAAATTATAAACATCACTCAGCTTTGTTTCCTATTAGATATGTTAAATCAGAAAGCCCTAATATCCAAAAGCAACACCATGAGAGAATTGTAAGTAGAGCACAAGTTTTTTCAGCCTCCTGCTGTCAGCTGAGTCCCTATTGAGCAGATACTTCCCTGGGGGACAGATGACCATCCATCAGAGGCTGTATCAGCTAATAGCTAGAGCTGTCACTATTTGCATTGGATTGAGTCAATCTGCCTTAAGCTTTCACAAGGGTAAACAGCCAGTAACCAATGAAGTTCTTATGACTCATTGCCCCACAGAGACTTATTAAAGGATCTTATCTATTTCAATACCTGCCAGCAGGTGCAGATTATTAGAATGTGTGTGCTGAGAATCTACTGCTTTCTTGAATAGCAGCCTTGACTCTGAAATAACATATTTTCATGTCAAAATAGCAGAAACATTTCTTTTCTTTCTTCACTAATGCATAACATTCTAAAAGACAGTAATGGCCTTCAGCTAATACAGATCAATTTCCATTCAGCTTCAGTCACCATTTAATTACTGTTGACTCCTTTAACCTTTCTCACTTCCTTTATGGATTATATTTCTTTCTGCTCTATTGCCATTTAGTTTATTTGGTGACATAATCAAACTTTAAATTATATAATAAGGTTTTGTATTTTTCTTCTTTCATGCCTCTTATTGTGTTGAATTTATTTTAAAGCAAATTATTTTCTGAAATAGAAAATATTTTAATGAGCTGACTTTATACTTTATCTTTGTATTTACTTCTTAAATCTTGATTTTTAAAAAGGAGAATACTCCAATTTCTTCTATCACCCATTTCAGAATGATAGAATCCTAAGTAGGTTCCTGGAAACTAGTTTATTGTTCCACTCAACTTTCCTACAGTATTTACCTGTTAAATAATACACTGTGTACTAAATGATATATTAAAAAGAAAAACAAAATCTTAAAGCAAAAACCAACCACTAACAATGCAAAGGGGATTGTGTCAGTGTGACATAAGAGGAGGCACTGTCTTCTTTCTGAGCATTCATCTTTATTATTGCTGACCTAGGCCATGAGAGGACAGAGACTGAGTTTTGGAGTTAGACATTTCCTGGTTCCAAATCTGGCTGTACTGTACATAAACTGGATGTACTCTGGAAAGTCCTTGGACTCATCTGATCCTGTATCCTTATCTGGAAAACAGAAATAATTATTCTACCTCTCAAGATTGCTGTGAAGATTAAGTGAAATGACATATGTAAAATGTCTGCTATATGTGTTCTCTGTGCAGTAGGTGCATTTGAACCTACGAGTGTTACAGCAGCCTGAGCCTGAGTTTTCTTGAAAGTGGAGCCCAATGCAAAGGATTCTGTATTACTATTTTGTTAGGGGGTGCAATTTCAGGGAAATGCAGGGAGGGACAAGGAGAGAAGCAGGGAAGGAGGAGGAGCCAATATGAATGTGCATAATCAAGAGAGATGTCATTAAGTGCATCTCATTGATACGGGACATACTCCTCCCTGTCCGCATTGTATAGCAGCAGCTCTCGCTCCCAATAGTAGTCAGGGTTGATTACCATTGCCAATATAGTAATTTATTTATTTGCCTTTGGTCCACTACTGCAAGGAGCCTAAATGTGGTAGTTGAAGCTTCAAGTTTGGTGGAGCCCTTTCTGTGCACCCAGTGAAGCAACTCTTTCCCTTCTCAGCCCTGCAGTGGAAACCAGACCTTAGAGTATGGGGACAGAAAGCACAAATTTTGCAAGTGAGTTGTTATCTCTACAATGTGAGAGTAAGCTGTTTTTATCCTTCCTCCTTACGAGCATTGAGAAAGACACATCTGCCAGATTGTCACTTACCTAGTACCAGAGGCCTGCTAATCCACTTGCAGTAAAGAGAGCACATCTGGCACAGCAGATACCATTGGCGTTAACATCTGGTTATGTTTATGATAATTCACCATCATCCACCATGAGCTCTCAGGATTTTCCAGGGCTAGTTATGCCTGGAAATGAGCATGCAGAAAAATTGAACCAGGGATATGATGGAAACCATCACCCTTGTATTCCTCAAGTGTTTGATTGTGTTACTGATCTCTGCCGTCCATCCTGGCATGCAGTGTTGCTTCTGATTTATGGTCTTAGATGGGGATAGAGACAGTTTCAGGGACTTCAGCTTAGCCCTTCCCTCATAATATCCCTTATACTACAAATCTGGGAAGGAGTGTGAGGGCTTTATCACCTGACAAATATGTTTAACTCAGTTACACACACTCAGGATGTGGGCAATAATAACCTCAGGACAGGTCTGTGCACACTTTAATACACTGTGAAACAAACTTGACCCAAAATTCCATTATCACTATGTCCAGATGGGCTCCCCACTCTAACCAGAGATCTTTGATAGCATTTCAGTTCATTTGGTATAATTTCAACCCCAACTCCTTATCTAACAGCCTTTGAAAAGTCTGGGTTTTCCCTTTCCAACAGTGCAAAGTTACTCTGCTGCAAATACCTTTGGGGAAAAAAATCAAAGGAATATTTACTATATATACTGGTGATGGCATTGAAGAGTCCTTCCTTTAGGGATCCTGGCCTCCTCATCAATCACTAAACTCTGGATCTATGAACTGATTTATATCTGGAAAAAGGATGATGGGAAGGTGATTTTCTATCATAGTAGTTGATGTAAACAGTCTCCTCACCAAGACACATCTCAACAGACCCTTAGGATGAGATCCAGGGGTTCTTTGTAGGGCATCAAATTCTGATCATGGCTAGTTTCCTCCATGTTAGTAAACTTTCCTTTGTCCAGCCTCCTATACTGATGTCCTCACCCCAGTCCAAGACCCTCAAGCTTCAATTCCATGTATATAGCCCTCTACTCTTACCAGGTCATTTGAACTGGTTTATGCAATTCTTTTGGCAGACAAGCTATTTCCTCCAGGAATAGTGCTTGGGCTGGGCTGAGACTTCTCCTTGGTCAACAGTCTAGAGGGAATGAGGAATTCTAGAGGCAGATCTCAAAGAGACAATTATCTTACGAATAGTCTCCAGGCAGGCAGCCACTGCTCTCCTCCAGGAAGAAGGGCCCTAGGAGGAGGCTTTACTGGAATCTGGTAGCTCAAAATTATCAGCTGGTTCATCAAAATGTTCCCATCTACTCTTTTCCTATTGAGGTCCTGGCTTTGATATAGGAGATCTGTTGAACCTGTGTATTCACTCTCCTTTGTGGTTCTACACTTTTACAGTTAAATCCTGGGCTTGATTTTTAGCATGGTCTTCTCTGTGGTTCCATGAAGTGGATTGGATCATAATCCCAAAGACACAATCCCAAAATAAATGTCATAATCTCAAATTCTGAAATCTTTAAAGATCAAAATCCCTAACATCTAAAATCTTAAAAATTACAGTCCCATAATTTTACAGCATTAAAATTCTGAATGTTAAAGTCCTGAAAGCCAGATTCTAGGGAAAGGATTAAAGCATTTTTGGTTGTATACAGGATACTTACATCATGTTAGTTGGATTATGTTGGGCAGAACTATTACCTTTAGTGTCTTTATTTGCATTTAGGGAAAAATTCACACAAGTGGATTGGTCATATGATATGGCAACAACAAAAACTTCAGTTTAAAAGTGTGTCACTTTCCTGAATTGGCATTCCTGTCATCTATGACCTTCAAGGAGCTTTTAAATTAAAGCCACATTTGCCTGCAGAAGCTAGGGAAGTTACTAACTGATTCAAAAATAATTATCTGTATGGTAGGATAAGAAGACACTTACGCAACAGTATTGCTGTTTGATTACCAGTATTGTTTTCACCAAATTTGAGATCTGAATATGAGTGCATTCAGAATGGAATTTTGGGTGCCCAAAACAACATAGAAGAATAACATGGAAGATGGGAAAATTTAACAGGGAATGTTCATGTTGATGTACAGCTAATCATATAGAAGAATTTCCAAAATAGCAGGTCCACATAGAAAAAGAATATTAACATTTCTCCAAGGAGAGCCATGCCCTAAAATATAATTTTTTTAAAAAAAGCAGCTATTCATCATAAAGTCAGATGCGAGACTTTAAAATATAGTTCATGATAATGAAAGTTGCTAAGCTCTTATAGACTATCTCTGTGCAGTTGCCCATAATCTATCCCTGTAATGCACTTTTTTATATTTCAAAATGTTCTAGTTTGGGGGGGAGTTGTTTTCTTTTTAGATTTTTAAACTATTTTAAATTGTCAGCATTTTTTTCACAATCAGCATTTTTTTTAAACAATTCTCTATGCTACATGTTTCATCTTCTCATCATTTTCAATACTGGAGGTATAAATTGTGCAGAGACTTTAGAGTTCTAATTCATTTTATGCATTTGTTTTGGCAAATGTAACTCCGTGAAAGTGCATTGTCGCAATGCTGACTTTGTGTGAAAGCCTTGTGTGTGTACACAAAAACATTGAAACTTCCTCAATTAATAAAGAGATATTCTTTTTGTATATCTATGCTTGTGAAAAATAAAAGCATTTGCGACCTGCAACGTAACCCAATTAACCACAGGTGAAAGTCTTAGTTATTATAATGCTAGTACATGCTAGGTATTATTACAACTACAGCTTCTGCCAGCAGCGGGACCTTTATATCTCAGATCCGAAATACGTTCTTGATGGGCTGCTTTCTGGAGTGATTCAGCATTAATTGTCTTAGTCTTGGCTCCCCAGAAAGCAGAGCCTGAACCAGAGGTTTACATTGTGCTACCTTATTAGGGCATATAACCAAAAATGAAGGCTATGGATTACAAAAGCAGCAAAGGGTGAAAGAAAATGTAAGAATGCTGATCAAGCTGGTTGTTGCTAAGTTCAACTATTGCTTGATGTTGCAAGACCATTCTCTGAGAAGACCTATAACAGCTTCTCAGGGCAGTATCTCTAGTGGGAGAAAGGGAAAATAAATTAATCCACAGACTCCTGCCTCCCATGGATCAAAGTTTCATCTCATGAGGATGCTAACCTCCTTGCACATTCAGGTATCTGCATGGGTACGTAACAGAGTCCTGTGGTGCTCTAAACTTCTGTATTACCATAGAAACCCTTTGAAGGACGATGCAAAGTTAGGTCATTTAGTACATCACTGTCAGGGTGAATTTTATCAGAACCTGTGCACAGCTGTCACCACAGAAGTGGCTGCAGTTAGAAGCAGGTAGTACAGAAAGGATCCTAAGTGATG
Source organism: Ateles fusciceps (assembly GCA_036589455.1). Classification (NCBI taxonomy): domain Eukaryota; kingdom Metazoa; phylum Chordata; class Mammalia; order Primates; family Atelidae; genus Ateles; species Ateles fusciceps. The sequence goes on along the minus strand of JAZHEH010003022.1, from coordinate 1,606,224 downwards.
CATGTCAGGGATTTGGTAAAGATCTTTCCAGCTTCATGAGGTAAGAAATCACTTGGCATTACTCTCTATTTCTATATTACATAAACAAACAAATGAACAGCTAAAGAAAAATTAACTGAAGGTTAAAGACTCATCCTCTCATCTAGTATTACCTCCAAAAAGAATCCAGTTATGGAGTATGTTATATTTTATATCTCATTTTATTTTCATATCAACCTCCCCAGGCAGGCAAAGCAGGTACTCTTAGACCCATATGAAGAAAACTAAAACTCACAGTGGCTGTGAAATATAATTACTATAGCAGGTAAGTGGCAGATCTGGAGATATAATCTAATAGATTTACCCAAAAAGTATGTGCCATGTAGCTAATTTATCTTTTCTCTCCTTCTAGAAATTCTGATTCTCATGAGTTTCACTTTTATCAATAAACTCCCATAAGATGATCCATACATCAAAATGAGTCTGGAGGCTTGGGCTTTAAAATAAGTTGAACTTAAAATGTTTTCTGTGGTATTCTATCTTTGCTTTTATCCTCCTCAAACTACATGTTTGTGTTTGCTTGTTTCTTTTGAGGGTAGAAGGGACTTCAGTGGGCTAACGATTGAGGATGGCCCAGACAAGATGGTGACATGCATCAAACATGTATATATGGCAGCCAGCCCTGTTCTGATTATTGCAGATAGGACTCTGGCCTTCTTCAAAAAGGACCATACCATCTATTTCTCTATTTTCTTTAGCCTCCAGGTAGTTACTTAGACACAACAGCTTCTCCAAATAACTTTGTTGAAGGAATACACACACAAAAATCCCCTTTCCTCAAAACATTTAAGAGTGCATTTTCCCCTCTTTCCTCAGGGGTAAGGCTAGCGTTGCAGACCATATGTCTTATAAAATCTCCTTTCCCAAAGTAAGCAATTTTCAAATGAGTAGAGTCATCTCAGACATTAGGAAGACAATTAGGGAAGACTTTATACGAAAGGATAATTATAAAATGCTCTGTGTGTTTCGCGACATCTCAAGCCTCTTTTCAAAATAGGTAGTACACATATGATGGTACCAGAGAGCTAACAAAATATAAAGATTCAACTGTCTTTTTGTGGTAACACTAAAAGATTCCTCTAAAGGAAACATGTAATGTACCTCTGGGCTTGGAAGTGTGAGCCTGGTGTCGTTAGCCAGTTCTTCTCTGGCTTGTACCATTTCTGTGATGTTTGTCACCTTTGTGGTTAATGAGCCCCAGGAGCGGGAGCTGCTAAACACACTTACCCAACAGTTAACCTGCACTGCACCTCTGCTTCTACTGCAGCAGTCAGCACCAGGAAGAGGGGGAAACAGTAGTCTTGGCTTGTTCCTAAGGACTGAATCACAGTGAGACACTGGTTTCACCAGAACCTCTTGCTATTGTTGTTGTTTTCACTTGCTTGGTAGATATTTTTCATCAGCCACTGAGAACACTCAACATTCATGGGAGCTGATGTATTTTCCCTAATCTATTCTGAGTTTTTGAAACCTTTAGCAAGAGTTCCAAACCATTGCAAGGTGCACTGGTATAGGTTGGTGGTTAAGGTGATGAGATCAGGAGTCTGACTGCCTGCGTCCAAATTCTGCTTCTGCCACTTACTACTTGTGTGCCAATGGGCTTGTGACTTACCCTCTCCAAGCCTTAGTTTTCTTATCTGTAAATTGCAGACAAGAGTAGCATGGACCTAAAAAGATCATGAGAAATAAGTAGAATGAATACAGGTAAAACACTTACCCTAACACCTGTATGTAGTAAGTGCTTAATCAACAGGAGCTGTTACTATCAGCCGCTGCAAGCTGGACTGACTGCTCAAAGCCCAAAGTAACTGTATTTGGGAAAGAACCACAAGGAACAGTGTCTCAGAAAAGATTTGGTTGTGAGAATGGCACATTCCTGGAATTGCTTTGAAATTTTCAGGTCTTATGTCTTTTCTTCATGTGAAAGGGAGGTAAACATTCCTTTAAGACCCGCAGGGATTGTGTGTCACAAGTCACAGAGGGGGTTTAAGTGGATATTCCTTTCTTTATATTTTCTCAAAGGATCAGCCTGTCTTTTGGGTAAGCACTAGACTCCAGCAAAAAACTTCATTCCAATTAGCCCACCCTCCCTCCATATGGAATTGGCACTATGTGCATTCCAGTCACTATAGGTTCTCCCCACATTGCGAATTATTTTCTCAAAGAGGAGAGCAACAAGAGGACAAGATAATTTGCTCAATAGAGTGGTCTTTAGTAATAGGCTGGTAGTTACACTGTTACTAAAGCCGCCTTGTTTAAAGGGAGTTCACATTTTGAGCCAACCAAACCATTACTTTATTTTGGCTACATCTCTCCTGCAATACATTTGTATGACCACTGAATCAAACCCATGACAATCTGGGATACTGAAAATATGTGCAAGTATTGATTTATACATAACAGTTATATAAAAATACTTCTAGATATGTATGAACATGTATGGTACATATGTATATATTATATATATATACCTTTTTATATATAGAGAGGCTCGGTCTTATATCTTCCTTGCAGCAAGTTCTTATCTACCCTTTGGTCTAGTAATTAAACAATTAAGTGTCATTTATGATAATTACACATTACAACAAAGTGGTAAATAGGCGTTAACTCACTTGAGAAATATGTTCTATTTTAGAGCCAGCGCAATGTAGTAGCCAAAGCCAGCAAAGCATTAGTTCTTGGAACATGGCTTCGTGTTAGCATCCTTACAGATGAGGACGCTCTAGTTACTGCACCAGAAATGAGAAAGGCCCACAATCAATCTTAAACAGTGGGGCACAATGGCTCCCTCTGGAATTTTATCACCACTCTGCTAGTTCCACTTACAAGTGGCTCAGATGCTAATTCCAGTGCTAGCTCTTGTGGATTAGAGAGGGGGGTGGTGTTCATTTGTCCAATACTTACATGTGTGCATGCGCACGAGCGCGCCCACACACACACACACACACACACACACACACACACGTTAGAAAGCAGTCTTCATTTCTTGAAAACTCTTTCATGTGGAATATCAAAATTCCTGGGGTTAGAGAAAGGAAACTCCTTACTTTTCTCATCTGCTCATCCTTAAGGATACCTAATGAATCTCAGCCTTGGAACTTAGGGCTCTTGAGAAAAGAGGAAGTAAGGAGACTTAAAGTGGCCACACTCTTGGCTACCCGATCTGGCCAGTTCTGTATCTGCCACGTGATATTTCAGCCCTTCCTGTAGCTTCTAACTCATCAAGGCTGGAGACCCCAATAACCCTGAGCAGGCCCAGCCTTCAGTGCAGGACAGGAGAGGTATTAGAAAGATTGAAAAAAAGAAATCTCAGCAAGATCATGCCCTTATTGGGTATCTAGAAACAGAAACTTCACATTCTACCCTTCAAAGGGTAAAATCATTGAAAGCCTCTAGAAAAACAATACTGCTTGGAGAAGATGGTCAGTATACCATTAATAGCTGTTGTTGCTGTTGTTGTTAATAACAATAACAATCCAATAATGATAGCTCTGCTTTATGGAGCCTTAAAAAAGTTGCAGTTATCACAATTTGAATTTAAATCACATACTCTTAAGAGCTATACGATATTGCCCCTGTAACCTTATCATGTGCTGATGTATTAAATCTCTTACTGATTATCTACAAGATCTTAAGGAAATGGATATGGGATACACAGTTTGGCTAAGAATACTGATGATCTCGCAAGCTATAGTTTCAGTAAAGGAGGTAGGATGGCATTAATGAGATGAACTCTTTAGGGGGGGTCAGACACTCTTCAGATGCTATTATACAATGAGGTTGCTCTGGGCTAATCTGGGACAAAAAATTATTAGGGAGTAGCTTAGAAGTAAGAAGTGGAGATGAAGAATCTCCCCTACAAAAAAAGAAAATCTCCCGAGACAGAAATTACCTGGGTTGCAGCCTTGCCTTCTACAAGTATTGAGGTTCGATCTGAACCTGAAGCCCTAATCCTGGACTGACCAGGAAGAAAGATGTTGGGATAGCAATCCTTCTATTAATTTAGTAATTTTAATAACCATAGGTATGATTATTTTATAAAACAACCGCATAAATAAATCAGGGCAAATATTCTAAGAATGAAAGGGCTCCCTTAAGGGAATCTGCAAAGTCATTGTCACAGAGAGCCACAGTTACTGGTGAACTTGTGTTCTGTCTCTTTCTTGTGTTTAGGGTAGAAAAAAAGGCCTGAGGAAAACTCAGGGGTGGTATTTTGGAGATGCAGAATTCTTAAGTGTGAGTTTTGTTCACAAAAAAAAAAAACATTATTTATTCTTCTCAAAGTGGTTGTGTCAAGCTGCCATAATCCTGTGAGTTTGTCAACAACCATTATCAATACTGGCAGACAGAATTTACCAGGCAGTCAAATATGGCTGGCCATGGGCTGATTGCCAGTTAAAGACTGTGAGACTCATAGTCTTTGCCCTTTCTCTGTTAGTAGTAATAGAACCCAGAACAAGAAGATGTCTGTCTTTCTCTGGTATAAAACTGGAACTCAGGAAGAAGGATCACTCTTGCCTGCTTCCTTTAGAAAGATCTCAGAAGTAAGGCTGTGGTAGAAATAGGTAGAGCAGGGGTGTTGCAGTCTGCAGAGAGCATGACATTTTCTACTTGTACCTTTGTCTACAAACTGGGGTATTTAGGTCTGAGATAACCAGTATTCTTAAAATGCATTCCTGGAGCCAAAACATACCATAAATCAGATATGGAATTATAAGATTGAAGCACACATACACTCTCCTTTTTTAAGCTTGTATTATGTAAAAAGATCTTCCTGGACCATTTGTTTTTCAATAAAAAATTTTCACCAACATTCAGAAAGAAATTAAAGCTGACCAGTTGAACAAGGGAGAAGGAGAAGGGGTAATTGATAATGGTACAGATAAATGTGAAGGGAGACAAGCCGTGGCATAAGCCCAGAGCCCCATGCTAATAGACTCACTGGTGCTAAAGGAAGGTCCTACCCCTTTTGGATCAAGTCGTGCCAATGGAGTATCAGTTGCTTTATTCTCTGTTTAAATCCAAAGTGATTAAGTTAGGTATTTTTTTAAGTTCTGATTTTAATGTCCAACTGACATTTTTTTGTGATATCACATTTCATGCTTCACAATGGTTTGGGGAAATTAATGTTTGGCCTAGTTGGTAGATTGCCAATTTGAGGCAGGGCTGAAAGGATGGTGGCCACTGTGCTTCCCTTTAATTCTATCCAATACCAAAGATATCATGTGGAGACAGTTATTTAACATGATCCTAGTCCCAGCCATGGTGCATGATTTCCCTCAGCAGAATCAAGTGAGAAGGCCACAGGGTAGTTTGGCAAAAGCCCTGAGCTCATCGCTTCATGTCACAGATGGGCCTCAGTTTCCTCATTCATGAAGTGAGACAGCAATGGATTCCCTGTGGTCCTTTTCCAACTCTGTGATTTTTATCACAGTCAGCAGTTTTTAAAACATGAGGTACTTAAAAATGATTATAGTGAATTTCCCTGAATCTCTATAATACCTCTTCTTGAGGAGTTCAAAACATAATTTTTAATGCATTTCTGCCAGGTAAAAAGACATTTCAACTAGTGAAAGTGCAAATCAGAAAATTATTCTATGTGATAGAGAAATAAGAGAGGGTGGTAAGACCAAAATGCTAAGTAACTCAGTATTAGTCCTGAGCTAAAACTGAATTAGGAAAAGTCCATCTCTGGCCTCTACTCAAATCTTGTGTTCTGATTGTTCCTTGTCTTCGGCAGAAAGGTTGTTCTCTGTTATAGCAGTGACTTTTTAAAACTTCTCCCATGGACACTGTATTAGAATAAAGGATTCTAGAAAGCAAAAAAAAATAATCATTCTCAAAAGGTGCAATTATAAGAAAGGTATTTTGACTAGAATCTTGTCTGTTAACACTGCTACCATGGTTTGCTTTCATGTCCCAGATTATCTTCATGAAAAAATTATTTTTAAAGACAATTACTGAAAATAAAGAGAATACAAAATTCTCTCCTTCTCTGCCTGCAACAGCCTCCTGAATTGGCAACTCCCTTTTCTCAGAAGCCACCATGATAAAGAAATAGATGTTGTACCAAGGCCTTTATATCTTCTCACATGTTTTTGCCCCTATCTCTTAAAATTTTCCTGTGGTTTTGGGAGGCAGAGGTTGCAGTGAGCCGAGATCATGGCACTGTGCTCCAGCCTGGGCTACAGAGCAAGACTCCATCTAAAAAAAAAAAAAAAAAATTATCCTGTAGTTTTCTGATTACCTCTAACTTGCTACTTCTCCAAGGAGGAGCTACGTCCAATGTAGCTTAAGAGACACTTGACCAGTGGTGCAAATGGTATTAATTTCATTAATCTACTTCTAACAGCCTTTTCTATGTATGAAGAGAGCATGAAAGCTTCAGGAAATAAACTACAAATAGCCCCACAATAGTAGCAGGATGGCATTTCAAAAGAAGGCATCAAAGAAAGCTCACCAACAGTGATACTTTTTCCTAATGGTTCTGGAAGGATAATTAAGTTGTTTATCACCTTTGATGCTTATAACCCTAACACAGGTGTTCCCTGGAAACCAATTAAAAATACTTACAGCTGATAAGCAGTGCCTTTCAGCTCAAAAAATTTACTAATAATTCCAATCCCATTTGGAAAAGAATCTTATAAGGTCTTTTGACACCAAAGGGCAACTTTCATACTCATTTATGCTTCATTGCCCATAGTGGTAAGCATACACAGGGTATTTACTCAGCCTCCCTTGATCTCAATAGAAGAGTCCTCCAAAAAGCTTCCCCTGATGGTTGAACGACAACTTTGGTTTCAGAGTATGAATTGTGCTCTGTAGTTTGGAATTTCCTTTGAAAGGAAAGGGACTAGGATCTTTCCAATGAACTTTTGCCTAATTGTGAGGAAATAGTAGTGCTTAAGTCTATTGCCCTCATTTTGTAACTTTCAGTGGATACCCAGTTGATTATTTTTAGTACTCACAGAAGAAAGAAGAAAGTCCTTGTGAAAATCCTAGTTAATTTATGTGTCAGACTCAGAAGGGGGACTTTTAGTTGGTTTGTTCTGGATCCTGTTGATTACCTATATATTGATCAGTTGTCCCACTGAGGCTTCAATCCTGGCCCCATCCATATGCTGGCACCTGTCTATAGCAGGCTTTTTCAACCTGGTCAAAAGTTGAAAGCATTCCCCTTGAAAACTGGAGCAAGACAAGGATGCCCACTTTCACCACTTCTATTCAACATAGTACTGGAAGTCCTAGCCAGTGCAATCAGACAAGAGAAAGAAATAAAGGGCATCCTGGCTGGGTGCAGTGGCTCATGCCTGTAATCCCAGCACTTTGAGAGGCTGAGGTGGGTGGATCATGAGGTCAGGAGTTTAAGACCAGCCTGGCCAACACGGTGAAACCCCATCTCTACTAAAAATACAGAAACTAGCTGGGCATGGTGGCACGTGCCTGTAATCCCAGCTACTGGGGAAGCTGAGACAGGAGAATTGCTTGAACTGGGTCCTGGGAGGTGGAGGTTGTGGTGAGCCAAGATTGCACCACTGCACTCTAGCCTGGGCTATAGAGCAAGACTCCATCTCACCCACCCCCTCCAAAAACAGAAAAAGAAAAGAAAGAAAGAAAAGAGAAATAAAGGGCATCTAGATAGGTAAAGAAGAAGTCAAACTAGCTGTTCATTGATGGTATGGTTGTATACCCAGAAAACCCTAAAGGCTCATCCAAAAAGCTCCTAGAACTGATAAATGAATTCAGTAAAGTTTCAGGATACAAAATCAATGTACACAAACTAGTAGCACTGCTATACACCAACAATGACTAAGACGACAATCAAATAAAGAACTAAATTTCTTTTATAACTTAAAAAAGTAAAATAAAAGACTTAATGATATACCTAACCAAGGAGGTGAAAGATCTCTACAAAGAAAACTACAAAACACTACTGAAAGAAATTATAGATGACACAAACAAATGGAAACATCCTCTGCTCATGGATGGGTAGAATTAATATTGTGAAAATGACCATACTACCAAAAAAATCTACAAATTTAATGCAACTGGCATCAGAGAACCATCATCATTCTTCATAGAACTAGAAAAAACAACCTAAAATTCATATGGAACCCAAAAAAAGAGTCTGCATAGCCAAAGCAAGACTAAACAAAAAACAAAACAAAACAATCTCTGTAGGCATCACCTTACCTGACTTCAAACTACACTACGAGGCTATAGTTACCAAAACAACAGGTACTGATATAAAAATAGGCATGTAGACCAATGGAACAGAATAGAGAACTCAGAAATAAAGCCAAATACTTACAGCCAACTAATCTTCAGCAAAGTAATCAAAAACATGAAGTGGAGAAATGACACCCAATTCAGTAAATGATGCTGGAATAAGTGGGAAGCCACATGTAGAAGAATGAAGCTGGATCTTCATTTCTCATCTTATACAAAAATCAACTCAAATAAAAGACTTAAGCCTAAGACCTGAAACCATAAAAATTTTAAATGATAACATTGGAAAAACTCTTCTAGGTATTGGTTTAGGCAAAGAGTTCATGACAAAGAACCCAAAAGCAAATGCAACAAAAACAATTATCAATAAATGGGACTTAATTAAACTGTAAAACTTATGCACAGCAAAAGAAATAATCAGCAGAGTAACAGACAACCTACAGAGTAGAAGAAAATCTTCATAAATGACGCATTTGACAAAGGACAAATATCCAGAATCTACAAGGAACTCAAATCAGCAAGGAAAAAAACAAATAATCCCATCAAAAAGTGGGCAAAGGAAATGAATGGACAATTCTCAAAAGAAGATATAAAAATGGCCAGCAAGCATGAAATGAAAAGCTCAACATCACTAATTACCAAGGAAATGCATCTCAAAACCACAGTGTGATGCCACCTTACCCCTGCAAGTATGACCATAATAAAAAAAAATTAAAAAAACAACAGATGTTGACATGAATGTGGTGAAAAGGGAATACTGTTAAACTGCTGGTGGGAATGTAAACTAGTACAACCACTGTGGAAAACAGGATGGATATTTTTTAAAGAACTCAAAGTAGAACTACCGTTTGGTCCAGAAATCCCCACTACTGGATATCTATCCAGAGAAAAGAAGTCATTATATGAAAAAGGACACTTGCACACACATGTTTATAGCAGCAAAATTCGCAATTGCAGAAATATGGAACCAGCCTAAATGCCCATCAGCCAACAAATAAAGAAAATGTGGTATACATACCATGGAATACTATTCAGCCATAAAAAGAATGAAATAATGGCATTCGCAGCAACCCAGATGGAGTTGGAGACCATTATTCTAGGTGAAGTAACTCAGGAATGGAAAAAAACAAACATCATATGTACTAACTTATAAGCAGGAGCCAAGCTATGAGAACGCAAAGGCATATGAATGATAGAATGGACTTTGGAGACTCTGGGGAAGACCTCGAGGGGGCGAGGGATTAAAAACTAGACATTGGGTACAGTATATGCTGCTCAGGTGATGGGTGCACCAAAATCTCTGAAATCACCATTAAAGAACTTTTCCGTGCATCCACTTTTCCATGTTCCCCCAAAACTATTGAAATAAAATTTTAAAAATTAAAAAAATTTTCATTGACAAAGTTATTGATTATTGAGTTTGAAGGCTTATTCCTAGCTCTGCCACTGAATAGCTGTGTGACTTTGGTCAGTCTCTTCTCTCTGAACCCTCATTTTCTTATTTGTGGGGAGAGAATTCGACCAAATGATATGTCAAGGACCTTTTGACCCTAAATTTTATATGATAGTTTTGACAGATCCCAGATGGCTGATTTTCATATGCAGTGTTATTTCTCATTACCTCACTATTTGAGCCTCATTGTTTTGTAATTACTTTCTCATCTAGCCCTCTCGATAGAGTTGTATAGTTGCATTTAAGAAACTAATTCCTGGCCAGTGTTGCTGCAGCTGAAAGAATAAGAGAGTAGCAGGGGTAAAACTGAAAGAGAGATTGGGGGCCTCTAAGAAACCAATGAAGAATTTTCAACAGATGAAAAAAAAATACCACATTAGCTGTAAATGTAGAGAACAGATTGGGAGGAGATCTGAGTCAGCGAATATAGTTCTTTTAGTTAAGAAGCTATTGAGTGGTCTAGCAAGAGGTAACACTTTTTTGTACTAGGTGACTGTGGAGATACAGAGAAATGAATAGATTCAAGAACTATTTAGGAAGTGAGATTTACAGGTGCCCAGGATGACTGTTAGTTTTCTGGTTTGTGCCTTTAGATGCATAAAGGTGTCACTGAATGAGATGTGAAACAATAGAAGACAACTGGGGTTAGGGTGAGCAGAGGATGTCTTAAATTCAGTCTTAGACAATTGAGTTTATTTGCTGATGACTCCAAAATATTTCGGCTGGATATTTTGGGAGTCATTGGTAAATAAATGGTCATTGAAGCCATGGGCATAGATGAGATTACCCAAGGGAGAAAATACAGATCGAAGAGAAAACAGGGCCTAGACTAACTCCCAAGTTTTGTTTTTGTTCGTTTTTTAAGAGATATGGTGTCGCTCTGTCACCCAGGCTGGAATGCAGTGGTATGATCATAGCTCACTCTAGCTTTAAACTCCTGGGCTCAAGCAATCCTCCTGATTTAGCCTCTGGTGTAGTTAGGACTACAGGTGCATGCCACCACACCTGGCTATTTAAACATTTTTTTTGTAGATATGGGGTCTCACTATGTTGCCCAGACTGATCTCAGACTCCTGGCACTGGGATTACAGATGTAAGCCACCACACATGGCCTTACTCCAAATGTTAATGGCCAGGTAGAGGAGGACAAATTAACAAGGGATACTAAGAAGGAGTGAGGAAAACCAGAAGAGTGCATTGCCAGTGAAACAGGGGGGTTAATTTCGTGAAGTGGGAAGTGGTTTATAGCATCACATCTTGAGAGATTTGTGGGTAAAAAATGTCCAAGTGATTTAACAACATGGAGGTAATTGGTGACCTTATCCAGAGCTGTTTTGGTGGAATGATAAAACCAGAGCCAGAATGGAGTAGGAAGCCAGGGAATTGAGAGATGAAGTCATAGGGACAGTGAATAGTAAGACCTGTTTTAAAAAATCTGATTCTGAAGTGGGAGAGAGAAATGAAGGAGTAGAGCTAGAGAGATTGTGGTGTTGAGTGACAATTGTTTTAAAATAAGAGAAACTCAAGCATTTATTTATTTAAAAACTATAAATTTAATCTTAATGTCATGCTACACCCTGTTTTAGGCAATGGGGATACAACAGAAAATTTTGAAAGCTACTGCTTCCGTGGCTCCTACATTCTAGTGGGGAGATGGAGAGACACAGACACAATGTGCAAACATGTAAACATATGCTGTGCCCAGCGGTGATCATGTATGAAGATAAATAAAGGTGATAGAAACTGTCTGCAGAAAATAGTACTATTTTCTCAAGTGGGCTGTAAAGAAAGACTTCTCTGTGTATGGTTGCCAGATTTAGCAAATAAAGATACAGGACGCCCAGTTTAATTTGAATTTCAGATAAACAGCAAATACTTTTTCAGTATAAATATATCCCGTGCAATATTTGGGACATACATGTAATAAAACAAGCCTATTCTGGTGGAATGAAATTTTCAATATTTAATGCCAGAGTGAAGTCTACAATTTAAACGACTCAGTTGAATATAGAAGAGAAAAGGGAGGTTGCATTTGACAATGGTATAAAGCCCCTGAGAAGTTATAAAGGAATGGGTTGCAAAGTCCAGATGGAGGAGTTTACCCTGGCTAACAGAAGGAAGATGTCTATAGATGGACAATAGTTTGTAAGCATGGCGGGTGGAAGGGGAAGGATTCCTGAGTGATATGTCAATGTTCTTTGACAGCAGGTCCCAAAGACAGGGTCTGAAAGGGAGAGGAGGTTGGAGAGAGTGGAGGTGTAAAGAAGAAGAGCACAAGTAGGACTGACAGGTTGAGCGCCCTAAGGCCATGAATGAAGTTGATTATTCATAGTCCATTATCACTACCAAGTGCCCTGAAGGTAGATGGGAAAAAGCTCCATCTACTCCTTCGCCTTTCTTTACCCCACCTCTACCTGTGGCTCCCTAACTGCTAGAGTTTGCTACATCCTTATTCTCAGCAGCTTTGCCTCAGGGGGTTTGTGAACAGAGACTTCTGCAGAGAATTGGGTCTATTAAGCATTTAGCTGTTTTACTTTGGTTGGAAAGATTGTTGCCACTGTAGAAGCTGCTTTAATAGCCCTTCTTTGGTAATGAGATGAATTCAAAGATAACATCAAAAGAGCCATTTATGAAGCATCTAATTTTGACAAAGCTCCATCTATACAGCCTGAAGTAAAGTGGAGATGCTGTCAATTAACCCAATAATTTGAACCATATAAACAGCCAGTATAGATAACACAGTGAACTTGAATTTTTAGTTTCTAGCTTTTGACTCTGTTGTGTTTAGGTTTCTGGCCTTCACACACCACTTCAGTGTGACATCTTTCCTTATTTTAGTTGCACACGTTGAATTCGGAAAAGAGGCAAATAATTTTGAGCAAGTTAAAATATATTTTTTTCATTAACACTGTACATTTCATAATCATATCATTGCATTCTTAACAGGCGTCATAATTGCTTTACATTATTTCGTTTATATGCAGAACATTTTTATGACATGTGCCTTCATGTTTCAGAAACACAAGACTAAATACAGAACTCCTTTACAAAGGGAGAGTAACAACGTGAGTGTAACTTTCTTTCCTGTGAGGATTAGCTCAGCAGGGCATTATCATAGTGCTCTATCCATGCAAAATCAACAGCTCAGCAAGCAGCAGCATTTAGTGACATTTCCCTTGCTTGGGCGAACATTTAAGTGCAGTGAGATCAGCATTCAACAGGACAACAGAGTCAAAGGTCAACAAGAGGGGTATAAATGTCCACCAATTTGAAAATATATTTTTTGTGGGGTCGGGAGAGAGTTTTATGCAAAGAACGCCACTCTTCCCTTCTCCCAGGGTGAGGATAACACCATAAATTTACTTTCCAGAGGCACATTTTTAGAACTGTCCCTGGATGAGTTTAATTAGAGAGAAGAGACTATCATGAAAAACTTTTATTGAGTGACCTAGAATCAAAGAAAATGGGAGTGACCAGGAAAGGGACAGTTGATATTCAGTTATTTGATGCTTGGTCTCGTTGGCTTTTTGGATCCTGTGCTCTGTCAGCCTTTCCCTAGATGCGCTTTTGCATGCTGCAGAACTGGGTTTCCACTTATTTTCTGTAACCATCTTATGCAAATGCGGCTTCAGCCAGAAGCAAGTAAGTCTTTTGGAGTTTGTAGACAGGGAGGGGGGAGCAGAGGGAAGTTTTCTGCTAGGCCACATGTTGAGAAATGTTGTGTTTCACGTGTGGGAGAGAAAGCCCAGTTCTGAGCCAGCCTTCTGGATGTTTCTGTACAAAATCAATCTGGTTAATCAAAATCCTATCAGGAATTACTTCCTGGTTGTGGCTAGTTGTGTCTGTCTTTTATAGAGTCAGAGATGTCATATGTCCAGAGATCTGAACAAATACCTTGTCCAGTGGTCCTGAGTTATTGTACTGGGACATACTGGGGGGTCATAATTGGTTGTGCACAGAGTGCCAAAGTTTTCAGACATCAGAAGAGATTACAGACTATCTCTATATTAATGTAACCTTCCCTTCCGTTGCATTCTGACATGTTGTCTTGACTGGTAGGCAAAGAGAATATACCAGGAAGAGCACCTACAGCTTGTGGCTGTCTGTATTCACAAGCTGAGCTTGTGAACAACATCGGTCATGTGTGATATGGAGGAATGAAGGCCAAGAACCGCAATCACCATCAATGGATGGCTGCCATGTGTCCATAGGTTGCCTGGCGGTGGTCTAGACTCTGCTGCAGCAGTGGTGATTCTCCTTCCACTGAAGGGCATGTTCCCAGAGATCTAACTCGCGGCCTGCAATTTGGAACTTTTAGAGTGGTGGGTAGTAGCAGAGGCTGTCTACCCTCTGTCCTTCAGCCCTTAGACAAGAAAGAGGACTACACTGTTGATCAAGCAGATTATAAACCGTATATCTCAACCTTGTCTTTAGGAGAAGGTTCCATCAGGTGTCACCACTTTTCCTAAGTCACTGTAGTAAGGCAATTCTGTTGTACACCACCGCTTATGTTTACATAGACACAATGAAGTGGAGAATTGTCCAATTAATCGATCTTAGTGTACTTGGGAAGTTAAGACCCATGTATTTCCCTTAGATGCAGGCTTAATGGTAAAAATTTTATTTTAAATTTGTAAATAGCATATCAGATAGAAAATTCCATTTCTGTTTTCTTAATAAAAATTACAATCTTTTGTAAATAAAAATTTACAGTTTTCTGTCTCTTGACAAAAGACCTGCTAATGTTCCACTTCTAGTTCAGGGATAATTTAAAATAAACTAAAACAAACATAATAAAGACGCACATACAAAACAAACAAAAACCAAAAAGCTCATTTTACTCTTTGTATCAGATGACATCAGTACATCTTTTTCTCCACACACTTCACTTTATAGTTTTAGCCTTCAATTCTTACAAGGACAACATGTAGGAATTTAAAAATTTATTTTAGAATATAAGGTAGCTGAATAAATACAGGCTACCCATTGAATAAAATGTCCCCCCCCCCCTTTTTCCCCCCCCAAATCAGGTTTTCGGATGACCATGGTGATACTGCATTACAGGTAGCATATTACTTCTCCCTTTGTACATCAAGAGTGTTTACATTTGGAGCTTAGAAGCTAAAACCAGTATAGTTACGTTATATTTTTGTTTGATAATCAAAATAATGCACTATATTTAAACTATGACTTATGGTTTTACAAAGCACTTTCTCATGTACCTTCTTCTTTGGACCTTACAAAAGACCATGGAAAAAGATTGCTAGACAAATTAGTTATGATCCATGCAATGGAATATTTTGCATCCACCAAAACAGAATCAGGGTGAAGTGGAATAATGCCATATTGTTAAATTAAAAAAAAAAGTTTTAGAATAACATATACAATGTGATTCCATTTTTCTATTTAAAAAATCATAAAAATTGAAATCTCGCATTATATATAATTATGAATTTGTGTGAGTCTAGAAAGATATGAATCAAGCTTTGTGGTGGTATTGTTGGGCTAGAAAAGGGGCAGTGCCACTTCTTATTTTTATTTTTGTTTGTTTATTTATTTATTTGGGTCAGAATCTCTCTCTGTTGCCCAGGCTAAAGTATTATGGCGAGATCTCAGCTCCCTGAAAACTCCACCTCCAGGGTTCAAGTGATTCTTGTGTCTCAGCCTTCCAGGTAGCTGGGACTACAAACATGAGCCACCAAGCCCAGTTAATTTTTGTATTTTTAGTAGAGATGGGTTTTTGCCATGTTGGCCAGGCTGCTCTTGAATTCCTGGCCTCAAGAGATCCTTCTGCGTCGGCCTCCCAAAGTGCTAGGATTACAGGTGTGAGTCACTGTGCCTCCCCTAGTGCCACTTCTTTTTATAGATATATGCTTCAAAAAGTGCAGTGGAATGATGGGCAATTTAATTATTTTTATTTTTTGCATTTTTAAAATAAAAAACTTTCAAAAGCATTATCTTCCTTTTGAGGATGAAAACCAAGTCTAAGAAATTTTAAATAATCTTGTAAAGTCATACAGCTTAATCCTAGAATCCAGGCCTCCTGATTCTCCAGCAACTGCTTTGGCCACTATATCCCAAGAGCAGAGCAGTTGAACTGGAGATGAGGATGGAGAAGAATCATGAGCTTCAAACCCTACCCTTTGGTATGCCATCACCTCGATATTTCTTGGTCTACAGCAGTGGTGATTTAACCTAGTTAGCATATAAAAATATAAAATAAAAGTTGCTAAATGCTTGTATTTTCTCTTTCTGGGAATAAGGAAGCCTAGCTGAGTCTCCAGATGGAAATTCATAAATTGTGTTTCCACCCTACTCATACATGTTGGGTGAGCCACTGAACACTGTATCTCAGTTTCCTCACCTAGAAAATATTATGCTGACCTATTTTTTCAGGATAACTGGGGTGGGCTACTTCATGATTTAAAACTGCTTTGAAAATATAAAGCTCCATTGAAATTGTTTGTCAAGCATTCTTCCCGGCTTACACCTTCCTTCCTTCTCATGCCCCTCTCTGGAATATAAGCCTTGTAGTCTTGGTGTTTTTCTACATCTGATCTAAAGTCTACAGAATTAAGCAGCAATTTTTGCATTGGAAATGTGTCCTCTGGTATTTGGTTCTTATGTGACTGAATTTAACAAAGCATTATTTTTCTCAAACATGAATGCAAAATGTGTGTGTGTGTATGTGTGCATGTGCACACCCGTAATGTGCATGTGCATTTGCTTAGCACAAACAGAAGCCCACTGGGCCAGGACCCTTTCTTTGGCTTCATTTGACATTGTAAAGCTTAACATCACCTGGATAGTAGGAAGCAGTGGCACAGCCTAAGGGCGTGGGGGGAGTAGAAACTGTTTTCTGTCTTCCTCCAGTCACTTTCCCTGCCTGTCTCATGATTGCCCTCTGTGCCAGTCTGTGGGGAAGTGGAGGCCAAGTATCAAAAAAGCAGTATGGACATAAGAAGAAAGAGATCAGTGGAGTGAAGCCAAGTATTTTTATGAGTTACTATAATCAACTAAAATGTTGTTGTGTGAAAGTAAAATCCACCAAAAGAGAGTTCTTCCTCATTCCACCCTACCTCAAACCCTGATCAGGTCCAGGGGATAAACGAGAAGGGGATGTGGGTTGTCACATTATAGGCCCACACCCATAGGACATTTAAATACAGGTATGAAAGGGACCCAGAGAAGTCTAGCTTTTTAAGTTACAGCTGAGATCCTCTTCAATTGCTCCCTTTTCTTTCATATTTGGATATGTTCACGATTTTCTCAATGTTGATTTTACGTTTTGGGTTAGTAAAAATGTCTTTCTCCATATACATTACACGTTCTTTGGGCCATAAATGTCTTGTAACTCTTCCAATACCTACAACAGTGCTCTGTGCATAGAAGGCAATTCAGAATACCTAATAAAAACAGTTCTAGATGCTGTCTAGTATGTGTCGAATGCACTGTGAATCTGGGATTGTATCTCGGACTCCTGCCAGCTTACTCTGGCAATGTGTATGTTTTTCGTTGAGCGGGCTCTCTTTGGTTAATGATCAAAATCACTCTGATGTTCCCTAATATACTCATGAAGATCCCACAAACCTATTTTAAGCAAAAGGGAATTTATCCTTCTCCTTCTCTGACAGGCTCCAAGACTGTGGTCTCTTACATTTTTGAGGAAGAAAGGAATCTCCATGGTCTTGTAGCCCAGTCATCCCCCAGGGTTTCTATGGTGTCTCCTCTACTTCTCCATGAAGTGGGCTCCCAGTGTCTGGTTAAAGCTCTTCAGGGAGAGAGAGCACAGTCCTTATGAGACAGCCCTTTTCCTCTTTGAACAGCTCTGTTGGACAGAAAGATATCCACCACATTGAGTGGAAATAGATCTACCCTGGAGTTTTGCCTCATATGACCATGGAGAATTAGCCTAATCTCTTTTGAAGACAACTCTCCTGTCTTTCCATTTTATAAGCTATCTCCAAGTCTTCTCTCATCCTAGCAAAACAGCCTGGCTTCCTTCTGGCAACAGCTGCTTGGCTGCTGCAGGTGTCATGACTTGCAGGATGGAGATGGAATCCTGCAGTTCTCAGAAACCCACAGCAGGCCTGTTTTATGGAAGAAACGTGAACACTCCTCTCCTTTTCCCTTGATGGGCCCATGCCCAGTACTATTGCTGAGGGTGGGTAGCCAGGGTGTGTGCCCAGGCAGGAAAACCTTCCTTCCCACCATCTGAATGTGCCCTGGTGGGCAGGCCAGTGCCTGCTTCACCCTGCTCCTTCTCTGAGGCATGGGCAAGATTGAAGCTTGGGATGACAGGTAAGGAGACACTAATATCCCAACCTCTCCCTATACCACAGCCCTTATCCTGGGAGCTCCTAATTCAGAGGATAAGGAGAAGCACATTTTTCTCTAATGTAAGATCTGAGATTAATTTAACTAGTAAGAGTAATTACAAGTCTTCTAAATGTTTCTGGGTTTGGTGCACATTATGGTGAGAAACCATCACGTTCTTCATCAGTAGGGAGGCTCACAAATAACCAAGAAAACAAACCAGGATTGAATAAAGCAACGCTAGTGGGAGTTTTGCTTTTGGCTTTGTTTTAAAGTTAGGCATAAAATTATGGCCTGCAGAGATGAAAGCAGCTAATCATGTTATGAATCCCTTAGCTAATGGAGGCAAAATAATTAGGTAATATGTTCTGTTCTCCTTGGGCTCAAGTGGCAAAAGTTTTGACTTGAGACAATTTGTGTAAGAAGGGGATAGGCACATTAAAATGTAATCTCTGATTCTGGGGGAAACATGCTGAAAATTATTTAGGGATAGAGATACCTAGGGCAGGAAATTAAAATGCTGGCCTGAAATATTCAGTCAGTCTGGTTCACCTGTCATCTCACTAGCTGCTCAGGTTGAATCACTGTCTAGGTCCTGACTGTGTTCCTGAGCATTAAAGTCAGGTAAGTTGGAATAGTTAAAAAGTATTTGACATGCCCCATTTCGGTACATTTGCATTAATTGGGTCTCCAGCTATAGAGTAACTGGTGCTGTGCATGGTGGTACACACCTTTAATCCCAGCACTTTGGGAGGCCAAGAGGGTGAATCACTTGAGGTTAGGAGTTCAAGACCAGCCTGAGCCACATGGTGAAAGCACATCTCTACAAAAAAAAAAAAAAAAAAAATTAGTTGGGTGTGGAAGTATGTGTCTGTAGTCCCAGCTACCTGAGGGGCTGAAGTGGGTGGATTGTTTGAGCCCAGGAGGTCAAGGCTGTCGTGAGACAAGATCATGCCACTGCACTCCAGCCTGGGTGACAGAGTAAGACCCTCTCTCTCTCTCTCTCAAAAAAAAAAAAAAAAAAAGACAGCAAACACAAACACACCCTGACCCTAATAAGACCCAAAAGTATGGTGTAAGATCTTTTTCCTGAAGGTAGGATGGGGTGGGAATTATCTGTGAAAACCTAGTGTGCTAACTACTGGAACAGAGGGTACTGAAGCACACTGGGGAGGGGAGTAGGAAGGGAGACTGGGGCCACCAGAGTGAGAGGGAAGGCTTCAGGATAGATCGAGGCCTTAAGCTGAATCTTGAAAGACAAATAGGCTGAAGTAAAGAAAGGCATTAAGAGCAGAGGGAACATCACATGAAAAAGCACTGTAAATGAGATAGGAGGAAAATCAGCAAGGAGGGGTAGCACAGGAAAGCTCGGAAAGAGAGATGATTAACAGTGCCAGATGGCAAGGGATCAAGCAAAATCAGGACTTAAAAGTGTTTCCTGGCTGCTAGGGTGACCTGAGGCTCCCGTCCCTGCACACTGGCTTACTGCAGTAAGAGTATCCCTTACCTGGAATCACAGAGAGTTGGAAGAGACCATAAAGGCCTCAGTCCCAATATGAGAGCTTCTCTATGGCCTTCTGATGGGGCGTTGAATCTAAGCTTGATCATTTCCGGAGTTAGAAAGTCCCACCCAATCTCATGGTCAGGCCAACTTTAGTGGTCAGTGAGTTCTTTACACCGGACAGTTGCTGGGGCCTAATATTTGAGAATAGATATCCCAGACGATGTGTCTAGCTGAACTTCAGAATCCACCTGTTAGAACTGTTCTTCACTCATCTTGGGCCCCAGTTCTCAATAGTCAAAAAAGCTACCATTTATTGAGCACACATTATGTGCCAGACATTAGGGCTGTATCAGCAGCTTATGTATATTTTCTCATTTAATCTTCAAAGTGATCCTATTAAAGTTGGGGTATAGATGCAGTTATTTTGTTTTTGCAAACCACAGAAATTGATTCAGCCGACTTAAGCAAAAAACACAGTCTATTGGAAAAAAATGAGGAAGCTCATAGAATTAAGGAAGCTGAACAACTAGGCCCCAAGAAGGAAATACAGCAACTTGGTAACTCAGGAAATTCAGGTCACAGGAAGTGATGGAATTGATGGATACCTCTTTATAATGCCATCCTCAGAAGGAATAAACTTCAACTACTTTTCATCCTTGGGTCACTCTGCCCACGATTAAAATCCAGGGAGGCAAAGCTTGACTGTCCATGGTAAATAAGTCACCTTGATTGACACTGGGGCTTTTCTTGACTTGGGAGAAATCAAGGTGCTTTTACTAAAGTAGGAAGAGGAAATACTGAGTAGACAGAAACAACAGATGCATGCCCAACAGGACAGGTGAGATTATCCCCGTTGTACAGATCAGGAAATGGCAGCTCAGAGGAGCCAAGCAACTCTCCCAAGTATTCACAGACAATAAATGACAGGGCCAGGGTTTCAATTTAGACCTTCCTAATTCTAAAGCCCTGGTGCCTTCCATTCTCCTTGCTGCCTGCTTGCCTCAACTGAATATGGATGTTGCCTTTGGAGTCAAGCCATGCCTGGTAGGCTGAAACTCTACTGTCAGTCCAAGAGCTGGGTCAGTCTCCTCAACTACCATCTAAGTTGCTGGTGGGGCGGGTGGCGGGGAGCTCCACAAACAGTTTTCTGTCCCCTCACAGGAGCCTATCTTGCTATGAGGAAACAGCCATGCTCTGAGGCCCTAGTGGAAACAGGAGAATATTAAACCACAGCCTGTCTTTCCAATGTCTATCTATTGACCCTGTTTTGCCCTTGAGAGCAGCACACAATACTCCCTTCTTCACATGCTAACCTTCCAAATATTTGAAAGAGGGATCTGTCCCACCAGATCTTCTCTTTTCAACGCTAAATATTCCTCTTCCTTTAACGATTACTCATACTGCTATCCCATATGACCACATGGGGATAATTTCCATATGTCGGCTAATTCTCCAAGACTTACATCAGATGAGAATCTGGCCCTGTATGAAAAAGAAACCATTTCCCCTCGCTTTCTCTTTCTGATTCATTAGATTTCACATAAACCTTTCTGATGACGACCTGCTGTTTTCAAACTCAGCTGCAACCCAATATGACTCACTAGGCAAAATTCTTGTTCTTCAGTCTTCGTTTATCATTTCCCAGCAACCCAAGGCCCCAGCAAGCACCCTTCAGAGGCTACAGCCCATGGGCAATATGTGTCCATGAAAAATGCCAAGTTTTGATTCTTTGCCATTTTGTAGTTTATATAAAGTCATAAGACTTTAAAAAATCAGAGTTTTTGCTCAATGTAAATAATTTAAAGTTTAAACAGCTGTAATCATATTCTCCAAAGAAAACACCCTGAAAGGTGGTTAACAGCATTGTGTGCCAGATCCTGCCCCTAAAATCTCTTTAATTGTTCTTTTCATTAAAA
Organism: Ateles fusciceps; assembly: GCA_036589455.1. NCBI lineage: Eukaryota > Metazoa > Chordata > Mammalia > Primates > Atelidae > Ateles > Ateles fusciceps. The sequence continues at coordinate 1,584,767 of JAZHEH010003022.1, read as the reverse complement.
AAAGAGAGAGAGGGGAGAATAGAGATTTGAACAATGTTTTGATATTTTGAGCATTTGCAGGGTATTTCTTCATAAAGGCATTGGTTGTACTGTTTCTGAAACAAAGTGTCTGATTATATAAATAGTCATGGAATGTCAAAGTTGGAGGTGGAAGAAAGGAGGAAAAAGAACAGTTGCACATGGAGGGAAAGAAGGTTAGGATTTTTCTGCTTAGAATCTTTTGGCTAGGCAACTCCAAAAACTACAGCTGGAACATTCTAGAATTAAACAAGTACTGGAAATTGGACTAAATGAATCCATGTCATAGGCTCAGCATGTGACTCAGACACAGTCAAATATTCCTGTTGTTTTGCTCTTCAGAGCATGATTCAAATTCTACCATTTATGTTCTATCTGTCATAGACAAGGAACTGAACTCAAACAGTGGAACTTACTGTTTGGGCTCTGCCATCAACAAACTATGTATCTTTGAACAAATTACTATTCAACTTTGAAAACCCCTTCCATAAAACTGTTGGTCAGTGACCATCTCTCCAGAGACATGATCTTTAAGAGTGAATCTGTGGTAAGAGGAAGGTAAGAAGAGAGAGAAGTTTAAATTGCTATATTACATTGTTCCACCTGGAATAAAGAGTCTCTTCCAGTCCTCTGCTTGACTGGATTTAGGATGTTCAGGTTGGAGAAAGAGTTGCTTAATGGACTTGGTAACTTCTGTGGTCACTGGCCATCAGGTGTATAGAACTTTAGAATCACAAAATTGGAAGGTTCATTAGACGTCATCTGATGCAAACATTTGCCTAAATGTTGAACATTGAAAAATGTCTCCACATTGACTGGTCACAGTGGCTCACGCCTATAATCCCAGCCCTTGGGAGGCCAAGATCGCTTGAGCCCAGGAGTTCAAGGTTACAGTGAGCTATGATTATGCCACTGCACGGTAGCCTGGGTGAGAGAGCGAGACTCGAAAAAATAAAAATGTCTCCGTAAGACCACTGAGTAGTGATGTCTGAGATGGTGGCTACTTGAACACAGGAGTAGGACTCTTGCCACCTTTCAAAGCAGTTTATGCTGGTTTGGGATGGCTGTAGATGTTATACCATTTCTGTATTGAACTGACATCCACCACCTTTTTTGTCTTGGTTATATCCTCTTGAACCACAGAGAATAATATCTACAACATCCCTAAACTTCCCAATTTCTTTCAAATGTTCTTCATATTGCATTCCCAGGCCCTTTACTTCGCTGGTCACCTTTTTAGTGCATACCTCATTTTGTTGTAATTCCTTGTGCATAATTTGAATCTAGCCCTTCTACTGGGTGAACAACACAGATTGTGGAAGTCTATGAGGCCAAATGCTGTATTTGTCTTGTTCCACCGCAACTTGTAATGGCTTAAATGTTGTAGGTACCCCCCAAATATTTATTGAATGAGTTGTTTTTGTTTGTTTGTGACAGAGTCTCACTCTGTCGCCCAGGCTGGAGTGTGGTGGTGCAATTTTAGCTCACTGCAGCCTCCACCTCCTGGATTCAAGCAATTCTCATGCCTCAGCCTCCAGAGTAGCTGGGACTACAGGTTGGCACCACCACATCCAGCTAATTTTTGTGTTTTAGTAGATATAGGGTTTCACCATGTTGGCCAGGCTAGTCTCGAACTCCTGCCCTTAATCAATCCTTCGGCCTCTGCCTCCTAAAGTACTGGGATTATGGGCATGAGCCACTACACTGGGCCTGAATTAGTGAGTCTTTAACCTTCCCTCTTCTACTTGACTTGAGTAGAACTCCAAGGAATGTGAAAGTAAATGAAGCCCTTTGTGTTTGAATAAAGAGAATGGTGTTCTCTCTCTCTCCTCTCTCTCTCTCTGTCTCTCTCTCTCTCTCGCTCTCGCTCTCGCTGTCGCTCTCACTCTCGCTCTCCTCCTCCTCTCTCTCTCTCTCCTCCCCCTCCCAGGAAGAGCCAGATTAGACTTATTGGAAGTCTAGTACATTATGCTTTAATATGTTAAACTAGGTAGAAACACTATTACTAGAAAATAATTTAGACCTTGGGCACCTTAGGCTCAACATGTGTTGTACTGATGTTTTCCAGTGCCTTGGTGACTCATACAATTATCTGGGATCTTTTGATTAACAGAGAAGTCACAAGATCAGCAAGAACAGAAACTAGATTGTTGCCTCAACTCAACATATTAAGTAATCACCTGACATCTGCATAAGACCACTTCTGGCACCTGGCTACACAAGCTGAAATGGATAATTCACTAATTACTTAGGTATATAACCCTTTAAATGAATTGTGGAGTGGGTGAATATTTGGGGGGACTCCACCGGAGTGAAACACAGCTGTTGAATTATTTAAGTTCACTTGAAAAGCACAGAACACAAAAGCCCTGTGATTTCGCCTCAGCGTTTCCAGCCTCCATGGGCAGATTTTGGCTTGCACCCGAGATCCAGGTCCTGTCTCCAACTGGCCCAATGGCGAGGTATGACTTAACTCTCTGTAAAGGGCTGTTGATAGGCAGGTACCTCTCCTTGAGGACAAGAAAATTATCTAATAGGATTTATTATTCCTCTAAATACTTCCAGTTTTAGTGCAATTAAGTTAATGTGAACATGTTTTTCTGTGGTGCTGTCTTGCACTAGGCTCTCTCATGCGCTCTGTGTGTGTGTGTGTGTGTGTGTGTCTGTGTGTGTGTGTGTGTGTGTGTGTGTGTGTGTGTGGGTGTGAGGAGAGGCATGTGAATTTGTTTTATTTTATATTTTCATAAATAGCCAGGAGACTGAAAAGGGCATGGACAATCAGATCTCTAGTTCCTGGCAAGGAATTACAAACTTAAGGAAATCAGCTTTAAAAGCTTTTTTGGCCCTTCACATTATTATTTAGCAAAACCTAACAAGGATATGAAAAAGGAAAGGAGGCAGTATACTTTTAAAGGAAACTAGCCTAAAACTATTTAGAGGCATGCTATCTACAGTTTCTATTAAAACAAACAAACAGCAAAAAAAGTTCTCAATACCTTCCTTTCTTCCTAAGGTTTAAAATAATCCTTACAGCCAATATAATTACAGCATTTGCCTCCAGTCCACATCCATTTTGTTAGCCCTCTCTAGCCTCAACTTTGCATATCCTTCACCACTAGAAACCACCTCATCTTAACTGAAAAAAAAATACTATAAAACAAAAGGAAAGACTCGTAATGATATATGGCTTTAATTCTTAGCAAAGACAAACAGTTCGTTACAGATGAGCATAAATTAAATGACTAACAACAAAATCTGTGCTTTACTTGGTGATCCTGGGCTGACCTTTTCCAAAGATTTACTTCTGTTGTGGTCCCTGGAAAGAAATACCTATTGAGGGACAGGATTCTGACTGTAAAGAAATGATTATAATTCACAGAGCAGATTAAATGTTCACAAACAAGCTATTCATTTCTCCTAAACTTCCCAGACCAAAACCCCACTAGACTATACTTTCACAACTCCTGCATAAGGATTTCACTAAGAACTCAGGCTATCTTACTTCCAGTTCCCACTGTACCTATTGCTGACTGTTGGAATTCTCCACCACTAAGCATGCATGGGCAGTCTGACTCACTCTAGGAACTGAAAATAGGGTCCTCCGCATCATGAAGCTCAAGGCTTCTGAAAATAAGGAACGTTAGACGGTGTAACCACACCAGTTAAATAAAGACCTAAGGCAAAATAATGCTGGGGGAAACCTCCCAGCAGACTTTACTGAGGACTGCTGATTTCAGTTTTCTTTCTTTTCTTTTCTTTTCTTTTTCTTTCTTTTTTTTTTTTTTTAATGAGACAGTCTTGTTCTGTTGCCCAGGCTGGAGTGCAGTGGCTCGATCATGGCTCACTGCAACCTCCGCTTCCTGGGTTCAATAAATTCTCCTGCCACAGCCTCCTCACAAGCTGGGACTCCGGGTTCACACCACCATGCCTGGCTAATTTTTGTGTTTTTAGTAGAGACAGGGTTTTACCATGTTGGCCAGACTGGTCTCAAACTCCTGACCTCAGGTGATCCACCCACCTCAGCCTCCCAAAGTGCTGGGATTACAGGCGTGAGCCACCATGCCCAGCTAGTTTTCATTTTTGCTTCTGTTCAATAAAAAGTTTAGTGTAAGGTATTTATATGTGGCTTCTTGACCTTTTAAGTGATCATTGAAAAGTATGCAGTGTGAAGACCTTAATCCCAAATCTCTCTCTCTCCAGCATCCAATTATTACAATTTTGGGTGCTCAGAGGACAAGTAGAGGGCAGAGCACTCCAGTGTAATACTGTTTACTCGTTTATAGGTCTGTCTCCCCCCAATGCAGCAGGAAACTCTATCAAAGGCAAGGACTGTGCCCTTTGCATCTTTTTATCCCCCACTGCCTTATTTGGCGCCTGGTACACAGCCAGTAAATACTTGTCAAATAAATCCATGAAGGTAAATTGAAAGCACACCAGTAGTGTTAATTGGCAAGACCTTCTGTGGGCAAGTAAATGTGCCCACTAAGCCCTGGTAACCACAGTGTCTTCTGAGGCCCAACATTAAGCCCTTTTTCATTCTTACTGCCAGGCACAGAGCCTATGAAGGCCTCAGTTTGATTTCCTTATTTGGATCATGCTGAGTGCAGACCCCAGTTCTATAATCCATTTCTTTCTGAGGCTGTTGGCATCTCTGGAGTCGGGAAGTAACATCTGCTTCAGTGAGCTGATTACCCAATGAGAAAAAAGAGGTAAAGGCCAGCGTTAGGTGGGGTCTGACTTAGCTTCAAAGGAGGCATATGGCATGTATCTTAATGAGAATTTACGTATTCAGGAAAAATACATCTGAAGGGCAAATTAAGTGGTTCAAGACGGAACACATAAATAAAATGTGGTTGATCAGATTGCCCCAAGTTGATGGCACACTGTCTTGTAAAAGCCTTCGTATTTATGCTTCCCTTTCAGTTCCCACTGAATCACTCTGGTTGGTGTCCTGGTTTACCTCAAGTCTGGATTACTGTAGTGGCTGCTTCTATGGTCTATCTTTGCTGGATGTCTCTTTGTACCAAATCCTGCTCCACAAACTAGAATGTTAATCTCCCTAAAACCAAGGCTTCATTTGCCTTGGTTTGCTCAGAAAGCTTGGCTCAAAATTAAGGCTTTCATTTGCTAAAAACGAAGGCTTCCCTTCTTTTCCTGGCATTGAAGTATTTCCTTGAGGATCTGGTCTTAATCTGAATTTTTATGCTACCTCACTACAGAGTTCCAATCCATCTCTCCACCCCACCAGCCTGGTCCATTCATTCACACAGGGTTTCCTGATTCCTTTCTGCTATGTTTATTTGTCCTATTTGGATACAAAGCTGTATTTACATTGCTTCTGCCCACCTATCCATGTTCAGTTCAAGTCTCGTCTACTCCACAAAGGCTTCTGTTGTCATTCTAGTCATCACCAACACTTCCTTCTCTGAACAACTATAGAACTACAGGACACTGGGAGGAAACTCATGTGTATCTATGTTTTAAGTATCTTTTGGTTCAAACATTATTCAGTAGAATGAAAGCACGGGTTCTTTAGACATTTCATTGTCAGCTCACAGACTTTCCAATGTGAGTACCTCCTGTGAGGCAGAAAACGCATCTCCAGTCTAATGAGATAAGGTAAGTATGGCAGGATGGGGTCCTCTGTCCACTTCATGTCTTTTGTCCCTTTTAAAAATAACAATGTATTAGAGTTATGTCTAGAGGAGTGAGCAGTATCAGCCAGAAAAAAGGTTTTAGTTTTAAGAGAATTCCACTCTAAAGCATGAGAAGATCGAAGTGAAAAAAAAATTTGTTGATTTGGATCTGAATAGTAACAGCTCGTGGGGCTGGCTGATTAGAGTAAAAGGCATATTGGCAGAACAAAACTGAATTATCCAAGAAGAAAGGAGGGAATCCCAGGAAAGAAGGTGTTCCCAGGCATCCATACAAGGCAGAAACATAGAAACACAGCAGAAAGTGGCTTGAGGAGAATAAGAATGTCAACAAAATCTGCCCTACCTTTTGAACTCTGTATGGATTTCTGAACAGTCATGAGTTAGATTAAGTTATTTCTGGTGATGGACTGATTATGTATCCATTTTCAGGAGATGCGGAGAACAAGAGCAAGGATGCTTCAGCCTATAAGGGACTGGATCTAGGGGCCCTGCCAGACAGATTCTCCTGTGGAAATAGGAGGAGATGGTGCTGGTCATGGTGGTGGTAGAGATGAATATGAAATCAGGGGGAAATCTACCTGATTATTTCAGGTAGCCAACAGAAAAGAAGAGCATTTATCTAATGTCAGCTACATAAATTTTAATAGCAATGCCTAGAATAAAACAGCTTCTAAAGTGCTAGACTTAAACCTAAAGACTGAAATCTGCCACTTATTCTACAAACACTCCTGGCACTTATAATTTGTAAGACTTTGTTTTTTAGAACATGTTTTTCAAACATTTTTGGTCACCCACAGTAAAAAAATATCTATACAGGCTCACATTTCATGAAAAAAAGTTTACTGAGGTTAAATACAAGGCATTTTTATTTTTTTTCTAGTTTGGTCTTGTCTTTTTTATTTAAAAAATGCTGGTCAAGACTTACTAAATTGACTTCATGACCCACTAATTTAAAAAACCATGTTAGAACAAGCAGGCCTGGCTGACCTCTAAGACCAGAAGACAAGCGCTGAGAGACTGCCAGGGGTACTATTAATGGAAGACTGTAAAGGTTTCTTTTAACTTTTAAACTTTATCTTTTATTGCTTTGACCCTGTTGTTGCAGGAAATCTCATTAAGAAACCGCACAAGGATGGTATACTTGCTTAGAGACACGGTAGTAGCCTAGAACCTAAGAATCTGTGCTTCCTTCTACAATTGTCTTTGGAAGAAGAATAGATGTTCATGGCAGACCAAAGATCACTCTCTGAAGGTAGGACCATGTTTTTATATCCCTTCAGCACCCAACATGGTGCCTTGCTTGAGGAAAATGCTCGATAAAATGGTTAATTACACATTTTGAGATTCATACATTCTGGAAGAGCATCTTTCAACTTTTAAAGGGCATTCCCCCTTTTGATAAACATGTACTCACATTGCTGACTATATAGTTCCAGATTCTGACCCAGGACCTTTCACCTATCTATGCCTCCATTTATGATGACCTGCTCTAGAAGGTGAATAGAAAAGGAAATGATCATTTGTTTTTTGAAAACTATTAAGCTCCAGACATGTGGCAAAATGTGTCTCATTTAAATCATGCAGCAATTTTATGAGATAGACATTATTTTCTCCATTTTAGATAAAGAAACCAGAGCTACATGAGGTTAAAGACTTGATCAAGGCCACAGAGCTAGGACATGGCAGAGCCAGGATTTGAACTGCCACATCTGGATGATTCTGAAGTCTACATTCTTTGCATGCCTTCAGAGTGGGTCTTATGTGGAAGTAAGACTTTCAGAACTTGCTGGAATGGATACTAATCTGGGTGCAAATGTTACCTCTTTCAAAACTCTCTGTATTGATCAGCCTCTTTGGATCTCAGTTTTTCACATGATCTGAAATGTGAATCATTCCCTTCTCACAACAGAACCATTGTGAAGATTAAATGAAGTAATAATTTATATGAATTATGAAGGAAGACCATTTTATAAATGTGAGATGCCATGTAATGCCTTGACTTCCTAAAAGGGGTAAGGATAAATGTGGCATCCTACCTGGAAAATGATATATGCTCAATAAGTGTTCATTTTCTTTTCTTCTTCCTTAAGGTATTGTATGAGAAATCCACATAGGAGGAACCCAGGAAAACCGTGCAGGTAAATGCTAGCCTGGAAGACAGAGGAAAAACATGCCAAGTGGAACCCACCAGAAGGATAGCAGCCAGAGCTCAAGAGCCCAGATTTAAAAGACATGTGTTCACTGATGTGCTTTAAAATCTGTAATAAACTGTAGTATATTCTGGTAGTGAGGAAATGTTGAGTGAGGCACCTGGAGAACTGGAAGACTATCTGAGGAGGACGATGATACCTATTGATCATGTGAGTCAAGACTTTGGAGTCTTGTCTACAGATTACATGAGTGGCCTCCAGTGGTGAAGATTTGAATTCAAGGTTGCCAAGCAACAATTTCAGAAGGGGCCTCCTTGCCTTTGGAAAATAAATGGAAAACTGGTTCAAGTTTCTGTCTTGGGTAACCTCAGCAGTATGTATTAACTTGGGGGAGGATTAAGAAAATAGGAGACAGTTTTGTTCCTATTTGAATTAACCCATTTATGGTTAATTCCATAATTCCATTTATGTAATTTTCTATATGTGAAAAATCAGACCTTGGTGATGACCTTGAGCAGTTGGATGTAAATAACTCCCACAAGCTTAGTGTTCCACTAATGGAACACTAGGCATACGTGGATTAAAGTTCATAAATATTTAACTGCTTTCCAGTGTCTGTATCAGTGGGTATCATCAGCTTCTTCAAATAGACTCCAAGAGCCTCAACTCTTCCTTACTACCAGCATATGATATAGTTTATTACAGATTTTAAAATTAGATTCTCCTGATCACCTGGAAGTCAGAGGAATCAGGGAATGAGGATTTGCTTTTTCAAATCCTCTTTCTTGTCCAGCATTTCTACCCTGGCTGCTGGATTTCCAAGCTAATCACTTACAAGTTACACTTCTTTTTCCCATCACTTCATCTCACATGCATTTTATGGGCATCTTACTCTATGTGGCTTTGTCCCCCAACTTATAGGGAAGCTCTGCTTGAGGATGTTGCTAAAGAAAATTCCCGGCCCTAGCTCACAAGAAACAGGATAGAAAGAATCTTCAAGTCACTGCCAAGGCCAATTTCAGGATGGATAAAGAGAACATTTTCCTGGTGTCAGTGACTTGGATCTTCTGCCACTGAAAAGGTCATGAGCAAGGCTAGGTAGTTCTCAGGGTTGTGAAAATCAAGCGAACTACTAGAAATAAACATGCTTTATAAATTATGAAATGTTTCACAAATGCAAGGGAGTATTTGTGTCAGAGGCTGGAGGGCCTAAGATTCACCTCCCCCTCCTTTCCATGTTCTGATTGATAGAGAATAGGTATAAAGATAGCAGGCCAAAGGGAACCAGTATAGATCTTGCAATGGGTAGAGAAAATACCTACATCCTTCAAAATGCAGAGTCTACTAATGTCTGGATTAGAGGACACAGCTTGGGACTGAGGCCAGCATGAATTCTTTCTAATACGCTCCTGAATCCAAGCCATAGTATCTCCCTTACAGGTTGACTCCATCTGAGAAGCAGGCTCCAAATTCATTTATCCAGTTAGCTGTGGGCCTGGGAGTGGAAAGGAGCTGAAGAGGTGTGGTACCCAGACTGCTCACAGCTAAAACCATGACCCATGCACTACATAAGCCCTGACCAGTCAGCCTACTCTTTCTCCTACTGGGAGGAGGGAAATAGATGAGTGAAGAGAGAGGCCCCCAACAATACCCAAGGAAGGGAGGGCAGAATGTCAATGGAAATGGGGTCGGCAGGGGTAAATTTCTCTCTTCTCAATATTTCCTGTTTAGAGGGACTATGATATCATAGTTTAAATTTCCTGGCAAAGCAAAGAAACTCATAATTATTTTGGGTAACTGATTTCTCTGTTTCGTCCTGTTCTTTCAGTTACCCTCCCTATATTTGGTTCACTGTGAGCAGTTAGGAACTGTGTTGTAAGCAAAAGCCCAAGTTCAGGATCAAGGGTAATAAAGGAGATCAAGAAGCTCCTGAATGAGTTAAATGCAAGCGAAGAATGCATTTCAACAAGTTATTTTAGTGAGTTATGCTTACTCAATACATACCTGCTTACAGTAACAAAATATATGTAGAGTTATCTCAAAACCTGATTCTTGTAATTCATGTTAAAAATAATTTTGTTGTGGACTTAAATTTAATAGTTGTAACCCCCTTTTCCTATTGATACAATTGTTTTTGTAATGGATTTTCTCAGGGAGGCAATCATCATGTTGTAAAAGACAGACTATCATTTTTCACCAAATATCTGCTGAGTATCTGGCATATGCTACAAAACATGAGATACACAGAATTGAATAAGATATGATGCATCCTCTAAAGAGCCAATATGAGAGGCAATAAAAGCAATAATAGTATAAAATGAACTAGATGTATGGAGTTATAATCAAACTGGAACTGAATAATTGCTCAGAGTGGGGCGTACATATATACATATATATAGTAATAGTGTGATTATTAGTTTGAGGGGCAGGGATGGGGAGAACTTTGGAAGGACAGAGAAACTTGGGAAGGACTTTAGGGAGGAGGTGGCATTTGAACTGAGTCTTTGAAAGGTGGGTATTATTTAGGCAATATAGAGAAAAGATAAGATGTAATAGACAAAGGGAGTAGTGAGAGAAAGACACTGGGTAGCTGGCAGATTAGAAAGAGAGAATAACTACTGTTGATTAGATTATAGTGCTTGCCAAAGGGGGCAATGAAAAAGAGAAAGCTGAGTAGAGATGAAATAGCGGAGAACTCTTCATGGCAGACAAGGGATTTTGAATTCTGCTCTCCATGGTAGTGGGCCTTTATAACAAAGCCATGAACAAACCACAGGATGTCCTACCTGTTTGGTATGTATGAACCTTGGCTTTGTCTCCCAAAAATTGGAGGTGGAGGGTTGGTTATCTGGGAGGCTGTTCTAATTTTCCAGGCAGGAGTTGTGTTTGCCTGAGCTAGGACAGTTGCTGTGGAAACTGCCAGGAGAGGAAGAATGGCAGATGTCTTGCTCAGAAAGAACCAATGGCATTTAATATAGTTGATGTCAACCTAGTGACAGCCAGGGCCCACTTGCTTTAACAGAGAGTCCCCTCATCTTTGTAATTGGTAATTTTTTAAAAATCAAGAATAAATATAAAATAATTTAGGTAAATACCAGCTGTCTTAAAGCAACTGATTTTCAAGCACTGCCCCATTTCAGAGCTCAACAACACCTGAGAAACTTGCCCATGAGCTTTAAACCTGGGTCACCACATCAGCTTGCTGTCCCTTTTCATTCCTTTCACACATAGAGCTGCCACGTACCATTTCCTTTGCACAAAGGGTTTCATAGCTATAGAATAGTTTGAAAATCATAACTCATCCAAACTTTATAGATGAAGGGACTGGAAGGTTGCCATAATTTCTGGACTCCAGGTCAGATCACAAAAGAAATAGATAATAAATCCCCCTTTTAATATGCTTAATTCCCAATTTCTCTTTCAATGTTGTAACCCTGCTGTGTCATTATTATTCTGTTTTTCATCCTGGCACAATATTAACATCAGAGCTTGATTATAGATTTATCAGTATTGAGATGTGGAAAAATCAATCATTTACAAAAAGAACACCAGAGTTAGATTGGAAAGCTGCAGAGCCACTTTTGTGGAAGAGATTCTTGCCTGGGCATTCTCTGTCTTGTTTTATAATTTCTGTGTAGTACCATTTTATGCAAATAGCTAATACTTTATTAACAATTCACATTATAGAGTTAGATTATTATGGATTTTCTGTTTGTGGCTGGAAAGTTTGTTTTTCTTAATAAAAATATTTACAAGCCACAAATCCTTATGACGGTGGGGGTTGTTGACATAATAAAAAGATAATTTAGAAATCCAAAAATGGATCTGAAGGGTCAAAGTAAAAAGATAAGTAAAATGCATTATCCTTTTAATAGACTCATACTCCCTGAAGACATCTGAGAAATGCTAATAACAGCACACAAATGATTACATTTCTAAAGAGGATTGATGGAATGCAGCCTTGGCAAAATTTATTTGCACTCTCTTGTATGCCTCACATTTTGTGATGACTCTATCATGTGCTTTCTCTCTACTCCTCACATTGTACCAGAGCTTCTGAAACTCTAAGGTGTGCACAGATCACAGATCAGCTCAATGATTACAACAGGTATGCAGATTCTCAATCAGTTTGTCTGAGATAAGCCTGGGATGCAGGTGATGGTGATGGTTCAGAAACTATACTTTGAATAGCAAGGCTGTACATACTGCTCTTCTCTGACCCTGTGGAGTCGGGCCACTTCACAGGGTCTCCTGTATCAATGTTGCAAACAATTTTTTTCTCAAACAGTGCTCCCTGATATTCTAGGGAATAGTGGGCATTGCTGAAGAGAGAGGGTAAGGTCCAGAAGTAGACTCACACAAGTACAGCTAGGACACTACCACTCTGCTAGAGCAGTTCCATTTTTATGAGTTTGACATATAGGCTGTTGTTTAAAGAAAGAGCTCCAGTGCTTAAAAAGGAAAAAAAAAAAATATCTGAAAATGACAGCTCTAGGTTTTTCCATCTTCTCTTCATCAAGGAAAGCTAATGCTTGCTGAGAACTTACAGTATGCGAGTCCTATGCAGAAGGATTGCCCAAAGTTACACATTTGAGAAGACAGGCTAGGATCCCAGAGTTCTGATTTTACCTGAAGCCTAGGTTGTTCCACATGCACCATTCTTCCTTCCTGTCCTGCTTCTATGCTGTGTCCTAGCCTCAGGGGTTTAATGCTCTACTTTCTCTGTTGAGAGTGAGTAACATGAGAAACCATTCAGTATTTTCTAATGGATTCTGTAAAGAGATAGTGGGAATAAAAGGTCAATATATGTTTATCAATGTATTTCTATATATAGAAGCAATGAAAATTGAAAACTAAAATTTAAAAATATATACCATTTGTAATAGCTCTAAAAATAAAATAGAAATCTAGCAACTGTAGCTATATAATAATCACAACTAACATGCTATATTTGCTACATGTTCAATTACAAAATGCTAATGAAAGCAATGAAAGAAGATCTGAATAAATGGAGGGAATTACACTGTTCATTGTTTGGAAGACTTAACATAATAAAGATGCCAATTCTCCCAAAGTGAGCTATAATTTTAAGCAATACCAATAAAAATCCCAGCAATTTTTTTGTAGATATAAACAAGTTGATGCTAAAATTTATATGGGAGAAAAGAAATTTGAAGAGCTAAAATAATTTTGAAAAAAAGAATAATGTTGGAGCTCTTTCAGTACAAGTAAAATTTTTAGGACTTGCTATAAAGTTACAGTAATCAAGACAGTGGAATGGAATTGGTGAAGAGATGACAAGTGAATCAGAACAAAATACGGTCCATAAAGAGATTTATACAAATATGGCCATTTGATCCCTGACAAAGGCAATTGACAAAAACCATTCAGTGAAGAAAGAATAGTCTCTTCAATAAATGGTTTTGGAACAATTTGTCTTTTTATGTAAAAATGTGAATTTGACCTAAATGTCACATTTTATGCAAAGATTAACTCAAAATGGAGCCTAGCTCTAAATAGAAAACATGAAACTACAAAACTTCAAGAAGAAAACATGAGAGAAAATCTTTATGACCTGGGGTTAGATGATGAGCTTTTAGAAATAATACCAAAAATACCATCCATAAAATAAAAATTTGATAAATTAGTCATCATCAAAATTAAGGACACAATCAAAAGAATGAGAAAATAAGCTGCAGAGTAGGAGAAAATAGTGCAAATCATGTATCTTCCAAAGGTCTTATATCCAGTATATATAAAGAACTCTCAAAACTCAATAAAAATGCAACAACATTTAAAAATGGGTAAAGGGCTTGAACAGACACTTCACCAAAGAGGATATAAGTATGGCAAATAGGCACATGAAAAGATATTCAACATTATTAGCTATTAGGGAAATGCAAATTAAAGCCACGATTCAATACTGCTACATACCTACTAGAATAACTAAAATAAAAATGCTAATAATACCAAGTGCCAACCAAGATATAGAGAAACTAAAACTCTCATACATTGCTGGCATGAATGCAAAATGATATAGCTACTTTGGAAAGTGGTTTGGTGGTTTCCTATAAAGTTAATGTATGCTTACCAGTGATCCTGCTCTCTCAATCCTGAATGTTCATCCTAGAGAAATAAAGATTTATGTTTCCGCAAAAAGCTGAATATGAAAGCTCATAGTAGCTTTACTAGTTAAACCATCTAAATGTTCTGTTGCCCAACAGGTGAATGATTAAACAAATTGTGGTACATCCCTACAATGAAATGCTACTCAGCAATAAGAAGGAATAGACTGTTGATACATTCAACAAGTTAGGTGAATCTCAGAGACATTGTGCTGAGTGAAAGAAGCCATTTCAAAAGGTTATTTATACTGTAATCCCATTTACATGACATTCTTGAAAAGACAAAACTATAGTGATGGAGAACAGATCAGTGGTTGCCAGGGGTTGGAAGAGGGGGGAAGTTGTGACTGTAGAATGACAGCATGGAGGAGTGTTTGGGGGGTGTGATGCATGTGTGCTTTTTATGGTGGTAATTACTTATATCTACATGCTTTGAAATTCACAGAGCTGCATACCAAAAGAAACAAAAGTACAAAACAAACAAACAAGCAAATGATGGTGGAAACTATTATCAAAAATTTCCTGTTCTGGTAAGGTGGTTTTCAGAGCTCAAACTAGTCCTGCTGTAAATATTTCTTAAAATATAAAAGCATAGGGGAAAATGTTAAGTATTTTGTTCTTTTGGATTTTTCTATTCTAATTATGCAAGTAAATTGGTGTAGAAAAGCAGATCTCCTGTGTGAGACAAAATAGTTCAAAAAAATAGGAGTCTAAGAGATCACAAAAAGCCTTCAACTTCCTTTAGTTGGTTTGTGAGTACAGATGAGTGTTTTAACATCCAGATTTGCAGTGGCAAAGGAACTAAAAGAAGGAGAAGAAGGAGGAGGAAGAGGAGCTGGAAGAGGAGGAGCTGGAGGAGGAGGAGCAGGAGGAGGAGGAGGAGCTGGAGGAGGAAGAAGGAACAGAGACAATGTATGTCCCAGAAAGCCTAAAATGTGTACTGTTTGTCCATTTATAGAAAAAGTATGGCAATCACTACTCTGTTCCCAATTTTAAAAGCAAACAAATAAAAAAAAAAACAAGCCTCTCAGCAAGAAGGAATCAATGGGATTCCTTTTCAACCCTACGAAGTGCATCCACAAAAAACTACAACTAACATCACACCTAATGGTGAAAGTCTGAAAATTTTCCCTCTAAGACTAGGAAAAGGTGGCATGGATGTCCACTCTCCCTACTCTATTCAGCATTGTATGAAAAGTTCTTGTCGATGAAATAAGACAAGAAAACAATCAATGGCATCCATATTGTAAAAGAAGTAACATCATCTTTATTTGTAGATGGCATTATAATCTAAATAGAAAATCTTATGGAATCTACCAAAAGCTAATAGAACCAATAAGCGAGTTTAGCATAGTTACAAGACACAACATACAAAAATTAATTATATTTCAAAATACTAGCAACAAACAAACTTTCCTTTTAAAATTTTCAACAGCATCAAGATATGAACAACTGGGGATAAACCCCATGAAACATGGCAGAAACAAAGGAGATCCAAATAAATTGAGAGATGTACTCTATTCATGAATTGTAAGAATAAATATTATTGAAATATTACTTTTACCTAAGTTGATGTGTAGATTCAAGGCAATATAACCAAAATCCCAGCAGACTCTTTTGGAAAACTTGAAATTGCTCATACATTTTAATGGAAATTTGAAGGGCCTAGAATAGCCAAAACAAGTTTTAAAAGAAGACAAAGTTAGAGGACATACACTACCTGTTAAGACATAAAGACAAACAGGGAGAGGTAATGGCCCACATTGTATTTTTTGGTGATGAGGATAAATTAAAATACGTTTTTTTAACTCTCATACTGCCTTTCACACACACAGCAAATGGTGAGTGATGTGTATAAATATACTATTTGAGAAAACATTAAAGTAACTGGGAGTATTTTGCCTGGAAAAAAAATTGGGGGTCGTTAAAGAGGCCAGATTACTATGTCGAATAATATGAAAGGCTGTTATGGTATGAGAGATATTTGAGCTATTCTATGTAGCTTCTGAAGGAAGAGCCTGAACATACAGAAGGCAGAGGCAGACTTGGCTGAGAATGAGGATAGACTTTCTGGAACCCACCTGTCATGTATGATATGTTGAAACTAGATTATTGTTTCTTAAAGTGTAGTCTGAGGTCTACTTGCATCATAATCTTAACGAGGTTGTTTAAAATTTATAGTCCTGGGTCCTAACATGAACCATTAATTTTAATCTCTGAAAATGGGACCCAGGTATCTGCACTTTAAAAACCTTTGCAGATGAGTTGTGTATTCATTAAATTAGGAAATTGCTGATTGAGATGACTGACAGGGATTCTTTTGAATTGAAAGAATCTCTAATTCTCCTTTTCCTTTCCTAAAGGTCTCCTTTCATTCATTTTGTTAAGTAAATATGACAGTCTTCCTCCAGTTTGCATTTAATTCTCTGTTCCAAACAACTCCATGGCAAATTAAACTTCAGAGCACATACTTTAAATGTTTACTAGTAGATGACTCAGTGTGTTGTCATGTGTGATTGTTGCCATGGTAGAGCATCAGAATTGCATACTGATTGCTATCTCTGCTTTAATGTCGAGATTTTAGCAATGCATAGACCAACTGTAGTCTGATACATGGAAAGAAACATCAAAATGATAACTGATAACCCCACCACAGGGTACATTATGGCCACGACATAGACTGTACTGGGTTGTTGACCCAGCTTATTTTTAAAGTCACAATGTTGCAGTAAGGGGTCCTGATCCAGACCCCAAGAGAGGGTTCTTAGATCTTGTGCCAGAAAGAATTCAGGGCAAATGCAAAGTGCAAAGTGAAAGCAAGTTTATTAAGAAAGTAGAGAAAAACAATGGCTACTCCATAGAACAGCCCCAAGGGCTTCTGGTTGCCCATTTTTATGATTATTTCTTGATGATATACTAAACAAGGAGTGGATTATTCATGCCTCTCCTCTTCAGACCATGTAGAGTAACTTCCTGACGTTGCCATGACATGTGTTAACTGTCACGGTGCTGGTGGGGGGTGTCGCAGTGAGGATGACCAGAGGTCACTCTCATCGCCATTTTGGTTTTGGTGGGTTTGAGCCAGCACCTTTACTGCAACCTGTTTTATTAGCAAAGTCTTTATTGCCTGTATTTTTTGCTCACCTCCTGTCTCATCCTGTGATTTAGAATTCCTTACAGTCTGGGAATGCAGCCCAGTAGGTTTCAGCCTCATTTTACCCAGCTCCTATATGAGATAAAGTTGCTCTGGATCACATGCCTGACAACAACTCTTGACTAGAGAAATCTGCAAAGGAGATCTCTAAATATGGTCCATGAGCTAGGGATTACAGTCATTAAAAACAGTAACATTTTTATTTTCAAATTTAAGAAGAAACAAACAATTATCACCTGAAATCCAAATATAGTTTCATGGCAGGAAGAAACATACCATTTAGCTACATTGCATATGCAATTAAATACGTATAAACATCATTTAAACCAGCTCCATCATCACAGCATTCCTGGGTGTGTAACAGTAGCAGGAAGGATAGAAGCTCTTCCACAAAAAAAAGCAGGGAAAAAACTTTGCCAATTCACTCAATGTTATATATACCTTAATTAGCAAATGCCTGCATATCTAAGATTGTTAGGTCTCTGGATGAATTGGTTCTTTTTATCATTATGAATTGGACTTCCTTATCTCTGGTAATACTCTTTGTCTTGAAGTCAATTTTGTCTGATATTAATTTGGTTTTATTGGCTTTCTTATATTTAGTTCATTCATGGTATGTAGTTTTCTCACCTTTAAGTTTCAAGTTCTGTCTTTATGCTTAAACTATCTCTCCTGTAAATAGCATATAGTTAGATTTTAGTTATTATTTTTTTTCCAGTCTGACAATCTCTGCCTATTAATTGGAATGGTTAATTCATTAACATGTCATCTAATTAGTGATATGACTGGGTTTAAGTCTATCACCTTTCTGTTTGTTTTTTATTTGTCCTCTCTGTTCTTTTGTCTTTCATGTGTGTGTGTGAATCAAGTAATTTTTAGTATTCGTTCTCTTTTCTTTGTTGGCTTCTTATCTATACCTATTAATATCTTTTCCTAGGAATTAATATTAGCCTGTCGCAGTCTGTGTTGAATTAATATTGTACTGCTTCAAGGATAATGTAAGTACCTGGCAACACAGTACAATTCTGTTTCTACCTTGGCCCTTTCTTTGTGCTATTGTTGTCACATACTTTACTGCTGCTTTTATTATAACCCCCTCCATAACATATTGTTTGTTTTAACTAACAAACTTAGAAAAAACAGCATTTTATAATTACCCACATATTTACAATTTCCAGTGCTCCTCCTTCTTTCTCATAGGTCTGAATTTCCAATTGATATCATTTCCCCTTTGAAGAACTTTTAGCATTTTTAGATTTAAACTTTTTTAAAATGTAAAATCTTTAGCATTTTTTTTTTTTTGTAGTTGATTCTGCTGGTGCAAATATTCTCAGCTTTTATCTGCTTGAGAATGTTTTGATTTCACTTTAACATTTACAAATATTTTACTAGATGTAACATTCTAAATGATGAGATTTTTGTTTGTTTGTTTTTTGAGACAGAGTCTCGCTCTGTCACACAGGCTGGAGTGCAGTGGCACGATATCGTCTCACTACAGCCTCTGCCTCCCAGGTTCGAGAGATTCTCTTGCCTCAGCCTCCTGAGTAGCTGGGACTACAGGAATGTGCCACCACACCTGGCTAATTTTTTTGTATGTTTAGTAGAGATAGGGTTTCGCCATGTTGGCCAGTCTGGTCTCAAACTCCTGACCTCAAGTGATCCTCCCTCCTTGGCCTCCCAAAGTGCTGGGATTATGGGAGTGAGCCACTGAGTCTGATCTAGGTGATGAGCTTTTAAAAGCTGTCATTACATTGTCTTCTGGCTTTCATTGCTTTTGATGTCAACAGTTATTCTAGTTATTGTTGCTGTTTTTAATGTGTCTTTTTTCTCTGGCTGTGTTGATTCTTTTTTCTTTGTCATTGGTTTTCAGTAGTTTGTCTACAATGTCTAATGTTATTGCATTGTAGAAAGAAAATGTGGTTGTGTTCTTGATCCTTTAGGATTTCTTGGGACTTCTTCTGTGGTCTGATATGTGGTCAGTGTTTTCAAAGTTGCTTGAAAGTAATGTAAATTCTCTATTTCAGGAATACATGTTCACATATAGGTCTCCTTTAATCTGGCTTGTTAATTATGTTGTTTAAAATGTCTATATTCTTATCAATATTTGATCAGGTTCTGAAAGAGGCATGCAAAATATCTTCTATTAAGGTAGATTTATCCAATTTATTTGATAAGCTAGGAGTCTATTTTGTTAGGAACATACAGACTCAGCATTGCTATTGATTTCCTGTGAATTACTCTTTAGTCATTGAATCATGACCTTCTTTATTCCAAATTAAGCTTTTATGTCTTAATATTGCTTTTCTGGCAATGTCAGTCTTTACCTATTTTGTCTTTTTCCATACCTTTCAACCATTAAGCATTATCATGTTTTAGGTATTTCTCTTAAAAACTGCACATAGATGAATTTTATTTTCTAAAAACAGTCTAAAGGCCTCCATCTCTGAACACACTAGTTTAACCTGTTTACATTTACTGAGATTACTGATATATCTACACTTTTTCTACTATATTTTGTTTTTGTCTGTTTGTTAATGCCTTTTCTTAGCTTATTTTTTTCTCTTTCCTGTTCTTTTATTAGAACAATCCTGTGTTCTTTCTTTTTAAAAAACTTTTAGGTTCAGGGGTACATGTGTAGGTTTGTTATATAGGTCAACTCATGTCACCAGGATTTATTGTACAGATTATTTCATCATCCAGGTACTAAGCCCAGTACCTAATAGTTATTTTTTCTGATCCTCTCCCTCCCCCAGACCCTGTCTCCGACAGGCCTCAGTGTGTATTGCTCCACCAATGTATCCATGTGTTCTCATCATTCAGCTCCACTTATAAAGTGAGAACATGCAGTGTTTGGTTTTCTGTTTCTGTGTTAGTTTGCTAAGGATAATGACCTCGAGCTCCATCCACGTTCCTGCAAAGGACAACATGATCTTGTTCTCTTTTATGACTGCACAATATTCCACAGTGTACATGTGCCACATTTTCTTTATCCAATCTGCCATTGATGGTCACTTAGGTTGATTCCATGTCTTTGCTATTGTGAATGGTGCTGCAGTAAACATTTGTGTGCATATGTCTTTATGATAGAACAATTTATATTTCTTTGGGATTTTACTCAGTAATGGGATTTCTGGATTCAGCTCTTTTAAGATTCAGCATACTGCTCTCCACAATGGTTGAACTAATTTACCCTCCCACCAACAGCATATAAGTGTTCTTTTTTCTCCCACAACCTTGCCAGCATCTGTTATTTTTTGACTTTTTAATGATAACCATTCTGACCAGTGTGAGATAGTATCTCATTATGGTTTTGATTTGCATTTCTCTAACAGTCAGTGATGCTCAGCTTTTTTTCTTCATATGCTTCTTGGCCACATGTATGTCTTCTTTTGAAAAGTGTCTGTTCATGTCCTTTGCCAACTTTTTAATGGGGTTGTTTGTGTTTTTTTTTTCTTGTAAATTTGTTTAAGTTCCTTATAGATACTGGATATTAGACCTTCATCAGATGCATAGTTTGCAAATATTTTCTCCCATTCTGTAGGTTGTCTGTTTACTCTGTTGATACTTTCTTTTGCTGTGCAGAAGTAGAACAATCTAGTGTTCTTTAAGCTTTTTTTCTCATGTCAAAGAAACCCTACGTTTCCCCCTATTCTTTGAGAGTCACTCTTAAACTTTGGAAAGCATACTTGCTTAAAGTCTAAAGTACACCTAAATCTGTTTTCCTCCTAAATAATAAAATGAACTTGAACTTTGTAATTTCAGTCTCTCTTCATCCCTTTGTTCCTCTTGTTGTCATCTAGCATTTTAGTTACTTGTTATTTAAACAACCCCTTCACTGATCTTCTTTAAAACAAACAAATGAACAGTGCTTCTTAGAGTTACAAACATGTTTACAAATTTCTTTGTTCACCATCATTCCTTCTTGCACCCCACTTTGTATTTGGGGATTAAATTTCCTATTTCCTCAAGTATATGAGTTCTTTTGGTGAGCACCTCAAGTTGATAAATTCTCTCAACCTTTGTTTCTTTGAAAATGCCTCTTTATTTCACCCCACCTTAGAACAGTAATCTAGCATGGTATATTATTCTAAGTTAATACCTATTTTCCCTAAGCATTTTGACAATAATATTTTGTCATCTCGTGACATCTGTTGTTGATAATATAATGTCTGCTATCAGTTTAACTTGCAGTTTTCTACATGGACAATCCCAAATTATTTCATAAAGTTTTTATATTCTTTTATTCTACACATTCCTAAGCAGTGCTTCTTAACCTTTTCTTTAAAGAAGGGGTTTTGCAGAGTCCTGTGAGAATCTGATAGCCAAAGCCACCTGCAGATCTCCATCCATACAAAATCAGGAGGTTCAGAGATCACTTGAAGTCTATCTTTGAATCCTCTTAAGAACGTCTGACAAGAATTGCTCTAAAACAAAAAAACAGTATTCAAAAAATATATTTGCTCAATTAATTAATTAATGGACATGAGTCTGGATGGAGATCTAGATGGGTGAAGAAATGAATCCTGGATAATCATAATTTCAGACATCTTAACTGTTAGTCCTGTTAATATTACTGACACAGATTATTTCTTAGTCTATTACTGCAGATGTTATAATTTGAATACAAAATTGAAACTAATATCACCTCTTAGAGATACATTTATACTTTAAGGTGGCAATTTGACTATTAATAAAAATACCACACTGAAAAGATAACCAGTTTACTTTTTAAAGTTTGCAGAGCATTTCCATATATATTCTTTTAATTCATTTAATTATCAAGTAAACCTAGGGAGTTAAGTATTTTTGCCTTCATTTTTTGCAACTGAGGAAGCCAAAGCTGTTGAGAAAATTTTAATGATTTGCTTAAAGTTGTACAACCAGCTAGCTGTTTCATTTTCTTCTCTCTAGTTTCTCTTTGTCTGCTCTTACATTCTCCATTCACCTGCACCTTAGTTAGTTTGGACTCCTATAACAAAGTACCATAGGCTTGGTGGCTTTTAAGCAATATAAATTTATTTCTCACAGTCTGGAGGCTAGAAGTCTAAGCTCAGAGTGCTAGTAAGGTGGAGTTCTGGTGAGCACCTATTTCCTGATCTGTAGATGACTGTCTCCTTACTGTGTCCTCATGCAGTGGAGGATACAGAGAGCTCCCTGGGGTCTCTTTTATAAGGGCACTAATCCCATTCATGAGGACTCCACCCTCATGACCCAATTAGCTACCAAAGGCCTTACCTCCTTATACTATCACATGGTGGGTTTAGGATTTCAATGTATGAATTTTGGGAGACACAAACATTTAGTCTATACTACCCTTGCCTCAGAGCTGCTAGACACCAGTAAGAGTGTATAAGAATTTTTATGCCCCAGCAAGGGCAGCCATATATTAAGAAGCAGGGCATCCCCAAGGCTCCGCGTGCTACCTCAGACCTGGAAAGCCTTGAGCATGCTCCACGTGGACTAAAGAAGAAAGAGAGAATCCACCTGGGGTGATTCTCTGGGATGCATGCTGTGAGTGCATGCATCAGAGCTGCAGAGGAACACAGAGTGGGCAATAAACATCCAAGGAGGCTTCTCCTACCCACTGATCTTTAATTGTGACTGCTCCCTTCATCAGGCTGCTGTCTCTGATCCTTTCCTTTATTTACTAGGCCATATTGTTGGGGTCATTCCCGTTAGACTTACTATCCACTCTTCTCCTTACTCTGCATTGCCCTTTAGAATTTAGCATTTATCATTTAGAATTCTTCAAAACATTCATCCCAACTTTCCCCTAATAGTGGTAGGTGTGCAAGTTGGTACAACTGTAACCGGGTCACGGGACGAGTCGGTGGTCAGCTCCCTCCCCTATTTGATGTGCCCAAGGTTCTTGGCCTCTCTGCCCCAGGAATGGGGAAGGGGCCCTGGCATGGTGAGCTTACAGTTCACATAAACATCGAACCCAAAGAGTTTAGCAGAAAACGATTTATTAGGGGTGGTGGCAGGGGGAGAGAGAGAGAGAGAAAGAGAAAGAGAGAGCCAGAGAGCTCCCACGCTGCCGTGGGAGGGGACTCTGTAGGGGATATCCGCACAGGTAGAAAGGAAAAACAGCTCCCACGTTGTTGTGGGAAGGGATCCCAGAGAGGGAAATCACACAGGTAAGGGGCAGTGGTGTTTTAAGTTATTTCCGCCCATTTATGTTTTTGTTCAATGAGAGGAGTTCTTTCACACTTCCTCTGGAGTGATTGATCTTCAACTCTGATGCTGGATTGGCTATCCGGCCCAGAACAGAGGCCCTTCCTCCCAGAGCTTTTTGCGGGCTTTTTTAAACAAAGGAGCCCACCTGAAATTTCCCACGAGGGAAAGTTAGACGAATAACTCTAGGTTCCCGGATGGGGAGGTGGATGGAGGCAAGGCGCTGAGAAGTTCTTGCCTTTGAAACCACGCCCTTTGTGGACCCGGGAAGACAGCTTTTTTCCTTAAACACAGTTCCTCACAACCCTTCAGGAAAAGTGTTCGGTAGTACCTAATACAGCTGAAGATATGAGCACCCCATAACACAGCAATCCCACTCCTAGGTAGAGACCCGAGTGAAATGTGCTCATATGTTCACCAAGAGAACAACACCACAACATTATTCACAGCAGTTTTATTCATATTATCAGCAAACTGGAAACTATCCACCATCAATATTAAATGATAGATAAATTGGGGTAGTATATTTACACAGTGGGATGCTATACAACAATGAGAACAAGCAAATTACAGTATAGATGAATCTTACAAACACGGCGAACAAAATCACCTAGACAAAAGAGCACACACTATATTTTATTAAAATTTAGCACAAAACTGATAAAATTAGTCTCTGCTGATAGATTTTAGGACAGTAACTACCCTTGGAGGGGACAGAAACTAAGAGGAAGGATAAGGGAGGCTTCTGGGGTCCTGGTAATATTCTGTTTTCGCTCTGGGTGTTGGTTAACTGAGGGTGCTCAGTCTGTGGACTGTGCAGTGATCATATATTTACTTCTTTATATGCCTATTATATACCTAACAGGGAAAATATTTATCTCTGCTCAAACTTAATTTAAATATACCTATTTAAGACTTACATATGCCACACAAATGTACATAAGATTTGAAGGCCCTTATCCATTCCCTCAAAAAACGAAAAAAAAAATCAAAGTAAGTCGCTATTGTTATCTACCAGCTGGGGCAGGAGCTATGCCTTTAACCTGTTCATTTCATGAGATGTTATGTTAGTGCCCTCCCACCAAACCACCCCAAGATCAGTAAAGGGATTATGTAAATACAATAGGCAGCCCTGATGAAACAGCAATTATATATCTTAGCAGCTGTGTGCTTCTGTTCATGTTAGATAATTAGCCAGAAAATTGTTTGCATAATTATTTTATGAAGCATTTGGTGATTTAACCATTTAACTCTGAAGACTTATCCAAAAGTCATTAAACCGTTTAAAGAGGTAGAGATCACAGTTGGTGCTATTTCAGCAAACTTAACAAAACCCAAATGACTTCAGAATTCCATGGATCTCTTCTGTGTAACCAATCATTGCAGCTGGCAGATCTGTGCTGACTTTTGCTTTTTAAAATTTTATTATTTTCTCTCTAAAGGACATGTGTGTCAACTCTTTTAAAATGATATACAACCAAAATGAGTTCTTGGGCCTGCCACTACTCCTTCTGATTAAATGAAAGTACACATGAATCACTGCCTTGGTTATTAAATCCATGTGCTTCATTCCTTATTTGTGAATAGGAGACATTAAGAAAGAGAAATCAAGAGAGGTTACGAAGGCACAGGAAAAAGCAAAGAAGGGAAAATTGACCTTGGAGATTTGTTTGAAAAGTACTTCTGGCCCACCAAAAGTATAGCCAACTTTGTAATATTTTGCTAGCTTTTCTGCACATTGCTAATGTCATCATAACAATATAGTTGATGACACAAAGCTTCAGTAGGGAATATTTTGTATTCCTTTTTCTTTTTGACTTAGAGGAAAAACTCAATTCTTCATATCTGGCAAGATACTGAGATAAGTCATTGATGGAGGCACATTGACTGGTTGTAGCATTGGGCTTGGGGTCTGAATACTTGTATTTAACTATTTAAGTCCTAACTAGCTCCCTCTCATAATGTATAACCTCTTAAAGGCTCAGTCCTTGCTTCTCAAATGGAAACACTGGCAGCAATTAGCATGGTGCTTAGAGTTCAGATTAGAATCAAATTGCATATGCTGACATCTCAGCTCTGCTCTTACTAGCTCTATGACCTTCAGCTTGTTGTCACTTCTTTGCACCTCTGGTTAATTTTAACAATACCTGTCTCATCTAGTGGTTGAGGATTCATCTTGTCCAGTTGTGCTACAATAGCAAAATACCTGAGACTGAATAATTTGTAGACAACAGAGGTTTATTTCTTACAGTTCTGGAGGCTGAGAAGTCTAAGATCAAGGTGCCAGCATTGGATGTCTGGTGAGGACCTTCTTGCTGCATCCCTACATGGCAGAAGAGATGGAAGGAGTGGACGGGCCCCTTCAAACCTTTTTTTCTTTTTTTTTTTAAATTTTACTTTAAGTTCTGAGATACATGTGCAGAATATACAGGTTTGTTACATAGGTATACATGTGCCATGGTAGTCAAATACTTTTATAAGGGACTAATTCCATCCATGAGGGCTTTGTCTTGTGACTTAATCACCTCCCAGAGCCCCACTTCTTTGTACTATGCCACTGGCAATTCAGTTTCAACATATGAAACCTGGGGGACGCATTCGGACCATAACAGGATTAGATAAATTATGGGAACACATATGAGAGCTCTAAGAGCTGAATAAGCACTTTATTGTTGATTTCTATTGTTATTTTTACATCTGTTGTTTGGGAGAATAAAATAACATTGTCTATATGAAGTGAAAGTGCGACTTAAACTGTAAATTCTATAAAAGATGATTTCTGTAATTTGCCTAAGGATGACCCATTTATGATTCCCTAAGGAAAAAGTCAGAAGTTTAAAATTAAATATACTAAGCACAAGTTGAAATTAGTACATCTTAGGGAAGAAAACTCAACTGCATAGCTGCCATCAATTAATTAAGTCTCACAAGAGCCCAGTGCAGGCACAGCTCAGCTGGAAGATAGCAACTGAATAGTTAAATCCAGGAAGGGAACAAAAGATGGCCAACTATTGTTCAAGAAACAGAGGGTCTGCCATTTTTAAAATTACCCCTTGGGAGCCACTGCTAATGGGTATGGGCTTCTTTTAGAGTGATGAAAGTGTTCTAAAATTGACTGTGGTGATGATTGCACAACTCTGTGAATATACTAATTCCATCAAATTGTACACTTCAAATGAATGAGTAGTATGGCATGTGAACTGTATCTCAATAAAGCCATTGTTTTTTTTTTAATCCTACTCCTTGAACTTCAATTCATATCACAGGCTTCTTTTTTAAGAAACACATGAAAAGAGAATGCATTTGGCTTCTTCCGGAGTGGCGAGGCTGCCAGCGCCCAGGCTGAGCTCAGCAGCTCCCGCTCTGGACTTTTTTTTTAATTGTACTTTAGGTTCTGGGGTGCATGTGCAGATCATGCAGGATTGTTGCATAGGTACACACATAGCAATATGGTTTGCCGCCTCCATCCCCCCCATCACCTACATCCTTCTAAGTGATGATGGCAGGTACTGCAGAACCTGGCAGCCTAAAATCCCCACTGAACCATGAGCAGACAGAAAAGAATGTCAACTTCTTCCTTTTTTTTTTTTTTTCTCATTTGTTTGTAAATGAGAGCAGGGTTTGAAAGGAAAAGGCTGACCCCAAGGGTGTGTGTCCTGCTCATTATGTCAGGTGGCAGTCGGAGGGGAAAGAGCAGGGGTCAGCACCCCTGGGACTATGGTGGTAGGAAGCCTCCCAAATGAGGCAGGAGTTCCTCCTGGGGGAGAGGTATCTGTCTGTCGTGTTTTGGTACAACCTCTCCCAAGCTGTTTGCATTTCCCTTGGATCTTTTGAAGAATAAAGAGCCTGAGATCTTGTGTGGTAGCAGGGGGTCCTTCCAATACCCACTCTAGTCTCCCATTCAGATTCGGCTCAGAATTTCAGCTTCTGCCAGAGGTGAAAGTTAGTGACTTCCAATGTAAACAATGAGAAGCCATTATAAAGAGATCCACAGACATGGAAAAAACAAAAGTGCTGCCGATAAAGCCCCCCAAACAAAGTACCAGAGTCCATTCTTAACTAGATTCTCTGGAGGCTGCCAGGGGCCAGTTTGCCCCAACTTCCAGACTGGAGGACTATTTGAAAGGTTTCTTTTCCAGTGGGAGTGGAAGGAATCTTTAAAGACATAGTGAGCTCCTAAGACATCCAGAAAGAGCAAGCCTGGTCTCAGGGTATCTAAGGCTCTATCAGGGGGTTGCCTCCTGTGCCACAAAGTGCACCCTTCTTATATGTGGCTTTCCAGGGAGATGAGCTTTAATTAATAGTATGTCTTTGTTGTGTTTAGCCAAACATTACAGAAGGGTCAAATTCTAAAATATTTTAAAAGATAAAACTGATAGGTACAAGTTTGAGGAGAAACACAATATTTACATGGTCCCAAAAGTATCTCCCCCACAAGATTTTTATTAATTGCAAAGAGAACAATAACATCAAGAATAGGAAAGGCTAGGCTGAGTGCCATGGCTCATGCCTGTAATAACACTTTGGGAGGCTGAGGTGGGAGCATCACTTGAGGCTAGGAGTTCGAGACCAGCCTGGGCAACATAGGAAGACTCCATCTCTATGAAAAATACAAAATTACCCAGGTGTGGTGGCACATGCCTGTAGTCCCAGCTACTTGGGGGATGCTGAGGCAGGAGGATTGCTTGAGGCCAGGAATTCAAGACTGCAGTGAATTTAGATTATGCCAATGCACTCCAGCCTGGGTGACAGAGAAAGACTGTATCAAAAAAAAAAAAAAAAAAGATTTAATATGACATTGACATCAAGTATGATAATACACTGAGAAAGAGCCAACATATCTTCTGTGATATTCCTGCCAAATATGTGTAAGCTGAAAACAGTTGTGAAGAAGCATTAGGCAAACCCAAATTAAGGGACATTCTATGAAACAGCTGGTTTATATTCTTCAAACATGTTAAGGTTCTAAAGGACAAAAGAAAAAAAAAAAGAGTTCAAGATTAAAAGAGACTAAAGAGACCCAAGGCAATGCCTGATTCTAGATTGGATCTTTGATCTTTTCGCCATAAAGTCTATTGCTGGGACAATGGTGATTTGAATAAGGTCTAAAGATTAAATAACAGTGTAGCAGTGTTAACTCTCCCTAATTGTAATAATTGTACTGTGTTTGTGTCAAAAAATACCCTTGTTTTTTAGGACATATACACTGAAGTATTTAGGGGTAAAGAAATATCATACCTGCAACCTGCTCTCAAATGTTTAGACAATAGTAATGATGACAATTACAAATAATTAGAGAGAGAGAATGGGAAAGCAAAAGTGCTAACCTATTAACATTTGGAGCATTTGAGTGAAGGATACGTAAGATTCTTTGTACTATTATTGCAACTCCTTGCAAGTCTGAAATATTTCAAAATAAAATCATTTTTAAAAAACATTACATTTTCAAGTACAAAAAAAAAAAAGAAATTCTACATGGCTTCTGGAGTCTTTACAGACAAAAATCAGTTTGGATAAAGCACGCCTTCTGGAGGCTCCACATGCTACACTGGATCTCTGTTGGAGCTTTGGAATTCCAGAGAAGTCTCTTCCACATGGCTGCTCTGTGGGTTGCCAAACTCATCCTTCCCCAAAGGGAGCTTATCTGTTTAATGGTTAGGAGAATGTGAAACACTCCCTTGACACTCAACATTTGGAAATAATACCTAATGTGATAAAGAGTCTGGGGATCCTGTCCAAGGAAATTATTTCCCATCCTCCTGTGCAAGGCATTGAAGGACTATTGTTTGGATTATTAAGATAATGAGATGCAGATGAGAACAATGCTATATATAGACCCTTGAAATGTTTTCTGACTGGATTTTAGCTACCTCTGTCCTCTTCTTGTCTAATCTTCTCTTTACCTGTTTTATCTTTATAAGTTCATCATCTGCTATCATCAGGACACTGTAGAAAGAGCCATAAGGACTTTGTCATTTTCATTTGCCAAATGCTTTTAGGAACTTCAACATATCATTCTGCCCCCCGCCCCTACTCCCTACCCTCCTGCCCCAACTTGTATTTCTAACTGGTGAAAATGGAAGGGAAGGAAAGAGAAAAGCATTAACAAGTGATTCACATTAATATCTCATTTAATCTTCACACAATCTTGGAAGGCAGGTGGCAATATTTATTGACAGATGGAACTGAAATTACCAGAGGTTAAAAAGTGGCCAATGCCATACAAACCACATGGAGCAGAGCGAGATTCAATATTGAAGTTTTTCTACCTCTGGAGCCTGCGGTGTTTCCACTTTACTGTTTAATACCAGTGAAATCTGATTCACTGAACTCTGTAAAAATAACATTTTTTGAGCCGGGTGCAGTGGCTCACACCTGTAATCCCAGCACCTTGGGAGGCCAACGGGGGTGAATCACGAGGTCAGGAGATCAAGACCAGCCTAGCCAACATAGTGAAACCCCATCTCTACTAAAAATATAAAAATTAGCCAGGTGTGGTGGTGGGCACCTGTAATCCCAGCTGCTTGGGAGGCTGAGGCAGGATAATTGATTGAACCCAGGAGGCAGAGGTTGAGTCAGCAGAGATCACACCACTGCACTCCAGCCTGGGTGACAGAGCAAGACTCCATCTCAAAAAAAAACAAAAACAACAGCAACAAAAAATAACAATGTTTTTTCTAATCCTGGGAAGATTGTATAACAGGAAGCATAGAAAACTTAGAAAACAGAGAAAGCGTAGTAAACAAAATTCAATGATTTTATCACCCACAGTTAGTCTTTTTGCATTCTTGATAATGATTGCATTTGAAAACATCATTCATGAGCTAACAAATTTTTGAGAAACTGTTGTTAAAAAATTTTTATTCTTATTTTTAGTAGTCTTATAACTCAGTATATAATTATTTTTCTATATATTATTGTGTTTACCATGAATGAAATTTTAGAATTTAAAAAACATCTAAATTTTCTATCTTCAATGGTAATATATTATTTCCGAATATTCTTTCAAAAGCATGACCTTATGAATATTAATTACACAGGACAATTTAAACATCTTCCAACTTGCTAACAATGCAAATATTAACATTGATGTAAATAAAGATATTTATGGTGACATAAAACCAGAGAAAAAAATAAATTCCATCTAATGTTATAGATGGAATTTTAACCTCCCCCTCAAATTATTCTGTTGAAACCTTACCACCACCCCGCCCCCACCCCAACTACCTCAGAATGCGTCTGTATTTGAAGGCAAGGCCTTTAAAGAAGTAATTAAGTTAAAATGAGGCCATTAGGGTGGGCCCTAATCCAAGCTTACTGGTGTTCTTATAATAATAAAAGGAGATTAGAACACGCCAAGGAAGACAACCAGGGATGTGCAGGCACAGAGAAAAGGCCATGTGAGGACACAGCCAGAAGGGTCAGCCATGTGTGAGCCAAGAAGAGGGGCGTCAGTAGAAACCAAATCTGTGGACACCTTGATCTTGGTCTTCCAGCCTTCAGAACTATGAGGAAATACATTTCTTTTGTTTAAATCACCCATTGTGTGGTATTTTGTTATGCCAGCCTGAGCAGTCTAATAGACCTAATAATATGTGCCTCCTCATATTATCAGAGCACCTACGTTTCTTATTTTAATCTCTTAGCTTTTTTGTCTTTTCTGTTAGCCTGCCAGCTGTGTGAAGGTAGGGGTAGTGTCTGCCTTGATAGCTACTATTTATCAAGAGTTTTACATCCTTTGCCACATTTAACCTCACCCTAAGTGTGGGGTAGGTATCTTATTCCATGACCGAGGGCTTGAAGCATAGAGAGGTTAAATGACTTACCCAAAGTACCAGTTACAGTTGGACCTGCACATAGTGCTTGGAGGTACCCGATGTATATGCAGTGAATAAATGAATAAACAAATAAATAAAGTTATGGAAGAAAGACTCGAATCCAGGTATGTCTGACTCCAGTGCTCATGCTTCTAACCTGCACTGTCTTCTGCTTGGATACAAGCATATTATCAGGGCTGGTACTGTGCCAGGCACACCATAAGCATTCAAAAATGCTTGTTAAATAAATAAATGACTGAATGAGTCAGAACCTGTCTCAACTTCAGTTTCCCATGAATAATACCACCTACTTTCATCTTGCAGTTGTCATAGGGTGTAAATAGGGTATGAAAGGCAAATGAAAACTTCATTCCTATTATCGCCTTATTTTAACATTATTCATAGCACAGCCTTAGAGTCACACAGATCTGGGTTTGCATCATAGGACCAACATTTAACGGCTGTGTGACCTAAGACACATTATCTAATCTCTCTGTGCGTCAGTTTTTTCACCTATAAAGTGGAGATGATGGCACTTACTTCTGAAGGTTATTGAAAGAATAAATGATACATATTACACATAAAGCATTTAGCATTAATGAATGGTAACTACTTTATTATTTTTAAACTAAAGTACAAAGTTTAAGAAAAGTCTAACCTAATTGATAAACCAATGAGAATTAAACAATACCTCTCACTACAAATTGGTAAAAGCTGAATCTCCTATAGCACTGCAGAACTGATGTGTCACTTGAGAGGAATCCCATAGCAAGTGTTCCCCAACGGCCCCAGACAGCCCTGAGAACAGAGTTTCTGAGAGGAGAGGGTACATGTCCAAGCCTTCAGTGGCCATAAGCTGAAACCAAAATGGTCTTGTTACACACACTAAATCCAACAAGACACCACTATTTAAGGAGAAGTGTTAAAAACAAACAAACAAAAGACCACTTCTGAGAACTTCCTTTCTAATTTTATGTCCAGGCCAATGATGCCTAATTCTGTGCAATTATGACTCACATAAAATGTTGCAAACTCTCCTGCCCATGAGCATTTGGAGGGTCTCCCATCATTAACAAAGGTAATAGCACCAGGGAACCCCTGGTTCAGAAGTCAGGGCTAATTAAAAATAGCACCACATTTATTGGTGGTAACAATCCAAATCTAATATTGGGTATTGTGCCCATTTCAAACAACTTAAATTTCAGGGGAGAAAAAGTGCATTTTAGGTAATCCAGGCTGGAACTTTCTTTTTCAGGTATGAGATCTGCTCCATCTGACAAGAATATGGAAATATCAACTTTCTGAACTAAAAAATAAGGTGAGCTACATAATCTTGAAAGTCCCTTTTAACTCAAGGCTTAATGATAGGAGGGTCTGTGCTTATGTTTATTTGTTCCAACTGTGCTGCTAACCTGGCTTTCTAAACTGGCACTCAGTTTTTCTGTATCCAAAAAAGTAGTGATGAAAACACCTACACAGTGATGAAAGGAAATTTTGAATAGACACCAATACATCAGCTCCCTTATCTAAACAGCATACATACTGGTCAAGAGAATGGGCTTTAGGGCCAGACAGTCTTAGAACTGAGTTTGAATTCTACTGCTTTCCAGCTGTGAGATATTGGGCAAGTTATTAAGTCTCTTTAGATCTTCTACCCTCCTCTGTATAATTGGGGCAATTATAAATAATCATTGAAGATAATTCAATGAGACAATGTATATAAAGTGTTTTGCACAGTTCTTGACATATGGGAAGTGCCTAATAAATGTTTTCTATTTTCCATAAATGCTGGGATCAAAGTGGGTAGATAGTATACCATAGTGAAATAAATATAAGTTCTGGAATAAGACAGGAACAGGATAAATCTTGGCATGGTTTTCTACTTACAAGCTTTGTAATTTCCTGCAAGTAACAAACGATGAGCTTCGGTGTTCTCATTTGTAATTATTCAAACTCAGATCTGTTTGACTCAAAAGCTTATGCTTTTCAACTACTACACTACAGGGGTGAACATGATACCTGCAGGGTTGATATTTGTATAGCGCTTTGTAGTGAAAGTGACATCTAGAATAAACTCAGGTGGTAGTAGAAATCGTAGTAATTATTGCTGCTGTCATGCTTTTCTTCATCATCATTGTCATTGCCATCATCATTATTCAGTGTCTAGGATGCAACTGTAAGGTAAAGCCAGGCTATCTGAGAAGGTTATTGGGGTTGAACTGATAGAGACCCAGCATAAGGCAGCCCTAGTAGCAGAGTAAGACCCGGGTGGTCACAACCCCTCTAGCCCAGGTTCTCTATTCATTCAGTGGAGATAATGGCAGGGGAAAGGAGTATCATAGGTTTGCTTGTGTGTTGCCTTCTCTGATGAAGGAGAAATTTCTGTGAAAAATAGGAAGGTCTCTTTCAGCTGTTACATTCTAAACTTTGATAGCTAATAAAACCACCATTTAGAATACTCTGATTCTGAGTCACTTAACCTCTCTAATACTGTTTTGTCATCTCTCAAATGGTGATAATACTATGTACCTCCATGCTCCTGGCAGGGAACACTTACTCCTGTGTGTCCTGAATGCCTTGGACAGTGCCTGACCTTAGTTAGCGTGAGGACATAATTTCATGCTTGTTGAATAATGAAGAAATGGTGGAGGCAGAGGCAGGGGTATAGGTCCCTGAAGAGGCATCTACCCTCTTACTGTTAACAAACCATTCCTTTCGGATAAATCAAAACCCAGAACTGAGGCCACTCATCAGCTCTCTTGCTGTGAAAGCCCTGCAGCTCCCCACAGAAGGCTCCTAAGAGTAAAGAATGCCAAGCATGTCTCCATGCTCTTAGGTACAGAGGAAACCGGTCTGCAAAGTTTGAGAAGTGATGCAAAAACTCAACACCTCTGAATTCCCCACAGGAAAGCCTGCTCAGCTTCCTTTCTGGTGCTTACCAGATTGGAATGTAATACCCAGGGAGGGGGGCTTTTTGCTTGACCATGACAGCAAAGCCCAGCCCTCTTCATTGTTTCTCCATGTTGTCCAGAAGCCAGTCACTGGAGATTTTGATTTTTTTTTTTTTTTTGCATTAATGAAACTTCAGCCTCTGGTTCTGTGTTTCTACTTCACATTTTTCCTTCCTCTCCAGTCCACATCATCATCATTCATTGCCTTTATTAAGGTCCCATTTGCTAGGCATTAGATTGTCTGTGCATGACAGTGGATAGGCACCACTCCTTCTCTAACATGACAGGAAATCACTCCCCACACATCCTAGTCCCCCATATGGTCTTACCTAGTTCCCAGTGTCCCCTCCCTATCAACACACACACACACACACACACACACACACACACACACACACCACACCAGTCTCAAAATTCACGATTTTCAGCTGGCTAATATACAAATGTTACTAGAGATTGAGAGCACATTAAAGCCATTTTCAGTCCAGATTTTCCTGCCAATTCTTTAGGGATGAAGGATTCAGAAGCAGACCCTTGGAATACATTTGTTTCTGGAGGGTGGCTTGTAAGAAGAAAGGCTGAGACAAAGATCTGGAACAAGAAGCAGGCCTAAAAGACACCCCTATGAGCAGACAGGGGAAGGGGGTATATTTAAAGTCACACTACCTTCCTCCAGACCCTCTGCCTCTGCCTTCAAGATTATTTGCAGTAGGATCCAGATTATCATCCCAAACATTGAGCACAAATAGAAAAGACATTGAAAGTAAAGTCAATGTGAGTGACAGCATTTCTTGAGGCAAAATCTTCCATACCAGATAGAAGAACGTATGTCCCCATTAGCCAAGGACAAACAGTTCTCAGGGCTGCATGGAACCAAGGCGTGGGTGCAGCTGTGGAGGGGCAGTTCTCCAGCTCTGGTCATAGCTTCACATTTACACTGCCCAGTGCACTTGGAGACAGCCCTGAAGGAGGCGTGGGCCAACAGGGAGCCTCTGCTGGCTTGATCTCATCCTCCCCCAAAACACGCAGTAGTATCAGCACTGGAAACATAGGGAAGAGCAAAATTGAGAAAGAGAAAATACCTTTCTTCTGGTAAGAAATAGATTTTCGGTTGAACTGCTCTTAGAGTGCCCACAATCTCACTATTGATTTCCTGGGGCAAAACCTTGGGTCACAATGCTTTCGTTTCTAATGCAGCCTCACGATCCTCTTATATCACCTTCATCTGGGTGGATGGCAGTGCCATCTTCACCCTGATTTCCTAATGGCATGTTTCTTGTTATTGCCCTTGTGTGAAATGACAGTTCTCTTTGGCTTGGTTTCCAAGGAGCCGGAAATCCTGCTGTCTGACTTCTTGAACTAATGAGTTCACTACTGGGACAGCACAAATAAAGACTGGTGCTTGGGAGATCTTGGCTCACTTTCAGAGAGTGTTGTCTCTGAGAGCGCCTTAAACAATGATCAGAGGCAGACAGCAGAGAGCTATAAGAAGAGCTATGTGTAGTCATTTGGGGTGAAGAGATGGGAAAAGCTTAAATAATTCGGGGAGTCCCTAAACAACATAACTAAGCTTCAAATGCACAAAGATGCCTAAATTGGTTGATGTTTTAAAGTCAAAGGAAAACCAAATGCAAACTACTATGGAAAAGTGTTTGAAAGAGGAGGTAATGGTACCTGTCTTGCAGGAATGACTTCAAGATCCCAAAGTTGGGGACAGTGGGAATTGCGCTGTTTTAGGTTTTAGAAATTTTTCTCTTGCTGTTCTTATAAAAAAGAAAGCAAGTCTGTCCTT
The DNA here is from genome assembly GCA_036589455.1 of Ateles fusciceps. Classification (NCBI taxonomy): domain Eukaryota; kingdom Metazoa; phylum Chordata; class Mammalia; order Primates; family Atelidae; genus Ateles; species Ateles fusciceps. The sequence continues at coordinate 1,548,929 of JAZHEH010003022.1, read as the reverse complement.
GAGAGAACTTGTAAGACGCCTTCTTTAAAAAAAAATGCTCTGAAAACAGTCAAGTGCCACAAAACTTTGAAAGAACTAAGATTAACTTGGCGTTGACAAAGCTAATATAAGAATGGTAATCAATCCCTCGGCAATGGAAATTTTAAATTTAAAATAAGCTTCAACAAAGCCTTTGAACCTTCAAACACTTTATGCTTAAGAAATTAATGGGTCCCTGAAGAAGTCACATTTCCTTTTCTGTTTCTGTAATATATACTTCAATTACATTAATCAACAATGCAGCAAAATAACTGACACCAACCAACTTCCAAGTCACATTTCCAAGCACTCCTTTTCTTCGGCAGAGACTTAGCATTTTAAGATAGCTAATTGAGGTTTATATAAGCATGAATAAATATTTGGTGAAGCTGGATTTTCCCATCCTGTTGTCACCCTTTGCTCACCCCAGAATGGTTTCCCCATCCTTTTTTCCTTCTACTGTCATTTCTGTTGAGTGTGATAAACCATCTTGCTGACAGAGATATTAAGTTAAAACCTTCCTTCTGCAGTATCTATGAAGCTGCTGAAACACACATCAGATGAGTTTCCTTTTAAGGCAAATTTAAAGAATTTTACAAGACTTTGTTTTTCTTCATTGAAAAATCAACTGAAAGGTCCCCCAGTCCCTATAGTCTCCTATGCTCTGGGGAAAAAAAAAAAAATGGCATGCATCCTTTTACATGTGATCTTCCTTGTAAATTGGCTTTTGCTTTCATTGTATCTACCCTCAACTCTATCCCTACTAGAGTTTTGGTTTTACCTAACTTTTCTTAGAGACAGTGCCTCCACAGTCCTATTGACAATTTTTCCCCCCATTTGCATTTTCTCTCTCTCTCAGAAATACAAACCTTAAAAATAAAAGGCTTCAGGATGGGTGCGGTGGCTCATGCCTGTAATCCAAGCACTTTGGGAGCCCGAGGCAGTGGATCACTTGAGGTCAGGAGTTCAAGACCAGCCTGGCCAACATGGTGAAACCCCATCTCTACTAAAAATACAAAAATCAGCGGAGCATGGTGGCACATGCTTGTAATTCCATCTACTTGGGAAGCTGAGGCAGCAGAATCACTTGAAGTTGAGAGGTAGAGGTTGCAGTGAGCCTAGATTGCACCACTGCACTCCAGCCTGGGTGATGGAGTGAGACTCTATCTAATAAAATAAAATAAAATAAAAGCTTCAAACTTAATTTTATTAGTGTATCATTCTATAAAACAAACAAACAAAAAAACTTTAATTTTCCATTTGGGCACCTGCCTCTCTGTCTGGGAGTGGTTAGCGTCTATTCCGGGGGAGGCCATTTCTCCTTTTTGCTGATAGTCTACAAGGGAACTGCTCCTGACACTTTGAGTACTGCAGAGAGGGCCAGTCTTTCTTTCAGCACCTGCTGAGCACTTCCACTTCTCCGGTCTTCTCTATGAGGCATAGATACTTCAATGAGACCCTTGCCTTACTCATCGTCTTAGAAACAGTTCAGATAAATTTATCCTTCCTAAGGTGAATTACCTCTCCCAGGGGCTTTTGAGTTTTAATAATGAATCTCCTGAGGAAAAAGTAAATAAATTAGTCTCTAATGGTGGAATTACTTGCACAGAACAGTGTAAGATATTTGAATAGGTTGTGGAATAAGGTAGACATTTCAATCGTATCACCTCAGCAGCCTAAACCCATATACTCACAAGGCTTATCCTTTCTAAATATAATGATAGATTTCCGAAATTCTATTATTTATAGTTCAGATAGATTGCAAGAGAATTCAGAACCATGAGAAATGACATGCATCACTGATATTTCAATGGTTACTCACCTTTTCAAATCTGCTTGCCACCGAGAGAAGTAGAGCACTTGCTACAACACAAACGAATCGTCTGTACACTTGGTTGGATTCTTTACTTTCCACATCGGTGTTTTAGTCAAACAACTAAAGACAGAGAAGTTCACAATTCAGTTACCAAGGCTAATCGAGCTCTCCACAGTCTTACCTTGCTGTACTTTGCTTAGCTGGAATCAAGAGACTAATTTCTTCCCTCTAGCCTCTGAGGAGAGAGAAGGGCTTTTCATGTGTTCCTTTATTCCATGCCTTGAATATCACTTTTGTTGTTGTGTACGTGGGTCTGGGTTACTTTTTTAATTTAATAAGATTGGGGATGTATGTAAATAGGCAGAGTTGGATGAGAATACCTACCCACACAATTACACACAATGGGAAACGGTTTGGGTCCAGATCATCACTAGAATTCGAAACTGCTATTCAATAAAAGGCCTCTGTACGCAGAGAGATATAGACAGTCCCTGCATTTGTGCATCAAGGAAGGAAACGATGTGTATTCAGCTACCCAACTTGGCCACAAGCAAAGCTCAACACTTCCACAATCTCTATGAAAATGAGATGTTACATGTTCTTAGCAGGAGCTGACAATTAAGCCGAGTGAACAATCGTGCAAGGCGGGGGAGTGGGAGTTCATGCTGCTTAGCCACATGCCTCAGGTGCTCGGCTGAGTGTGAGGCCGAGGGCCAAAAGCTTTCAACCACCCAAGAAGCCAGGAATCCTGAAACCTACAACCCTATGGCACGTTATTCTGTTTATTATCTTGGAGACTCCCTGTTCTTTCCAACTATTTCCTCTGGCACGATAAGGATTTTGTGAGGTGCCAGGGAGATATAATTCATTAGAATCAAGTAATGATTTGTAATATTTAAACTCTTCCATTAAACCAGGAAGCAGGTCAGAAACTAACCTTTAAATACAGCCAAGGGAGAAAGTGAGCCCAGCAGCTTAAAATATATATCTTTTGCAGGAAGCATGGAGTGTATAATTAGCTGTAATTTCTGCAACTGCAGTCAGGAAGCTTTATTTTTTTGGCTGATAGGCAATGCTATCTCCTGATGGCCTGGGAAACCAAACCCTGGGGTTACATTCCTGGTTTCCACATAGACCTTGGTGGGTGGTTTTGGGGGGAAATTGGGCAAAGGAGCAAAGGAAAGGAATGGAGAGGGTGGGGCCAGAAGCTGGAGAAGTTGCAGGGAAGGATCAGAGTGATCACCTCTTCGATTCTTTCATAAGAAGACTCTGAATTTTGAGAACTATATTTAAGCATATTCTGATTTCCAGTGTGATCATTTTCCCAAGGCATTTTTAATGCTTAATATATTGGGCAAATTCTGTACTTCTTGGCTCCTGCTGATAGTTGTGGAGGAGAGTTAAGTGTGCTACTGTTAGAGGATCACTTTTACTTTTGGCTGTTTCAACGAGCATAGATTTTTTTTTTTTCCAGTGGGCAAGTCTCAGTTTGGCAGAGGCATTAAAAATTAGTAAAGGTGGAAGTGCTTTGAAACATTTGATCTCTTTTCGGGGAAGCTGAGCAGAGGGGAGGGGAATCCCTTAGGAAGCCTTGCCGTGTGGAAGCATATACACCAACAATGAGATTTTCTTCAATGCCTCCTGTGGCCTTGAATTCTCCCCCTCTAGTCAGGCACCAAAGGGGAAAACCCAGCACTCATCTCTGACATTTGATCTAAATCTCCTGAAGTCATAGGGGAGGCTGGGCAAGCTCAGATGGGGTCAATAGAGCAAGAACAGCAACATGGCAGTAAATAAATCTGATTTTTGTCCATTTCAGTCAAGGCTGATTTTGTTTGCTGGGAAGTGATTTCTCTTACCTTTGTTTTTCTGCAGATTGTCAAATCCTGGCTCAGTTTGCCCTATAAACCACATCAACCAACTAATCATCCGACAAGCAGATAAACTAACAGACATCTAGCCTGTCCTTAACAAGAGTGACAGTAATTGGCATTTTTAAAAAAACATTCTCTCTCTCAGTTATTTATCAGCATTCTGCAGTGCATCAAATCTCTTTTCTAACTATTTATAAAAAGTCCACAGTCCAATTGGGAAAGAAGATATATGCTTTTAAATGATTTAATCTTTAAAAATAGTATACGCTTCACCTAGCACCAGAAAAGCCCAAATACTATTTCTCTCTTCTGCTTCCGGGAATGATCTCCCTTTGATGGGGGATCACGTTCAGATGTGTATTATACTGATATTCCCCAGATAACACATCTTGAATTACAAACTCAGGCATCTTCCAGGTACTAAGGAAGAGAGGATAAAGCAAGAAGGTGAACAAAAACACTCATTAGATGAGAAATGGGAAAGCAAGGGGCATCTTTCCAGGGGCCTCCATTGCCAGCATTTATCCTACAACATCCACAGTATACAAATAATTGCCTCCGAGCTCTGACTTGGTCAGATAAATCTGCTTACTGCCTCATACATAGAAGCAGTCCGAGATGGTTTCTCAGAAGGCTCACATCTCTTCCACAGCAGCTGCTCATCTGTAATGAAACCGTTCTGTGCTGTACTCCAGAGCGGAGCCACATTGTCCCAGCCATGAATAAATCATTAACCTTATTTTATTAATAAGGCTAAGCTAACAATACTCCCAATCTGGCCCTGCTCTTCCTTTCCTGCAGCGCCTCAGAAACAAGTGCCACACCACTCTTCCTGTGCGGAGAAGGGTTGTGAGCCTCAAGGATTTGCCTGGCAGGATCTGGGGTCTGAGGCATGAGCCAGCTGTCGGCAGATGAGACCCATCTCTGAAGCCTTGGAGGATTGCAGCTGATGAGAGAGTCGGCTTTAAAGAGAGGCAGTTACCCCAGGACATTCACTGCTTCCACGGTACCCCATGAGGGGGAGGTAGCTACACAGTATGCCAGGGTGAGGAGTCAGAACAGGGAGCAACTCACCTTGCTCTCATTTTTATAAAGAAGTAACTGGGATTAAAACAGTTTTTTTGCTTAAGAAATAATATTTTAACATCATATTTCCTCTTATAGAGACCTCAAATCCTTTCCCCCACTTTGGAAACAGGAAGAAATAGATTATAAACTTCATTTAAAAAAAAAAAGAAACTTTCTCAATGTATAAAGCATCTTGCTATGTTATCAGTTCTCTTTTACCATTTACTGAATTATATTTCAATTTTACACAGGCCCCTTTTGGAGGCAAATGACAGAAATCCAACTTAAATGAAGCAATATGAAAGGAGAAAAATTGTTGACTTAATGAAAACTTAAAGAGGTAGGCTGAATGTTAGGCATGCGCTGAATCCAAGAGTTCAAAAAATGTTATCAGGTTCTTCTCTGTCCTTCTACAGATTTCAATTTCAGGTAGACTGTTTCACATGATGCCTCCCATTGGGAGTCTGCTGAAGGTTTTGGCCTCCTAGCTGCCCTCTGGACTACCTGAGAAATTAGACTGAAAGGACTCTACTAGTAGATATTTCCATGGGAAATTTCATGAGGAGCTCAATCATGGGAACTCGAGCTTCCCCAGACCTGCTCTTTTTGAGCCTTCCCACTGAGCATGTGATAAGGATCATCCACTCAGGGATTCATCAGGAACCATAAAGTCATCCTGAATTCCTCTACTTCCTTAACCCTTCTGCTCCAAGCTACCAGCTAGTCCTATCAGCTCAATCTTCACAATGAATGTGGGCCCAACTACTTGTCCCTATTTCTGTTACTACCACCCTAGGCTGAGCCACCATCATCTCCTGCCTGGACCAGTGCAGAAGGCTCCTGACTTGCCTCTCTACTGATATTCTTGCTCCCCTTAAATCCATTCTCCCTCCTTAGCTATGGTGATCATTTTCAAATGATCGTAAGTGAAACTCTGTCTGTATCTGCTTGAAACCTTCCAAATTCATGTTCTCGTTGTTCTGAAGTCTAGAATTCTGAAAGCAAGGTGTTGGTAGGTTTTCTTCCTTCTGGAAACTTTGAGGCAGAATCTGTTCCATACCCCTCCCTTAGCTTCTGGTGGGTGCCAGAAATTCTTAGTGTTCTTAACTTGCAGCTTCACCATTCCAGTCTTTGCCTCCATCATCCCATGGACTTTTTCCTGTGTATCTCTGTGTCCAGATTTTTCTAATCTTATAAGGATGTGAGTCATTGGGTTAAGCCAGTATGACCCTATGTTAACTTGATGCCATTTTAGAGACCCTATTTCCAAATACAGTCTCATTCACAGGTTCTAGGGGTTGAGGTTTGAAAATATCTTTTGAGGGCACACAATTCAGTTCAGTACAGAACACTCTCATGGCCTCCTCCAAATTCACATCTGTCTCATGTGCAAAATACATCCCCAAATCCTTGAAAGAATCAACCCTACATCCAAGTCTCACCTAAATATATCAACTCAAAAAGTCCCAAAACTCAGGTCCTAAATCATCTAAATCAAGTTACAGTCTATACTGGAGCAAAATTCTATCTGTGGACCTGTGAAGCCTAGAAAGCAAGTTAACTGCTTCTAAAATACGTACATACATGGAATAGGCATAGGAGAGATACTTCCATTCCAAAAGGTAGAAACTGGAATGGAAAAACAAGTCATAGGCCCCAAGCAAGCCCAAAATCCAGCAGGACAAATTCCATTATGTTTCAAGGCTCAAGAATAACTCCTATGGCGTAATTCTCTGAGATGGCCAGGAGTGTACTGTGGGGGGGGACCCCCAGCCCTCAGGGAATTATAAGAGGGTCTAGCTTCCTTAGCAGTGAGGTCTAAGGGAGGGCAATAGGCACCTAAAGAAGAAAATGGAAAACATCTGGAAACAAACTGCCTATTTTGTCAGGGATAAAACCTGAGCACAATGGTCCCTCGGACTGGCCTTAGCCACGTCTGAAGCTACAAACATTCTGGTAGCCCCTCAAAGCTGCCATTGAGGGCAAGAGAAGGGGAGGAATAAGAAAGTTCTATAACATGTAAACTGCTTATATTTGAGATGAAGGTATAAGCAGGGCCAACTTCATGAGTGTGCAACCTGTGCAGGTGCACAAGGCCCTCACTTAGAAGGACCTCAGGATTGGTTTACTGCTCTCTTATTGAAATTCTTTGTATTTGAATGAACATCCTATGTTATAATTTTACATTGAGTTCCCAAATTATGTAACTAATCCTGAGTGTAAGACACTGCCCTACACTTACTTATAACAAATTTGTAAATGCAGAAGGAAAAAAACTGGAATTCAAAAAAAACTGTCTATCTTGTAGTCAAGTAGAATGAATCCTGTAAGCCTTGTTTTGCATGCAGAGTTTTTTTGGAAGAAGTCACCTGTGGGAAGAAGTTGAATGCTTCTTCAAAGACAGCTGAAGGATGGAGGGTCCTGAAAGGTGACACCTCCAAGATCCTTAAGCTGTCATTATTAGTCTTCTCAAAGGAAAGAAGGAGGAACATACTACCAGTACTCACAACCCATTCTTTCTGGGGATCTAATTACTGATTTCTGATTGTGTCCCAGGCTGCCAGTGTGCTGTAGAAGAAGCCCATAGAGCAAACAGTGTGGCTGTGGGCCATCCTGCATGTTTATGAGTCCCATATTACCTGGGGCTGGTGATTCTCAGCAATTTATGCCCCTTTATTGGGAAGCATTTCCCATTGTCCACAGAATATGCTAAACGCAACTCTGCCTTTCTCAACCATCAGTAAATAATTATTCTTCTAGCTGCCCAAGAAAATGAAGGGCATTCAGTAAGAATTTTCTTCACCTCTCTCTCTTCAAGCTTTTCTTTACTTTAAAATATATCCCTCTCCTCTGGCTTCTACCTCTTACCTTCCAAATGGATAAAGTCGTGTTTCTCTTTTCATATAATAAAATAATGTCATCCTTACAAGGAGTACATTTTCAAGGTTAGGAACCCCAGGTTACTTTCATCCAATTTTTTTGTCATTCCATATGTCTTTCAGGATTTAAATAAATAAATATTCATGCAGGGGGATACAACTTTCTGTACTTTAGGGGTATCCTTGCATACTAGTTAAGAAGCTTAATCTGTTTTTGAATTAGCTCTTTTCATCTGCCAAAACTTGGAGCTCACTTTCCCGATCTTCATTTTACTGCTTTTACCTTGGCTGTCTATGACAGCCAATCTCCAAAGATAGCCCCAGTGGGCCACACATCCCAGTATTTGTGGACTTGTGGCATGTCCTGTGCCTCATTTTAACCAATAAGATAGGATGGTAGTGACACTGTGCCAGTTCTGGGTCTGTGCCTTCAGAAGACCTGGACGCTTCTGTTTTTGCACTCATGAGATTCAGATTTAAGAAGTCTATTTTAATAGGCCAAGCTAGCCCCATAGTCAGACCATATGGAGAGAGAAAAGAGATGGATGTTTTAGCCTTCCAGTCAACCCTGACAACAGTTGAGACAAGGGAGTGGAGACAAACATCTTAGATAAGCCACTTCAATCCACCATCTTTTACTACATAAGAGACTGTGAGTGAGAGCATCAGAATAACCACCCAACTAAGCCCAGCCAACCCACAGAATTATAAACCATAATAAAATGGTTGTTTTAAGCGCCTATGTTTTGGGATGATCTGTTTGGCAGTTATAGATAACTGAGACACTAATTCTCTTCACCAGTCTCCTCCTGTCAGCTTCCTAGTAGTCCCATCACTTTCATTACCTAGTCTGGAGCCAAGTAAACATAGGTAGTCAATATATTGAATACATGAATTTCAAGTGGGTGGAATTCCAGAATGTATCTTTGCTTGCACAGTTTGAAGTTCTTTGGGGAAGCTTCTTCCCAACATTTTGAGGCCCAGCCCTGGGTTGCCATTCAAATATTTGCCAATTATCTTATAATTTTGGCAGTTGTACTTTGTCTGACATTTCTGTAGACCTCATTTATATTTAAACTACCTCAATGTGGATATCAGTAGTTGTAGTCTAAAATACAGAATGTCATTTAAAATTAATGTGTTTTGATTGCTGTCAATGCCTTGTCTGATATGAGGTAATTTGAAAAATTACATGATTAGACCATTCTTCCAGGATTTCAGGCTGTTCTGTATTTTGTTTCTAGCAATGTGTTGCAGGCTTTTGAAAGTAATAGTGTACAATGCATGCCAGAAGAAAATGCCAGTTTGAAGTATTAAAAGTGTAAAACATTACCACAGTTATTAGCATTTTGAGGTGCCAAAATCTATGTGAAATTTCAAATGTCATCCATTTCCTCATTGTGGTAACATCACACATCAGAATTCACAGGCTCTTGCCTGCAGAAACACTTCCAAGGACTTTCTACTGGATCCTCAATGTGGGCTTCATGTCAGCTCTAGCCAGAGCCCCCCTTCCTTTACCATTTTCTTCTCCCATGCTTCTGATGGGTGCTGCTGTGAGCTCCTAGAACATATGTTCTCCTGTAAGCTGAAGCACCAGAATCTTCTACATGCCAAACTGTTGAGTGTTCTGACTCATTTCACACTCCATTAGGTAGGCATATAGCTACGTTTCGTGGGCACTAAGTTTTCCTGAAACAAATCTTTTAAATTTACTCATTGCTCCCCTATCTACCACAGGATTCCTGTAAACTCATTGGGCTCAGAGAGGACTCATCTTCATGGACACTGAGTGACAGACTCCATTCTATACTCAGGTTAGTCCTGACCACCATAACTTATCATAGTTTTAGAAGGTCACACTTATCAAGCTTATATGATTTACTATAGTTTTATAAGGTCACACTTATGAAGCTTCCTCTTCTGGTAATTTTTAGGAGGCTATCTCAGAAATGTCCAGCCAGTCTGAGTCATAATCTTGTATTTGAACCTAGCTTGGTAATTTGAACCCAACTTGGGTTCTAAGAGGGTTTCCCACCATAAAAATGTAGTAAATAATTGCATGAGACACTGAAGACCTGAGATGTAGACATAAATAGTTCAATGACATTTCCTAGTGAGGATTGCAAAGAATGTGGAAGGGGGAGACTAGAGACTGTGTATATTACTAACTCACGTACTCACTTGTTGGGTAACTTAAACAGGTTAGTGGTGACACTCTCCTGGTCTCAGTTTCTAGAAGATGCAGTAATCTCAGCCCATAATTCTGCCTGACAGTTAATCAGGTATGATTTTCTTCCCTACATGCTGAGAACACACCAATCCTGGAGACGGATGTGGACTTGGATGAAGCCATGGCAGGCTCCCTTTTCCCCTAAGCCACCCCATGGTGTGATGATGCAGAGGGAGCAGGTGGACAGCCTAGGCCTCTGAAGGTAGTCATGAAAATAGCAAAGCCATAAAATTCAGGTGCAAGACAGAAACACTGGCTTTTTATTGTAAAACAGGGTGCAGGAAAAAGATGACAAAGAGACATTTCATTGAAACACATCAAGGATAACTTTTCCTAAACTTCCTAGTGGGCTGAGATAGAGTATTCTCTTTAGGATTTATATGGACAAAAACTATTCCCTTGGATGGCATGGACTGAAAACGTCCTCTCAACGCTTCTATGAAGACTAAAAAGAAGCCTAAATTTGTCTCCCTCAGGCCAGAGAGGCTTTACATAATAAAAATAAAAGCTAAAATATGGAGCCCTTACCACATGCCAGACGCTGAGATAAACATTTTACTTATATTAATGTATTTAATCATGTATCAGCCCCATGATATAATGCTACTATTTTCACTCCCGTTTTAAAGCTGGGAAAACTGACATAAAGAGTAAGCAACTTGCCGAGGATCCACAGCTAGTAAGCTGCAGAAGCAGGATTTGAATTTAGGCAATTTGGGGGAGAGCACTTAAATCATGTGGCACTAGGGTTTCTCAACCTCTGCACTGATGACATTTTGGGTTAGAAAACTGTTGTGGAGGGTTATCAGATGTTATGCAGCATCTCTTGTCTCCGTGTGCTGGATGCCAGTAGCATCCCCCAAGTTGAGACAATCAAAAATGTTTCCAAATATTGGCCAAATTGCCCCCTATTGAGAACCATTGTTTGGTACTAAAAGTCTCTACAGTCTGACAATGACCTCTGTCACAGCTCTGACCAGCATTTCCTATTTCCAGCTTCCTTGGAGTAATTTGAACCCAGTTCAGGTTCAAAGAGGGTTTCCCACCATGAAAACATAGTAAGTAATTGCATGAGACACTAAAGACCTGAGATGTAGGCATAAACTATTCATGGACATTTCCATAGTGAGGATTGCGAAGAACGTGGAAGGGGGAGACTAGAGGCCAGTTATATTTCATAAAGGAGGTTGTGAATAGGCATTAAACGAGTTAATATAGATGTGATGCTTAGGAAACCCCCCGGGTTCATAGCAAGCTCTAATAGTAAGTATTAGCTCTTACTATTGCTGTCTTTGCCATTGTCATCCTGACAGGAAAAGCAGCATAGTGGGGTGGAAGGAATGCTCTGTGATGGACAATAGGAGGTTTGGGGAGTGATTCTCTCATCTCTTGGATAATCAAAACCAGGGCTCTAGTGTGAAAGATCCAGCCATGAGTGACCAATTCCAGCAGCCATGGCCAGCAGTAGAAACTTTGTAAACACAGTTAAAACATCAGCTTTGTCCAGGCAGAAAATTAAAACATCAGAATAAATTAGTTGCTTTCAGTGAGTTTTTATTAAAAAGTCATTTTCAGACTATGATCTCTGTTCCATTCTTCCAATTTGTCTTTTCTATTGGAGTCTTGATTGTCTTCTGCCTTGAGGCAATCAGCTGCTAACCTATTGAAGGACACATCTCATGTCAAACAGGCAATGGCTGGAGGAAGAGGAAGAATAGGTCTGCATAGGAGCAAGAAAAGGAGACCAGGCTAATGTGTGAAGGGATAAAACAGTCAGGGGAATCATTATATTTTGTTCCCCAATTGCTCGCAGAAGATGAATCAACAAGTAGGCAGCCATCTTTAACTGGTGATCGAGTGGAAGGAAAGTGATAAGTCAGGGAGGCTGGAGTGCTCACACTCCTGTGTGAGGAGACCATTGGGACTTCATTCCAGAAGCAACCACTAAGGGCTTTCTGGACACTGAGGCACCCTTGAGAAAAATTATGAACTGCTAGGCAAAATCCACCATGAGCCTTCGCCACTAAGACTAAGATTGACAGATGACCAGGGTTCGATGGTGTCAGATGCTTTAAAACAATAAATATCAAAAATTCAGGGAACATGAGAACACAGTGCACGTAGAAAGGTTTTGTCATTTTCATTAAAAGCATCACATCAGCTTGGTAATGCTTACAGACTTGGAAGGGCCATATCGGAGTTTCATAGGTCAGGGTTGTGAAGAAATCTACTCACTACAGTTAAATGACTACTTTTCCATATGCTCATTTAAACTCCCTGTGTGTCTGTTTCTTTATCTCAAGTCACAACTGTGTTGTACGTGGTTTCACTTACTTTACATTTAGCATTTAATTTATTTACTCCTCATAACACCTTGAGAGGTAGGTATTATTATCCTTAATTAACAGGTGAAGTGGCAGTTTAGAAAGGTTGAGTCATTTGCCCAAAGTTGCATAAGCAGTCCTAGATACACCAGGAACTCTATTTCAATTCCTATACTCCTTCTAGTATCCTGATGCTGAAAAGCATACACCAGCTCTCTGAGGCCTCTTTTAGCTCAAAAATTCCATGTATTTTATGGGCTCTGTATTTTTAAAAGCGTGTCTGGTTCTTAAATGTTTTCTTCCTGGAAAGGTTTTATTAGAGGCAGAGAAGCCACTAAGAGGGCCTGTTCCCCTTTCCCCACCACCTCTTGTCCCTTTCTGTCCCCCACCAGTTTAGAAGACCTGGAGATGAGGCCCAAATGCCTGTTCCAGATAAATGTTTAGATCCAGGAGCTTTCTCAGAAAAGAATCAGACAGTAAGCTAACTTTGGGAAAAGATAATTCAGACTAACGCTGAAAGGACCAGAGCTGACTAGGAACAGTCCAGATCTAGTGGCCTTTTATGAGTGAGGATAGAGCTCTATGGGTTTGCAGGTTAAATGAGATGATACACCAGGGGACGAGACCACCCAAGTGTCTTCCATATCCACTCAGTCTATCACATGGAAGGCAGATGAGCTCTGAAAAAAACCGACCATGTTCCTTCTTGGCTGAAACATCTCCATGGGATTTCAGCAACTTTTAGGATAATCGAAAATTCCAAGCACACCCTCCAGGTTCCTCCAGAATTTTATCCCTCTTACCATTCCCAGCCCCAACTATAATCCCATGCTTATATTCACCTCATACTGGAATTCCTGCTTTTTTCAAACAAGTTTTTGTCTGCTTGTTTTTGCCCCTCTTATAATGTGAAATGCCCCCAGCCATCAAGACCCAGACTAAAGTTACCACCTCAATAAGGACCTCCATCCTTTAGTCCTACTCTAGGAAGATGAGCTACTTTGGGTTATTACTGCATTTCTCTGTCTCCACCATAAGTGTGTATCTTTTAAGTCCATTACTTGTTTGTTTTCTTGTCATGGTGCCAAACTCAAAGTAGGTGTTCAATGAGTGTTCATGTGAATGCAAAAGTGTTAGGGTTAGTCAAAATGATGTAATAAGAAGCAATTAGGGCATGCATTTGATTGCACTTTGTTTTCTTTGCGTCATCCCCTCCAACTCCTTGGCTCTATTTTGGTATTGGTTGATTTGCATTAGAATGAATTAATATTGGTTGATTTGTGGTGGAATTTATTGATTTCTTTATGTTTCATATGAATCAGGGACTGTCATGTCTATCCTTTATATAGACACTCTGCACATAGGACAGCACCCATCTCATGCACTTACAAGTAGGTGTCCATCAACAAAGTCCTGCCTTCTGCAATCTAACAACCCCTCCTGCACTTTTTCCTCTTATGATGAGCATTCAGAGATGGTTTCCTGACTTAGGCAGCTTACCCATTCTGTGTCCAGTCACTTGAGGTTCAATTGCTAAATGGTTTCCAAAGAGATCATGAGTCAATGAGTATAAGACATAGAGAATGCTGAAGAAAATTCCTCCTCCACCCCAGTCATGCCCCAGGACTTTTTGTTCCCTTCCAGGTTATACTTTTCAATACTGTAGCAGCTTTCTGGAATTAATCCTCTGACGTTTACTTTTACTGCCTGAGTCCAATATAGGATTAGGCAATGAACATTCACAGCCAGACCAGCTGAGGAATAACACAAATGGTGAGATTTATAGATGAAATAGGAAGCAGGCCAGTTGAGGGAGGTGAGGTGGGCCCAATGGGCACAGATAGATACAACTTAGCAGGGACCCTCACATTACACACAAACTACATGCAGAGCTGGGCCTATTACTAGGCAAACATAGAGATCAATGTTATTTGTAGAGGGCACAATTTGATGCTTCTGCTTAAAGAAGAGTATATATGGAGTCTTTAGATCTACTTGTTTGAGTCCAGGCTCAGCTTTCTCACTATGAAATCTTGAGTGAATCATTTAATTTTCCAGGTCTTAGTTTCCTCATCTATAAGATGGGTACACATCTCATGGGATTGCTATGAAGATAAATGTGGTAATACAAGAAAAGTGCTTAGCACAAAGTTTAGCAAGGGGTAGTGCTCAAAAAATTTTAGCCATCATCACCATCGTTATCATCAACATTATTATGACTGGCTTAAGACTCAAATTAGGTCAAATAACTTGCACAGAGAATGTTTTAAACTAGGAAAATATCCTCAATCTTTTAGTTACTGAGAATGTAAAATTTCTCTTGAAACATGTTGAGAATTAAACATATTCAGACTATTTCACATTTTGAGGGCACTATTCACAAAACTGGCTACTGTGAGGAACAACTAGTGTCCCAAATCTGCTTGTTATTGTCGTGTGAGAAGGCAGCTGATATTTACAGACTTCTTTCTTTTGAGTTATCTCAGCTGGTCTGGCTATGAATGAATATTGCCTAATACTGTCTTTGGGGGTAGCCAATTGATGTAATATGGACGAGAAGCTCTAGAAGCTCTCCTCAGGCAAAGACCAAGACATCTTACTTCTTTTGCACCCCCCCTGTGATGTAGGGCACAGAATGGATGCCAAAAACGAATGAAGAATCCTGAGAACTCTGCTGCTTGCTCACACTGCTTGGGGAAAAAACATGTAGCTTTGGTGTCATGATAACCTAAGTTTGAATCCTTCTCCACCAAGTATTAACAAAGGTACAATCTCAGATGTTTAGCTTCTCTGCAGCTCGGTGACGTGATCTTACCTTGTAAGACAGTGGCACTGAATGATTTGACATTCTTAGCACAGTGCCTGACATATATGATATGCTCAGTAAATTGTAGGATTTTTTTTTTTTTTAACCCCTTTCTTCCTTCTGCATACGAAAAGAAGACAGAATGAGAGATGAAGAAAATTATCCCTCTGGGATGCAATTCAAAAAATGACCATTTAGATAGGGAGAGAAGCCAAAATAGTCTAGAGGGTTATTTTAGAACAGGATATGGGTTCTCAATTCAAGAAAAATGAACTTTGTAAAGCCATGTAGCCTATCTTGAGAAACATTTTTTGGGAAACTTTCTTTTTCTGGCAAACATTTAAAAACTGTTGCTTTTATGTTAAAAGCCAAGATTAAAGTATTTTCAGAGTACAGTGTTGGCTCACTGAGTGATGGTGGGGTCTATGCTTAGTCTATGGGCTCCATAAATACTAATGAAGGGCCCAGATAACAGACAATACTGGTGGTGGTGCTGGACTAGTTCCCATGCCTTATGTTTGCACATAGAGGAGTTGGCTATGATGTCATGTTTAAAGGACTGAAATTCACTAGAAAATATATCAGGCAGTGAGTGTGATATATGTCTTTCTACCTAACAGTGAGATCTATGCAAACTCACAGTCATACACATATACACACAAACTGAACTCAGTAAAAATTCATACAAGTGTTTATTTTGTGTCTAAGATTCGGTTTTGCCACAGGGACTACATGTTTTGCCTTGATTTGGTTATTTTGCTGATGTGTCTAGATATGGTGGTGTCTCAGAAAAGCAGCTATTATCCCAGTCTTTCCCCAAAGTTGCTCATATTTTTCAGCCACAGTAACTCCTGCTCCACCTCTCCCCACACTCATACATGACACTCTCAGTTTGTCTGTCCTGTTTATTCACAAGACCGTGTACATGTTCTATTAGCAACAGGCTAAGAACTTTTCAGTCTATATATACATGTGTCTTCCTGGCACATACCTTCACATGTACAAAGGACTGGATATATTCACTGCCTGCTGCTACACAAGGGCTGGGGTCTCATTTCCAGGCTGAATGGGGATGAAACACCTTGCATCTTTGACTTGCATTCATATTACATGGTCCATAGGAATCATCTTGCTGTTTTGTAATACAAACTCCAAAGCAAATCCAGCATGTATGCCTGCCTGTAAACTACCCCAAAGTCACTGTGCCCACACAAAATAGTTCAAAACCATAAAATTATAATTGAAAATCACAAATAAATTTAAAGACATGGCGAGGCACCATGGCTTACCCCTGTAATCCAAGCACTTTGGGAGGCTGAGGTGGGCAGATCACTTGAGGCCAGGAGTTCAAGACCAGCCTGGCCAACATGGCAAAACCCTGTCTCTACCAAAACTATAAAAATTAGATGGATGTGGTGGTGCTCGCTTGTAATACCAGCCACTGAGGAGGCTGAGGCAGGAGAATCACTTGAACCCAAGAGGTGGAGGTTGTAGTGAGCCAAGTTTGCACCACAGCACTCCAGCCTACGTGACAGAACGAGACTCCTTTAAAAAAAAAAATCAACAATTCTACTTTTTAACAGCAAATCATAATGAAAATCCAGGAACCATAAAAGACAATTAACTTACAAAATAATCATCTGAATATTGCATAACTTTTCCTTCAAGAAGAATCTTACATAGTAATTATTTTTCTGTACCATGGAAAGGCAAGAAATAAATATATAAACATCATTCTCTTATACATTTAAAAAAAAACCCTCCCATGGATGCATTCATGATGCTTATCATTGATATCTCTTTCTAAAGACAACAGAAGAACACCACACACCAAAATTTCAGATGCTCATTATCTTCAAATCAACAAGTCTACTTTTAGAAATGTATCCTAGAGATGTCATAAAAATGTACACAGGTGTATTCCCAAGTATATAAGTTGCAGAGTACTTTTTAATAATGAAGAAAACAACCACTCTATAATAAATACTAAGAAACTATTTGAGAGAATAATGTAGAACACAGTAATGGGCATGGGAATTTGGATGTTTCCAAATAAAAAGGAGGGTTTTTGATAGAATATATGTATGTTTATGCTCATGTGTGTTTATGTGCATGCATACATAGCAAAAATATGTAGAAAGATATTTAGCAAAGTATTAAATGGGTTCTCATTGGGTGGTAGAATTGAAAGTTACTTTCACTTACCTCTTTATATCTCTTTGCATTGTATAAAATTATTTAAATTTGGGGGAAACATACAATAGTGGGCACACACATATTAATGCCAAATTGAAATATATTAGAAGTCAACCCACCCCAATAGACATGCACAGGTCACTGGGGATTGATGGTCTCTCTAATGCCAGTAAGAGGAGCTGAGTTGCCAGGAGAGTAGGGGTGAAAGTGACAAGGGGTGTGTCCCTCAAGGCAGATGAAATCCAGGAGAGTGTGCTCATGTACCACATACCCACTATATCCAGAAATGCATTTACTCGTCAGGAAACAACCAAGCGAAACATTCAGTACAGGTCATTTAGCATTCCATTGCAATAAAATGAAACAGGCACAAAAACTAAATCTAATGCTTTATTCTGTCTCTCTTACTTTGATCTCTCCCTTCCTTCCTTCTTTCTCTCTTTCCTTGTCTCTCTCTCTCTTTTTCTTCCTTTCTTTCTTCAGATTTCAAATCCCATTTAATCTGTCATATGGCCAAAACACCCCTGGAGAAAGATGTGAAGCCTTTCTAAGTGGCAAGCTGACATATTTAAATTTAAAAGTTGCCTTATTTCCTCTGCATTCTGGTCCTGGAAATAGAGTAAGTTTGCTTTGCACACTCTTTGTTGTAGGGGTGATCAGCATTTTGTCTGTGCTTCCCAACATTTCTGCAAGCATCTCCCATCTGAGGTGCTGCATTATTTCCAACCTGCCTTAGACTCAGACACTCCACCAGGCATATGACTGGCCAGTTAAGCTTCATAACAAGCAGAGCTAGGACATGTAGATTTTATTTAAAAGGACACATGACTATCCATTCAAGATGAAATGTTGTCATCCTGGTCAGGCCTGGATCCAATCTGTGTTGGAGAACATGAAAGAAACTCTGGCTACAAAAAAGTATCATCATACGCTCAGATAACCTAGTCAGGTACCTGCTATTTCCTGCCATTTGCTTTTTTCCGCTCTGAAGGTTGCCATCATTTCACACACATTTTGCAATGATAAGGATAGTTCCATTACTGCCTATCTTGTAGGGATGGGGAACCAAAAGCACTTTATAACTGTGTTTCAACAATTTTGAATTTACTTCCTCAAATCTCTTTCTAACTCTATCGTCTATGTGCCTTTTTTCTTTATATATAAATATGATGCCTTTCTCCATGACACACAAATATACAAAGTCTGGACAAATAGCCAGAAGGTTGGAAGTTCTACTCCATCTGAATTTTGAAAATGGAATTCTTAAACTCAAACTATGACTATTACAAAGCAATTTGGAGACAAGGCATCACCAGATTAATGGGGTGTAGACAAAGCAACAACTAACCCGAAATGTTAGAAACCCCCAAGTCTCTGAAATTGCCACCACTCATGGATCCCAAAAAGGACACCCCACAAACCTTCCTGGGACAAGATGGCAGGTGCAAGGAGAGACCAGTGGTGCTGTTAGGTTGTTTTGCTGTTGTTTATATGTTTTAAACAACATAGCTATCAATGAGATTATTTTATGAAATACTCATTTCCTTCTATGTTGTTGCCATGACCCTCAGTGGCAAAGGGGAAACACTCAAATACACAGTAACTACATATGCAGCTGGATTCTACAGACTTTTTCCTCCCCTTTTAGAAGAGAATTTCTATTACTTTCACTTCTCAGGTATGTCACAACGAGTTTGGGAAATAAAAAGGAGAAAATAACCCTCAAAAGAACAAATAGCACATACCATGAATTAATAGAGCAATGGTAATTGGCAACAACATCCACAGATACTAACCCACAGCGCTGAGCCACACAGAAACAAGTGAGATTAGTTCCATTTCAGTTACAATAACAACAGGAACCAGGCCCACATGTTTGTATCTTAGCGGAAGCAAAGGACAGATCGTAAAGCAAGTCTAGATTCAATGATCAGACAGGATGGAGCCCTGCTTCCGAAAATCAAAATGAAATAATTGCCAGTGGCAGCTTGCACTGGGTTCTAAGAGTTAGGAGGCAAATATTTTTGCAAAAAGAACCGTGGAGAAGCAAAATGAAAATAAATTGCTCCAGATTCTAGGCATTCTCTATGCTTGGGCCCTGACTGTCGTATACACAATTTTCAGAAAAATGGATGGTTCAAAAGCAAGACAAAACAAAACAGAACACATCAAGGGGCAATTTTTGTGTGGCCCCGAGGGAAACAATTCAGATGTCCCAAGCTGGTGTCAATGGTTTAATAAGGGATTTAAAATATGCCTTGCAATATTTCTAATTCTTTCTACAATTGAGTCAAAAAACAAAGAACCAAAGTTGTAAAAGAATGTTCTAAATGAATACTATAAAATAGAAATCAAAAGTGGGAACTTTTAAAAAATTAATGTTTGTTTAGCTTTTATACCACCCTAAAACAAGCAACTCTGGTCTGTTCACTTGGATTTGATTTGAGAATTTATCCGCCTTTTCCTACCTCAGCCAAGTTAACCCCACTCTTCCCTTCCACTCCCACTCATGGACCTTTATGACTTCCCTCCCTCTTTTACACCCAAATGCAGAAGTGAAGTGTGAAAAGCTGTTTAAGTACTCTTAACTTACTGAGAAAGGAAACTATCTGGCCATTTTTTATATTCCATGATATTAAAGTAATTCATCTGCGTTTGCACTAATGACAGTAAATCTCTCTTGCTGACAAGCTGTGGTCAATTATGCTTTCTACAGCCTTTTAAATACGAAGCCGTAGGAAGTACGTCAGTGTTGGAAACTTGTGGCTTGCTTATTCAAACGAAACAGCCAACCAGCTTAAGCAGCTCCCCTCAAAAATGCATCACCTTGTTGCTAGACCCCAAACAGCTCTCCCAGCGGCCTGCAAATGCTGGGACACTTCCGCTGGAATTTACATGCATGAAGGAAATTGCTTAAATAAAGTGGTATGCTATTTAACCTTATAATGAGTAGTTTAACAGTGACAATTAGGAAGGAAATTCTACAAGCCAGGATTCCAGTTACTTATTACTGCCACTGAAAGTCAATTAAAGTATCTAACTAATTACAGGGATTGGGATCATCTGTCATCTGGCAAATCCTGTTAGAGGGAAGAGGGTCTTGGTTTGTTTTTGAGTGTGTGATTTAGCCCCTGTTATGCTGGTTAATTTTCAGACAAGGGAGTGAATGAGGGGTCTTGCCCCACACATCTGAAGATCTGTTCACCTGGGAAGCAGCAGAAATGTTAGCTGTATTTCAATCCAACCTCAGCTGCTATACAAAGAGCAAGATTTGGCCAGAAGTTGGATGGAGAGAGATCCACTCTGCCAGACCAATTATTCACCCAGAACATCATTCTTCATTCTTCAACTCAAGAGCCTGTAGTGGTTCCCAACCTGCTCTCCTACCACTCCCCAGCACTTCCGTCAATCATCTGGGTCAGCTAACTAGTTCACAAGTGTTATAATCATGACTTAAACCCTATCTGTGCTTTTTCTTAGCCTATTAGTTAAGATGCATTCTACCCCTCTTTTCTGCTTATCCAAACCCTTTTTACCCTTAAAGGCTCAGCTCTGGTCCTGATTCCTCCTTCATGCAGAATGCAATACCAGATCCTTCCTTCTGTACACTGCCTGTGGGGTTTGGAGTTTATCACTCAATGGTTCTCAGACTGTGAACAGGCTACATCTTAAGTCTTTGCTTCCTGCCCAGCATCTGGGATACATTTATGTCTCCAAAGTGGTAACCCCCTAATTCTTGATTTCTCTTATGACTGCATTTACTCTTGTGTTTAGTAAAGTGTCTCAATCAGACCTAGCTAGCATTCTTTTGTTAAATTAAATTTAGCCTAAAGCACCTCCTTACATAGTTGAAGTCCAACTTGAAGTTTTCTCCATACATGGTGAACCTAACTGGATGTGTAAACAGATGGTAACTTACTTTTGCACCAATCACTGAGTTTTGGTCATTCAAAGGGAGCCAACTATTCAAACTGTGATCGCATAAGGCAAATGCCGAGCTGTAACCAAAATCTGGCTGCTTCTGTACCTCACTTTCCTTTTTCTATACATAAATCCTCTCCAACCACATGGCAGCGTGGAGTCTAGCTGAACCTATTCTGGTTTGGGGAGGCTGCCTAATTTGCAAATCATTCTTTGCTCAATTGAACTCTGTTAAATTTAATTTGTCTTAAGTTTTGCTTTTAATACCTTCATTTATTCACTCCTTCACTCATTCAGCACATGTTTAGAATGACTACTCAGAGAAGACACTTTGACTATGACTTCTAATTCTGCATTATGGGCATCCTCTCTACCACATGGCCTCAGTGGGAAGCTGCAGATGCTCATACAACCAAGAAAAAATCAAGGAGTCTCTTAATGCTGATTGATTCTTCTTTGGCCAACACTTACAGGGAAATAGCTATAAAAACACTTACAAATAAAAAAAATTGAGCTCTCACCCTTTCAGCTCCACACAGCTCTCCCCAGAACAACCTCAGAGCAAACCAGGAGACAAAGAGAGGAAAATATATTCAAATGATCTTCTGAATGACTTCAGAGCTTACATAAGGTTCAAGTTTAGTTCAAGGGATGGGCAAAACTTGGGTCAGCCAGCTATGCTAGGGTCAGCCAGACACTGAGGTCAGCCGGCCATATTTGGGTTGAAGCAAGAACATTTCTGTACTTCACATCCCAAGACACATACTGGAATTTTAACTTTCCTTCTTGCAGTTTCTTTATGTTTTAATAGCTCATTTCACTGTGGAGTGATACTTCCCAGAGGATCTATTTTCTCACTCTTCCTTCTCCTGGCATGTCCTTTGGCATCTCATGTTCTGCACCTGTGCTATTTAGACTTCGTATCTCCACTAGCATTTGTCTCCAATATACTGTTTATGGAAAAATGAACATACTCCATATATCCAAGGAAAATGAGTAGGAAGAAACAAGAAACCTGACCGATGGGAAAATGCACAAAGTTTTTTCATTAAAACTTTTTACTATTTTCTGCAGGAAATATTGCCCATAACAAAGCATTAAAAATGGAATATTCTCAGGCATCAAACATAAAGGCAGGACTGACAAGTTCAACAACAACAGATTATATCAAAGGACTGCTTAAAACTCTTCAATGCTCCACCTCTCTGACAGTACTCAGCACATTGCACTGAAACTATTGTATCTTCCTTGCAACCTCAACACTAAAAGAATTAAGAGTATAGAGCTGTATGTCTTCCTGGTACCTAGCATGGTGCCTGACACCCAGTAGGCCCTAGTAAATATTTGTATCTGGTTATATAAGTACCATGTTCTAGGTACAGAGGTTTCAAAATGCCCAGATACACAATAGCCATCTTCAAGAAATTCAAACCCTAGTGCTATGATTCCCAAGCCCGAGTGATCTTCAGAACTGCTCACAAAGCTGTAAAAGTACAGATTTCCAAGACTTACCCCCCAGAGATGCTAATTCAATAGGTCTGCGTAAGGGCTCAGAATTCTATATTTTTAATAAGCTTCCCAAACATCCCTAATTATCAGCTAAATTGGGAATCATTGGTCTAGTGGGTAATAATAAAGCCTTATGTTTTTACATCTCTTTTCCTATATATGAGATATTTTAATATACATTATCTCACTTGATTGTCACTCTCTGAGTGAGGAGGGGGTAACATACCCTGCAGGTTACAAATGTGGAAGTGAAGCCAAAAGAGTTTATAAGGTCAGTGAACTCAGAGCCTGAATTTGCACCCAGGATTTCCATCCAAAAGCTCAATAATGTTTCTATCTCACCAGTCCTTCCTGAGAGTGATGACCCAGGTTAGCTCTGTTGAATAAAGAGTAACAAACCACAGTCATCATTAAGTGAACAGCCAGTATGTTTGAGTCCCTCTGTTACTTCTTTGGCAGAGATGAAGTAAAAGGAAAATGCTGCCTTCTCCCCCCAATCCATCCCTGAAAATGACACCTGAGAGAAGAACAATTATGGGGACAGATCCTCCCAGTGATGGCAAACAATGAAGGTTATTTTCTTAGAGGTACCTTTGATATGGAAAATACTAACAAAGTCAATCCTAATGGGTGCAATAAGCTTGGTTCATGTGTCACATAGTCCTTTGGTAGAAACTACATGGTGAACCAGACAGCAAACCAAATGCACTTCTTTAACTGAACATGGTTCATGAATTCAGTGCTCTCACTTCTCTCTGGGTTGTTACCTCCTAGCCCACTTTGCTTCACTCTGCCATCTGCAGTGTGGTTGAGATAACTCATAAAAGGATTTATCCCCACTATTCTCATGTAATCCAATATGACATTAACAGGGCATTTTACAGCAGACATGAAAATTCCAGCTGCCTTTCTGG
This sequence comes from Ateles fusciceps, assembly GCA_036589455.1. Taxonomy (NCBI): domain Eukaryota; kingdom Metazoa; phylum Chordata; class Mammalia; order Primates; family Atelidae; genus Ateles; species Ateles fusciceps. The sequence continues at coordinate 1,525,371 of JAZHEH010003022.1, read as the reverse complement.
ATTAGTAACGCAACAAGTTTCGTTTTGCAATTACAAACTGCAAGAGAGAAATGTCAGCAAAGACACCTCCATTTTATATGCAGGTACACAACCTGCAGCTTTTCCCTGCCAGCTCCTGACTGGAAGAGGCCAGAGGTCCAACAATGTGGACACAGAGCTATCTCAACATTCAGGAACATGGTCCCTTCAGGCTGGGAGACACACAATGAGGCTCCATGAAGCATACGAGGATTTGTGCTGACCACAAGAAAATGGGAGACAAGCCACTGAAAAAAAACCAGAAAGAAATGAAAGTTTTTAGTCTTTGATCTCTTTTAAATTCTGCTTGGAAGTATTTCTGAGTGGAAGAACATCTCATCAAGGTTTTTTTTTGTTTGTTTTCACTTTTCTATGTGGTGGCACCATGTATTACCAGAGGAAGTTAGGGAGGGAACATAGAAAAGACAAATGTGCCTAGCCATTTTTCAGAGCATTGACATTCAAGGAAAATGACTGACAGCTTTTGTTCCTTATACTCATAATTGGACATTAACAATTCTGAAAGTTTAGTGTCCTGACGAAGCTGGCAGTCTATGATAACTCTCCCTTTATGGTCTCCTAGGTTGGGATTTTACGGCCTAATCATACTAAATCAGATTTCACTGGGCCCTCTGAATTATACACACACATACAAGTTCAGACCACCTTTTAAGTAATCACTTTGGGAAGCTACATGCTTGGTGGGAACCTCCTTCTTTTAAAATGAGCAGTATGGCCAATGGCATATTCAGTCAACCACAGAATATATATTTACTAACATCTATTATTACAAGGTTCAGAGCAAGGTGCCACTGCTAAGATGAGATGAGGCAGCAAAGGCAGCCAGGAATCATCTTGGGTAGGTATAATTTGGGACACCCTGCAGAGAGGAGCCCAGCTGCAGCCCACACTGTGCTTACTTCCCACTGGATGCAGATGAAGGCAGGGGAATGGGGGGTGGACGCTATACTAGCCCCTGAAATCTGTATGGGGAGTGTCTGAGATTTGAAGACTGAATCACATTACTTCTAATATAACAGTTTCTCTTTTTCTGTGATCAGTGTTATTCATGGACATTTCTTTAGTAACAAATGTTATATCCAAAGGCATGAAATAAACGACTTTTATATTGGTGTGGTATTGTCTCCGAGCTCTAGTATTTTTTTTGGGGAGAAGTACATTTTGAAATAAACCAACACAAGGTCTCTTACCAGAATAGGAACCAGGAAAGCAGATCTAAGTCACCATGTATATCAAATAGAATGGTTGTGGTGGCCCTGATGGCTCTTAAGGGGGAGTCAGTGAGGTTGCCAACTTTACTGCCTCTGGTCAGCTACCTTAGCACCTCCATTAGGAGCTCTCCTCATCCTTGTAAAGGTCTGAAGTTACAGTCATTCATCCTCCAAAAGAAGAGGACAAAGAGACCTTACATAAAATGTCTTGCAAACTAGGTGATCCATATTTTATGTTTTTTGTAAAACTTGTGGTCATTGTAGTCTTGATTTAATCTTTGTGTTAGGACTTCACCACAAACAGCATTGTTTTTACATAACCATCTGCTCTGTAAACAGAACATTTTCAGTCTGCTATGTTAAAGCCCTGAGCGTTGTTTTAAAGAACTTTATGCTGGAAAGCCTCAGCTGAGACATCCCTTGGCCTGGTTTCTGCTGCTAAGCCTCACAGCCTGTGTAAGCACACAGATTAATTATCTAAACAGGGCCTGGACACATTGAACACTTCTATATAGACACTTAAATGTATTATGTGTTCTTTAGCATTAGTTTTAACTTAGCTCTTTAAGAAGGGGCAACATATGCCTGTTGATTACATTATTGGTACTTTGAGTGTCTTCCTTAGGATGTTTGTGGGATGTCATTATTGCATGCTTTTAAAGATGTCTGTTTAGCAAAACTTCCCATGTCTTTTTGAGATGAAAAAGCAATGAATGTAATCTCTTTAATATTCTTAATAAGTCTAATATTACTAATAGCAACAAAAAAAGTTTAACCTGCAGAACTGAACAGCAAACTGGTAAAAGTATCCCCCAGAAGAAATAAAAATCTGATAGTTTTAAGAAACAAATTTAATTAAAACATTATTCTGTAATTCTGCTACAAAATGAGTTTGATTTTTAAAACATGTCTGAAAATGAAAATGTCCTCTTAAATACTGTTCTCTAGAAATAATCATTTTTAGGATCATGATCTTAGTGAAATATGTGATTGATTTCTATTTTTATTAACACTATATTGTAGTGTAGTGTATGTATGTGTGTGTATGTGTGTGTGTGAGTGTGTGTGTGTGTTTTGATTCCTCCACAAAGAACTAATGTATTAGAGACAATTTTGAATGTAAAAAAAAGTTTTATTGCTTTACTGGTGAAAATTTAAAAGATGTCTCTGTAGCAGGGTATTGGTCAAAGACCTAATATTTAAATAAGGGTAGAATTTTTTTTTTCAAAGTATTGTCGCAAATTTTTATTTGGAGGGAGGAATAATTTTCAGGGATTTTTAGAAGTAGTCTGCAATGATGTGAAATGAGGTCTGGGAGATAAAGTAGATCATCAAACTTGGTAATAACATTTGGGAGATTTATACCTATAATGAAGAGACCCTTTTTCCTTCTGGCCCCGTGATGATTCTACCAAAGAGAAATTTTGAAAATATGTGGAGAAAGGGTAGTACCAGCAGAATACATAACACACGTGTCCTTAAGCATGACTGCCTCAGAGGCAGCCAGTGTTTGAACTTAGAGAATATGAGATAATTACTTTCAAATCACCAGTTCAAAAACAGGATGGGAGAGGTCATGTTTAAAATATCTATCAGTCAAAGGTGAGAAGCATTATTTTTTGAGAAAATAAGCTTTTTTTTTTTGCAACCAATATCAGAGTAAAATTATTCTAAGAGTACATCTTGGGCAAATAATCTTAAGTGCTTTTCAAGTTTTAGATTAAAAAGAATTCCACACACCCAACATTCTTCTGTAAGCTTAAGAGATTAATTTCTCACCACTTTAGGTAATGTCGGTGAAGTCATTATGAGGTTAATAGAAAATTTTAATGCAAAAGACATATGATATAGGAAAACTGATATGTACATACTACAATTAAGTAAGAAGCGCTTTCTTTAGACACAAGTAACTGAGTTGTCCATTAAAAACTTTTTGAAAAAATTCCTGAAAACTTGATAAAGTCTTTGATTTTAAAAGAATTTGACTCTTGGTTGTCTTCATGATTAGTACATTTACACTAAATGTACTATTAAGCTAAATCTAAAGAAATTCTGTCTGAATATATCCATTTTTAATTTTACAACTTTATTGTGGGTTTAATGGACCCCAAAATAAGCTGCATATATTTAAATGTACAATATAGTAAGTTTTGCCTTTCACAGGGCACTCAGTGAAGCTGTTTGGGGAATTACTTTAGTAATGTTCAGAAAACAAAAGCAGACAGTGGGAAATACTTGGGTTTGGGGATTGATAAGGTAAGAATGGAAGAAATTTATTTTAACAAACAATGCTGCCATTAAAAAATTGTGTGTGTATGTGTGTATGTATATGTGTATATACATACACACATATACGTAATTTCACATGTGCCCAAGTATATTTATTGAAACAATTTGCCTATTCAAAAAAATTAAAGAAACCAATAATAAGTTTAGTTAATAAAAATAGCTAAAGAAGATAATATCTGTAATATCTATATCAAAAACTCATGAAGATCAGATGATATCCCAGCTTCCCTATCCTTGTTGTATGAACCCAGAAATGTCAACCTCAGTGAACTGCAGTTTCCACGTCTGTAAAATAGAGTTACATTTTTCCATCTCAAAAGTTTGTTGTGGAGACTAAATAAGCCAATATATATATAGGACCCGGAACCTGGTAGGCACTTAATAAATGTAATCCCCATCCTCCACTCCTTCCTCACAAAAAACACTCTTTAAAAAAAAACTATGAAGTGCTATTTGCTGTGTATTAGAAAGTGGCATATCACTTAGTATAAGATTTAAATTTTAAAAAAATATGAGCAAAAAATTCATAGACTCCTGGAAGTTTGGTGCTAAAACAGTTCTGAACTTATTTCATCCAACCCACTCCTTTCAAAATGGAGAAAATGAAACCTAGAAAGCTTACTTGGTTCATCCAAGATCATTCACCAAGATGGTGCAGAGAAACTTGACCATTCCCCACCTCAACTGCCAATCATTATTTAATAGAAAAATGGGCTGCAAACACTTGTCCAGAGTCAAAATTATGGCATAGATTGAAATAGAACAATTTAAAAAGAGACATACAATGATTTCATCAAAAATTTTTACCAATTATATCTAATAGCCTAAAAGTATTAGCATGCAGTCTTCTAGCCAACAAAATTGAATTCTTTATTGGAGGCTATTAAAATACTTGAGAGTAAATGTTAGAAGTAGATTAATAATGTTATTGAGTTTTTTAAATGAACAAAAGCGGAAAATATTTATGTATTTGGCTATGTGAAAATTAAAGTTTCAGCCTGGTAAAAGACATCATAAATAAGAATTTTTAAAAATGAAGCAAATTGGGAAAAAAATGACACTCATGACAGTGTACTGGGACATAACAAGCTACTATGAATCACCAGGAAAAAATATGAACACGCCAGGAGAAAATGGGCAAAGGATATGCACAAGCATGTCCCAGATAAAGAAATGTATATAACCATTAAACAGAAGAGTCTCACTAAAATTTTAAAAGTCACATCTTAAAACAAGGAGAGATATATTTACCTCTCAAATTATCACAGATTAAAACAAGTAATAATAGCACACACCTTGGTTAGCATATAGGAAAGGGAATTTTAAAAAATGTATGCCTAGTATTGACATAACTTTCCTGGAGGGCAATTTGGCAATTTCTATAAAATTTCTATCGAAAAATTTATAAAATGGTTGACTCAGAAATGCCATATTCATGAATTTGTCTTGTAAAAGTACTTGCCCATATGCCTAAAGATATTTTTTAAAGATGTATTTTGCAGACTGAGTTGTAATATAAAAAATTGAGAAGCCACAAAATGTCCACTCATTGATGAGTGGTTTAGAAATAAGTAGAGGAGCCATGTGTTCATATGGAATGTTCTACTGTTTTAAAAAAACACAAAACAAAAACAAGGTTGCTCTAAGCGTACTATCTGGAAAAGTGCCAGTGACACATTAAGTGAAAAAGCAAGTTGTAAAGCAATATGTATAGGATGACCCTATTTTGTAAAGGGGAGAGAAAGTATAGGTGTTTGAATATACATGGAAAACTGTCTTACTCAGAATCTTTAATGGAAAGCAACAAAATTGAGCAGAATCTGGCTTAGATCAAAAGGGATGGTTTGGCTCATGTCACTGGGAAACCATGGGTGGAGCTGGCCCTAGAGGCAGCTGGATCTGGGGGTTCAGGTGATGTCTTCAGAGTTGTCTCTGCACCAACTCTGCTTCTCTCCGTGTTTTGCTCTCATTCTTTTCATTCCAGACAGCCACCTCCCTCGTGTAACTAAAAAACTTCAGCCATTCATAAGATGACTTCAGATCTTTCTAACAAAATGATCTGCAAAAGCAAGACACAGAATTTCCTATTAGCTCTAGCAAGAACCTCAGGGGGAAACCTGCCAGTTTGGTCCCCAAACTCTTCCCCTGAGGCAGTAAGTGGGGCCAGGGCCAGGGCCAGGGCTCATTCTCACCCGGAAGCAAAGCTCCTGCTTCAATCCCGGGAAGCAGTAGGGCACAGAGTAGAGAGCGTGGTTCCACAAAGGTAGAAAGGATTCTGGGAAACAGCACATGTCCACTGCTGTTAATACTGTAACTTAAATATGCAAATATGGGCCAGCCGTAGTGGCTCATGCCTGTAATCCCAGCATTTTGGGAGGCCAAGGTGGGTCTATTGCCTGAGATCAGGCATTCGAGATTAGCCTGGTCAACATGGTAAAACCCCATCTCTACTAAAAATACAAGTTAGTTGGCGTGGTGGCATGCACCTGTAATCCCAGCTACTCAGGAGGCTGAGGGACAAGAATCACTTGAACCCGGGAGGCAGAGGTTGCAGTGAGCCGAGATAGCGCCACCGCACTCAGCCTGGGCAAAGAGCCGGACTCCGACTCAAAAATAAATGAATAAATAAATAAGCAAATATGGGGACTGTGGGAAATGGGAGTTTTTCTAAAAACCAAACTCTTGCCAGGTCTCTCTCTCTCTCTGTCTGTCTCTCTCTCTCTCTCTCTCTCCCACACACACACACACACACACACACACACACTCCTTTTCTATTATTTGATCAAAATGCAGGCTGTGTATTTCTGGACAATAAAGTGGTTAATTTCTTCTGGAAAGATACTGGGAAAGGAATTTTATTGAAGAGGCTGATTGGGCTTTTTCTGTGAGCAGAGCCCCTGATTCTGTGAGATAAGTGGGGGAATGCCAGCCTTGGGTGAACACTGCCATGGCTCTGCATGGGCTTGTTCTGGAGTGCCCCCCCCCCATATCCCCTTCCCCTGGGGGCAGGAGGACTCCAGGGCAGGGCCAACCTCATGGCTCTGCTATAGCCCTGGGACCTTCTGACAGCTGCTGAACACGCTATAAATGTCCCCCAGAATATATTTTTCTTTCCAGAAAGCAGTTAGTCCACTCTCTGCCACACTTGAAGCTGATTGCCTTCTTTTCCTCGTATAGGCATGTCAAAGAGAAACCAGAAATGCAAGACCTAACAGCTAAACTCATTAATTTGGATTCCACAAATCCAGAATTTGAGATAAATCAGATAGGAGCTATAATAAAGTTTCCGTGTTATCTCTAAATAAAAGATTTCTTTTGCAAATTATAGGGTAAATAAGATTGCAGAGAAATGGGGAAAGCTACTTTTCAAGTAACATGCACTATTTCAGAAGCATCCATCAACAGGCAATCACCTGATAAACTGATGAGTAATTGTGAAGCACTGCTATCTATTCAATCAATTTTTTTTAAAACAACTGTTTCATTGGACGCTTTGTAGCCTAGTTCCTAGTTACTGTAAATATTCTGAAAAGCATTTAAAAACGATATAATTCAGAATGTTTTACTAATTCAGTTTACTGGAGCGTTTGTATTGCAGAATGGCTAAAATTAGCTTTCAGATGGTATAATGCTTTAAGAGCATTGGTTTCTGAGGTTCAAATTCCGGTTCTATCATTTAATGAGATCTTGGGCAAGCTGCTCACTCTCTGAGCCTGTTTTCTCATTTTTTGTCATGGAACAGCAGTACTCACCTTAGGGAATCGTTGTTAGGATTCGGTGGGGAAGTTTGGCACATAGTAATCCATCAATAAATAGTAATCTTTAATCTTCTTAATCACATATTGTGTTTTAAATGTGCCCAACTCTCCTGGGACCCTAGACATTTTCTTTTAAAATTTTTGGTTTAGTGAGAACAGAATAGGATAAGAACAGAATGGAGCTAGCCCTAAACACACGTGCCAGCCAAGTGCTTGATACTTACACTTTGTTCAGTACAACAGGTCATGTCAACTCTGAGGAAAAAACCTCTTCATTCTTAATCAATCTGTCAACTTCAGTTCATTGATTTTATAGGATCTGTGGATTATTTTCTTTAAAGAAAGCAACCTTACTTACCATGTCATACCATTCCTATTTTTAAAAGCCAAAAACTAAAAAACTCTCCACCACTCCTCCACAGAGTTAGGCGGCATTTTGATCTATTCAACCTTGGCAGAGTACACCAGCATAGACTGTTCCCATTTCAACAATGTTCTTGTGCATGTGACACGCAGGCAGTGCTTACCCCACAAACCACACTGACGGATGAGCTAGGAAATCAGGAGGCAGACCAAGCAACTTGGTAAAGTAGAATGAGTGTTGAGAAAATAAAACAAGTGACAAATTGGGGGAAAATATTTGGCACACATATAATAAGCAAAGGCTATAACATTCTACTATAAGAATGCAAACATTTAAAAGAGACTACAAGTTAATCAGAAATGTCAAACAGTCCAACAGAAGAATAAGCCTAGATTCTTCTCTGCCAAGTCACAAAAGAAATTCAAAGGGTCGAGAGCTTACGAAAGAAAGCTATCATCAGTAAACTGCGAAATTCAAATGAATGCAACAGTGGTTCACCAATTTTTACTATGAGATTTGAAAAAGTTAAAAGACTGATAACATCTAATGCTAGGATTTTTTAATAAGTATTCTCTAACACCAATTTTATTCATTTTCTATTGCTGCAGTAACAAACTAACACAATTTTAGTGGCTTAAAACAACACAAATTTATTATCCTACAGTTTAGCAGATAAGAAGTCCCACAGACTCTCACCGGGCTCAGATAAAGGTGTCAGATTAGGCTGTATCCCTTTCTGGAGGCTTTAGGGGGAATCTATTTCCTTTCCTTTTCCACTTCCTTGCCTTTTCCATTTCCTTGCCTTTTCCATTTTTTTTGCCTTGTAGAGTGCAAACCAGCATTCCTGGCCTCCCTCATGTATCTTTAAAGCCATTGATGTTGCAGCCCTCTGATCACTCTCCTGTAGTCACCTCTCCCTTTCTGACCAAAGCTGGGACAGATTATTTGCTTTTAATGATTCATGTGGTTAGATTGGGTCCAACTAGATACTCCTGGATAATTTCCCCATCTCAAGGTCCTTAACTTTAATCACATCAGCAAATTCTCTGTGGCTGTGTAAGGTAACATACTCACAGGCTCTCAGGATCAGGACATGAATATGTCTGGGAGGGGGCATTGTTCTCCCTATCACACTAATGGTGAGAGGATGGCCTGTTTGCAGGACAGTTTGGCAATATATGCATTACCACTGACCCAGCAATATGACACCTAAATATCTGTCCCACAGAAACACTTGCACATATGCATAAAAATGTACATTCAAAGATGCTTATGGCAGCATCATTTGTGAAAGCAAGAGAATAAAACAAATCAGATACTCTTTGAAAAAGAATGGTTAAATAAGTTATGATATGACCACATTATGTTCCTAGGTAGCTGTTAAAAATACAGGTAGCTCTGTATGTGCACATATGCAAAGACCTCCACAACACTTTTTTTTTTAAGTTCAGCAGTACAAGTGCAGGGGTTCAAGTACACAGATAAACTTGTGTCATGGGGGTTTGTTGTACAGATTAGTCTATCACCCAGGTATTAAGCCTAGTACTCATTCGTTTTTTTTCCTGATCCTCTCCCTCCTCCCACCCTCCACCCTCTGAAAGGCCTCAGAGCATAGCGTATTAAGTGAAAAAATGAAAAGAAAAAACAAGATGAAGATATACTATAATATAAATTTAAATTTATAGATTAAGAATTTAGAAAATGTCTGGGAAGATCCCCACCATTGGATGGCTCTGAGAAATAGAATGGAATTGAGGATGAATGATGGAGGGAATGTGTGTGTGTGTGTGTGTGTGTGTGTGAATATATATACACAAATATAGATATTTATACATATTTTATATTTTTATGTATAATACATGTCATCTGTATATTTATATTAATATATATTATATATAACATTTTCTATATGTTATGTTTATATATTAAATGTATTTGTATATTATATGCATTATATAGTACCTGTACATTTACATGTTTACATTTAAATATCCATAATATTTGAATTTTTACAGAAGTATATTCACTTATTACTTATATTTTTTAATATTAAGTTGTTTAAAAAACAAAGCACACCGGACTGTAAGTCATGGACACAGCTGTGTGACTTAGGCTGCTCACTTTATCCATCTGAGCTTTAACTAGTCTGTAAAATAAGGGGTTAGACACAGGAATTCTAAATTCTATTTCAACTCCAGATTTTATGAATAGATGCAGCAAAAAATTTGAACTCACTCTAGTAATATTTTGTTGATGTATGAAAAGGAAAATAGTAATTTCTTTATTGATTTTTAAAATCATGTCCTAAGTTTTCTGGAATGGTCTTGACATTAAATAATTTTAATTTTGGATTATGTAATATATTAGTACTTGCCGTATGGTATGACTCAATATAATACACTGCTGGTATTTATGCAAATTGGTACAATCTTTCTGAAAAGCAAATCATAACAGGAGAAAGCTTTTTAAAGCAGTTTAATCATTGACCTAGTAATCCCACATCTAGAATTTTTACTCTAAGAAAAAACACAGAAACACTCTAAAAGTCCAAATTGTTCAATAAATTTTTATATGCAGTAAGCAGTATTATACAGTCATTGATAATATTTCAAAGAAGTGTTAATAACACAGAAAAATTTGTAATCAAATGTTGAGTGACAAAATATATAGAAATATGTATATATTTCCTGTTCTCTGGTATAGGTTTTATGTACATGGGCCTAGAATAAAGATCGGAAGGGAATGTACCAAAATGTTAATGATGGATAACTACAGGTTGTGATATTTAAAATGCTTTCTGGCAATTTCAAATCTTCACACAGTGAACTAGTTTTACTTTTTTAATCATAAAATAAAATTCAAAATGGTCTCTGTACTTATAAATTATAATAAGCTTTTCAAATGAAAACTTTCACTGTCTTTATAGAAAAATTACTAATTTTCTTGGCCTTTGGAGAATTATCTATTTTTCATTCTTTTTGTTTTAGGTTTAGTTTACTCTTCTTTGTCTAGTTTCTTAAGGTGGAAGGTAAGCTATTGATTTGAGATCTTTTTTCTCTTTAAATATAGGTTTTAGATCTACACATTTTCTTTTAAGTACTGACTTAGCTGTATCCCATAATTTTTTATAAAATGTGCACTTTCTCAAAGTACTTTCTTTTTTAAAAATGTTTCTTCTCCTTTTTAAAAATTATACTTAAGTTCTGGGATACATGGCAGAAAGTGCACGTTAGTTACCTAGGAATACACATGCCATGGTGGTTTGCTGCACCCATCAACCCATCATCTACATTAGGTATTTCTCCTAATGCCATCTCTCCCCTAGTCCCCAATCCCCCAACAGATCCTGGTGTGTGATGTTCCCCTCCCTGTGTCCATGTGTTCTCATTGTTCAACTCCCATTTATGAGTGAGAACATGCAGTGTTTGGTTTTCTGTTCCTGTGTTAGTTTGCTGAGAATGACTTTCTAAATTCCTTTGTAATTTCTTGTTTAATGCATTGGTTATTTAGTAGTATATTTTTAAAATCTCCCCATATTTGTAATTTTTCAAATTTCCTTCTGGTATTTTAAATTAAATTCCCTTGTGGTCAGAGAATATGCTCTACATGATTTCAGTCTTCTTAAAAGTCTCGGGACTTGTTTTATGGCTAACATATGGTCTATCCTGGAGACAGTTTCATGTAAATTTGAGAAGAATGTATATTTTGTTGCTGTTAATTGTTCAACAAATGTCTGTTAGATCTAGCTGGCTGATTGTGTTGGTCAAGTTTTCTATTTCCGTGTTGATCTTCTGCCTATTCTATCTTTTACTGAAAATAGGATACTGAATGCTGTTGAATTGCTTCTCTCTAACTCTGTCAGTGTTGTTTCACATGTTGGGGTTCTATTGTCAGGAGCATATATGTGTATAATTTCTATGTCTTCTTGAGAGATTGATCCCTTTATCATTATAAAATGATCTGTCTATAGTAACAATTTTTGGCTTAAAGTCTATTTCTTTCTGATAATAGGATAGCAAATCTAGTCATCTTTTGGTTGTTGCTTGCATGACATTTTCTCCATTCTTTTAATTTCAACCTATTTGTATACTTGAATATAAAGTGTGTCTTTTGTAGATAGTAAGTAGTCGAATCATTTTTAAATATCTATCCTGCCAATCTCTGGCTTTTAATTGGAGTGTTTACTCCATTTATATTTAATACTATTACTGATAAAGTAGGATTTACAACTGCCATTTTCTATTTGTTTTCTGTATGTCATGAATTTTTTATTCATTGATGCCTCCATTACTGCCTTTCCTTGTGCTGAGTAGATATTTTCTAGTGTATCATTTTAATCCCCTTGTTGTTTATTTTACATTATTTTTTAGAGTTAAATTTTCTTAGTGATTACCCTGAAGATTAGAATTAACAGCTTAGTTTAAAACAATCTAGTTTGGATTAATACCAAGTTAATTTTAATATGATACAAAAACTTTGCTCCAATACCATTCCATATCAACTCTCAACTCCTCCCATGTGAGAGCAACATTTGGGATATATTTATTGTGTCAGTTCTAACTAGTAAGCACTGGTTATATCTCACTTTAATTAACGAGCACGTCTTGAAGAATTCCTAATTTCTATTTAGGAGTTAAGTGAAGTGGGAAAGCAACCGGGCTAACTATTTAAGCAAGGAATATGGCAGCTCCATTTCACAAAGGAGATTTTGAAGGAGGCACCCCATTCACTGAGTTTTACCAGTTTCGTTTGGCAGCTCATAAGGTGATTTTATGTGCAACTGAAAAAATGTAAAACTGTTTCCCACAGTGCTTTAAACCAGTTATAATGCATTTTTGGATACAAAGGGCTATGGGGGAGATTTCCTGACAAGCTTGAATAAAGGTGGAAATTTCAATTTTTTTTGAGATTCTTTAAGCACTGACTTTAAGGCAGCAGCAGTAAGCTTACTCTTGCTGGCTATGAGCACACTGAAACTCCCAAGCTGAAGAGAGGTAAATGAGCATTCCAGGGTGTGCAAAATGAAAAAAATATGTGCACAGTTTGTGTGACACAGAAACAATTATTCTTTAAGTTTTATCATCGGGAAGTGAAAAAGGCAAATTGCCCTTTATATACCATTCACACACACACATTTCTATAATGTGTAATATGTCACTTTGCATTGCAATGATTTATTTGACCACGGACTGGAATAGGAAGTATGGCTGAAATATAGTCCTTTCTATAAGATCTTTCTATTTTTTTTTTAATTTTCAATCGCTCCTTTATCAGAATATATGTATCAGTTTAGTTAAAAAGAGCATGGCATTGGTGTTAGGCAGATCTGAACCTGAGTCATGATGCTACCACTAGGGTGACTTGGTGCTTAACCTCTTAATCATTTAATCTCTCTAAGCCTCAGTTTCCTCAACTGAAAAGTAAACTTAAATTTGGTACCAATTTTGCAGAGCAATTGAGATAATGAATCAATCTGACTAGTTATTACTAATGTAGCTATAGCTAATAATAAAACCATAAATAAAAATAATATAACAGCAACTATTTTGAGTACTTGCTACAGGCAAATCAATGTACTAGAGCCTGAAGACAAATGGTACATGAACATACGTTGAGCCCATTTGATTCAAATGTGTTTCAAGAAAAGTCTGAGAAATGAGGAATAATGACACACAAAATGCAATGCACATCAAAGGAAATTTCAGAGAAATTTTTAGAGAAACTGGGGGTAACGGGATTAAGGTAGAAATGGAATTGGAGTTGCAAAATGTCTGCTTAACAGTTTTCAACATACTAATGAAAATATTTGGGCTTTTTTGTTTGTATGTTTTGTTTTTGCAAAGCTCCATTGTGCTTGTACTTTCTTCAATGTCTTGAAAAAATATTCTTAGTATTGGTTGGTTCAGCACAGATTATCTTCATTTTTGACAACAGATGTTTCTTTGACATTACCATCAGCCCTCTTATCCATGGATTCTGCATCTGTGGATTCAATCTACCATGAATTGAATATATTTGAGGGGGAAAAAAAAATGGTTGTGTTTTACCTAAACGTGTGTAGACTTTTTTCTTGTCCTTATTTCTAAGAAATAGAGCATAACAACTATTTATATTGCATTTACATTGTGTTAGGTATTATAAGTAATATAGAGATGATTAAAGGTATGCAGAAGGATGTGCATAGATTATATGTAAATACTACCCATTTTATTTCAGAGGCTTGAGGATCCACAGATTTGGGTATCTGCAGGGTGTCCTCTAACCAATCCTCCATGGATACTGACGGATGACTGTATATGTAAAAATATTTGTAAAGTAAATCATGTTTGAAATTATTCCAAATGAGCTTTGTACTTTCTAGTCATTGTATTTTGCTCATTTTACCCCCTACTTAAAGTACTTTCCCTCTCTTCTCAGTCAACTCCAATTCTATCCAATTTTCCTGGGCCACCAGCAACACCACTTATTCTCTGAACCTCCTCTAAGGTCTTCCCAGTCCTCATCATTTTCCTGCTCATGTGAATTACTACAGGATCTGCATTTAATTATAAAGAAACTCAACAAACAACTGTTGACAAATTACAATGAGCCAGGCCCTGGAATTTCTACTGGAGACATAAGATGAACAAGATGCAGTCCCTGCCCATTTTTAGGGGACACAGAATCCAGTGGCAGGAGACAGACATACTAAGAGAATCATTATTCCAAAAAATATTTTTATAAATAAAGGGCATATTTATAAAGAAATACTGCATCAAAATGATCAGAAAGAAAACCAGTCACTCAATAATTTGTCTTTTTGGTAAATCTGGATTTTTATCTGGAATGCAATGTACAGCTAGGCTTTAATATATTTTTTCAGAAATAAGAAAGTTGCCCTTTAAAAGTATTACAGTTTTTCTATCTTCACAGATAGAGGAAAAATTCACGTTTATAAGAAGACTTTTTTTTATTATGAGAAAGAATTCTAACATTGATTTTCATTATGCCAAGTTAAAGCTAAAATGCTACCCTGGAATAGAGACAATTGGGACAAGTAGCTAAACTACTTTGCATAAAGATGTAAACATTTGACTTTACTGTGGTAAGAATTACATCTTGCAGAAATTAGCCTTTGCCACAATAGTGTATTACAAACAACTTCAAAATGCAGTGACTGAAAACAATTATTTTATTTCCCCAGACCTGTGAGTCAGTTGGGCAGGTTTCACTTCATATTGCAGGTCTGCAGGTCTGTGTCTTCCCCACATGTCTTCCAACCTTTTTGGTCCCATTGAGCTATTCAGGGCACATTCTTCTCATGTTGATGGCAAAGGCACACCAAAGGGCAAGCCCAATCACACAAGCACTTTACAAACTGCTTTTTGCATCACATCTGCTAACATTCTATTAGCCAAAGCAAACCACATGGTCCAGCCCAAAGTCAAGAGGCTGGAAAGGACATTCCATCTTTAATAGCAGAAAATGCAAAACTACAAGGCAAAGAATATAGATATAGGAATGATAAACAGTCAGATACAATAATTCAACCTATCAGACTCCATAAAGATATTGATTGAAAATGTGTTTGAAACTGAGGGGAAGGATATAGGCTTTGCAGTTATTCTCTGTGGACCAGAGAAAGACGAGATTTGAGGGTTCTCTGGGCAGCAGGCTATGAGACGGAGCAGATTAAACAGGGAGGGCTCTTGAAATCAATACCTGTGGAAAGGAGTGGAAGGAAGCAAAATTGGGCAAAGGAAAAGTGGAGCTCTGACATGGTCTCAATAAAGGATTCAGGCAACTCCATGGGAAGTTTTGGAACTTGGGTGGCCCTTCAGAGTTGTCCCAAATTGGAACATGGCATGCAGGCTTGTATATCTCTGCTCAGTTTTCACCTTTGCTTGATCGGTCTTGTGTAATTTTGGCCATAGGCAATCTCCAGTGAGGGCTGATAAAAAACAAAGACTCTGACACTGTGAAATCTAAGTTTGAGATAGGAATGCTGATAATAGACACAAGCATAATAAATAAGTCAATTATGTAGCTTGTTAGAAGCTTCTTGTACGTTTCTATATGATATGGTTTAGAAAAAGAAGAAAGGTAAGGTAATAGGAAAGCAGGAGGTGTTGCAGTGCAATAGAGCATAGAGTGGCAGAGCAGACTTATTGAGAAGGTGGTATTAGCATAAAGACTGAAGAGCTGAAGAGCTTTTCAGGCTAAAGTAACAGCCAATGCAAAGGCCCTGAGAGGGGAGTTTGCCTGGCATGTTTGAGGAGCAAGAAGAAGGTGGCTAGAGCAGGGCGAATTGGGCAAAGAGAAAAAGGATCAGACATATAACTGGGGTCAGAACACGTAGGGTCTAGTAGACCATTGTAAGGACTTTGCTTTTACTCTGAGTAAACTGGAGAGCCGTTAGAAAATTCTGAGCAGAGAAATAAGGTATTTTTGTTTTGTTTGTTTGTTTGTTTGAGACTCTGTTGTCCAGGTTGGAGTGCAGTGGTATAATCCTAGCTCATTGTAGTCTGGAACTCCTGGGCACAAGTGATCTTCCTACCCCAGCCTCCTAAGTTGCTGGAACTACAGGTGCATACTACCATGCCTGGCTAATTTTTAATTTTTTTTTTTTTGTAGAGACAGGGTCTCCCTATATTACTCAGGCTGATCTCTAACTCCTGGCTTCAAGCAGTCCTCCTGCCTCAGCCTCTGAAAGTGTCGAGATTACAGGCATGAGCCACCCCACTGGGTCCATATTTAGGCTTAAAAGGGTCACTCTGGCTTCTGTACTGAGACTAGATGGTGGATAGAACAAAGATAGAAACAGAAAAGTTAGGAAGCTGATGACAGTGGTGCAGACCAAGGCAGCAGAGAGGTAGTATTGAGAAATAGTTATGCTGTAGATGTGGGATGAAGGCAGAGTAGGAGATTTCCTGGTGAATTGGATGTGGAGCATGAGAAAAATATGAGTCAAGAATGATGTCAAGGTTGTGACCTGAGCCCTGGGAAGATGGTGTTTCCATCAATTGAGATGGGGGTGGTGGCCAGAAGTACAAGTGAGGGGGCCATATCAGGGGTTCTGTTTTTGACATATTCAATTGAGACAACCAAATGAAGATGCTACTACATAACTATATGTGAGTCTGGAGTCAGGAGAGACGTTTGGGATGAAGAGGTAAATTTAGGAGTCTTAGACATCTGAGTGGTATTTAAAGCCATGGGATTAGATGAAATCACCAAGAAAGGAAGTAGAGATAGAGAATAAAAGAGAAGCAAGAACTGAGCACTGGAGATCAACATTCACAGGGCAGGTAGAAAAAGAAGCCAGCAAATGAGACAAAGAAGAAGCAACTAGGAAGATAGGAGGAAATTCAAGACAGTGTGTTGTCCCAGAGCCAAATGAAGAAGGGTCGGGTCAAACGAAAAGTGAGAGTTGGCCATTGCAGTTAGCAACATGGAAGTCACTAGTGATCTTGACAAGTGCAGTTTCAGTGAAGGAGTCGAGGGAAGCAAAAGCCTGACTGGGGAAGATTCAGCAGATAATAAAAGGAGAGGAATCAGAAATGGCAATTAGAGATCCGTTTCAACAAGTTTTGAGGCAAGTAATCCAAAGAAATAGTGTGACAGCTTGTAGGGAAAGATGGGAGAATAACAGCGTGTCTTAAGCTACTGGGAATGATCCAATAGAGAAGAAACATTTTGATAATATAGGAGTCAGAAAAGATAATTGCTATAGCAGTGTCCCTGAGTAGGTAAGGGGGATGGGAAACTAGTCATGGCTGTAGGGACTGGGTTCAGTTAGCAGAATGGAGACCTCATCTATGATAGCACGTGGGAATGTAGCAGAGGGAGATGGAATGAGTATGGAGATGTGATTGTAAGGGTCAGGGGAAGTTCTCTTCAAATTGCTTCACTTTTCTCAGTGAAGTATAATGCAAGATCATCAGCTAAGACAATAGAGATGGGAGGAGGAAACGTCAGAGATTTGAAGAAAAAGAGAGTATCAAATAATCAATGAATGGGTGAACAAATGGACTAGATAGGCATAGGATGGTTAATGGGATCAGGAAGGGTTCACTTGAGTTTGTGCTTATGAATTTAAAGTGAGATCAGTCAGCATGGTTGTGTCTTTTCTTCTCCAGCTCCAGTAAGTTATCCAGGTGCAGATACAGAGAATACAGAGTTTAATTTAAAAAGCATTATGGTTTTGTTAAACAAACATTAAAAAAAGATAGAAAAGCAGCAAGGAAATTGAGAGTGATTATTGAGGATGGAATTCAGCTGGGAATGGAGGGGGAGTGAGGACACAAAGTGGGTGAGGGACAGTGAAAGGGTAGTAGAAGAACTGGAGGTCCCAGTCGGGTCAGAGTATTAGAGGGGGTGATCTGGAAAGTCAGGCAATGTTGGTCAGTGTGTAATATATGACACTGAGAGAATGAAATAGCATGGTCTAGCAAGGCCAACCCATGGGAGTGGGGACTGCAGAAGGGAGGACACACAACGAGGGCAAAAGACGTTGGGCATCTGAGAACACCAGACGCTGGAAAGATGATTCATGCATATTGAGGTCACCAGGAAGTTAAAACCCCAAATTGCAAATTAAGGAAAACAAAGTTATGGTACAACTGTGCAATGAAATATTATGCAGTCATCAAAAATAGAAGTTTGGGAAAAATATTTAAAGACATGAAGAAAAAATATTTAAAGACGTGAACAAAGGACATAAAAATGCTAAGAAAGTAGAGAATCCAAGATATTCTATTTTAATTTTATATGAAGTACAATTCCGTTTTCTTAAATATATCTTTATGCATACAGAAAAGACTTCAGGAAATAGAATGCCAGTGGTGTTTATCTTTGGGTGAAATTTATTGTTTTCTATGTATCTTTTTTATTTTCTAAACTTCCTACAAAAATAGGAAAAAAATCATTAACAAAAAACAACAAAAGAAAGTAAACATTATCTCTGCTGCATTAAATTTTGTAAGAGCATTTTAAAAAATAAATAGTCACAGCTCCCAGATTTCCCACTGTCTTCTACATGATAGTTCACTTAGGTAATGTGAAATGTGACACAGTTTTATGGCCAAATTATGAATTTTCTTTCATCTTCAGATGGCATTTTTTCCATATAACAGTTTTCTTTTCAATCAATTGAAACTCTAGGAAGTTGTATTTCTGTCCAAAAGTTCTCCAAATGGAGATGTTCGAATTTGAAATTAGCTTTCCTTCTCAGAGAGGACACATGTCCTTTATAGAAAATATGGGGAAACATTAGCTACATTTCTAAAGCTTAAGCATCTAGATCTGGTATGGAAAAACTAGAATGGTTATAACTTAGATTGCTTTAGTAGAGGCTGCTCCCACTCAGGGATAAGTTGGGTGAATAGGCTTCAACTGCAGGGTCTTCCTTTGTCTGTTGGTAAGGTACACTGAAGTAAGCGTATTTAAAGAGAATGCTAGTTAATTTAAATGTGTAATTCTGGTTCAAAGTAAAAGAAAATACACACGCACACACACACACACACACACACACACACTTCTCTTCACCCCAGGAACAAAATACATGTTTGTGTTTGTGAACCTAGTGGTAGTCTTATGTTCCACTTTTACTTTCAGCTTTTCCTAAAGGTTTGTTTCCCTGACCTATTAAGAGAAACTCTGCAGAGAAAAAGACCTCCTCTTGACTCTCAATCAAATAGATTCTGCCTGTCCTTATCTCTAACACCCTCTGTAGTCTCATGTTGACAATAAAGAAATAGGTTAGGGAAGATAATATAAGAAAAGATTTAGGATTGAATCATATGACATTTGATTTGAAATTGTACAAAATTGTGAAAGCATTAATCTCATACTTAGTCTGAGGACAAAGTCCATTTATCATTTTGGAAAATTTTTATTTTTAAATTAAACCAATTTACAATACAATTGACAAGAGAAAATTAAAAAGAAAATATGGTTGCACTTTAACCATTGAAAGTTCCTGTGTCTAATCTCTGCAGGAAAGTCTGGAGTAATTTTGAGAGGAAAAAAACATTGTCTAAAAGCTAAAAAAAATATCACTTTAAGCATGAAATTTCCTGAGTCATGAGAGTCTGATATCATACTGCTATTTCCCTGGCTACTAACTTCAAATCCAAGCCACCCTTGTCTGAAAACCTACTGCCTACAACCTGGCCAGAACACAGGGTGGGGATGCTCATCTGTACAAGTTTGCCCGTATCTCTGCCATTGCCCCATCCCTAACCACAAAGCTGAGTGAAAAAAAAAAAAGGCCCCTTTATTTACATCGGATTTGCATTAGATTTCAATTCAAAAATATAAAGTTTGTAGTGACGAGGCAACTTATAGCCCTTCTTATCATAAGAAATTATTCCACTTTTATGGTAGTATAACTAGCCTGAAGATGGGGAAAAGGCCTGAGAGGTCATCTAGAGCAGCGGTCCTCAACATTTTTGGCACCAGGAACTGGTTTCATGGAAGACAATTTTTTCCATGGACTGGAGAGCAGAGGGTGGCAGGGGTGGTGTGGGAATATGGTTTTGGGATGATTCAAGCACATTCCATTTATTGTACACTTTATGTCTACAATTATTACATTGTAATATATAGGGAAATAATTATACAACTCTCCATAATGTAGAATCAGTGGGATCCCTGAGCTTGTTTTCCTTCAGCTAGATGGTTCCATATGGGAGTGATGGGAGACAGTAACAGATCATCCGGCATTAGATTCTCCTAAGGAGCATGTAGCCTAGATCCCTCACATGCACAATTTACAGCAGGGTTTGTGCTCCTATGAGAATCTAATGCCACTGCTGATCTAATAGGAGGTGGAGCTCAAACAGTAATGTGAGCAATGGGGGAGTGCCTGTAAAAACAGATGAACCTTCTCTCACTCGCCACCCCTGCCCCCACCCTGCTCCCCTCCTGTTGTGTGCCCCCGGGGTTTGGGGACCCCTGATCTAGAGAATAATCTCGTAACTAGGAAGGTACATGACTCTCCTCAAGATCATGAGGCTGAATAAAAACACTTAAATGAAAACTTCAAAATTAGATTCTCTTGTGTGCATGTATCTACAGTAGAGTGTCTACACACACACACCTATCTTCACATCACTCTTTCACTAAGGAGTTAAAGAAGCAAATTTTCAAAACTTGGCTTTAGTTATTGGCTAAATCATTTGCTTACTATAAACTAGAATTCCTTTTTATTTAAATGTAACATTTCAATTGCAGGAGTTCAAATACATTGCATGCTGAATAATCCTAAAGGTACAAATATTTCAAAATAATACTTTAAATAGAAAAACTTGTCTTTGGTACATTAACACTGAATTTTTCCATTTCTTTCTAAGCCAGCCATGAAATATCTACCCTAAATGTAAGAACTTGGTTGTGTGATTAAAAAATGTCAAGAACCTCTGGCCTACGTGATCTAAGATAAATGGAAGTTTGTGCAACTAACATGATTTTGGTAAAACGTATTTTTTTAATTAAAAGAGTCACATAATTATATTAAAAAGCTGTTTATGGTAAAATCAAAGTCAATACCAGTGATAATAACTAATACTTATGAAGTGATTACTAAGTGTTAAACATTGTGCCTAATAATTTACTATATTATCATGCTTTATACTTCCGACAATCCCTTTGGGATAGCTATGGTTCTTAGGCTCATTTTACAGTTGGAGGAACTGAGCACTGAAAAAATTATGGCATTTGCCGAGATAATAAGCTAGCAAGTGGCAGAATTGATATTGGAACCCAGGTAGTCTTAACCAGTCTGTCAACCAGATCACATAGAACAATTATTAGCAAATAAGAAAAGAATGGCTTTGTGTGAGTTTAGTTTTCAGTTAAATGGTGTGTTTCACGGATGGCTGATGTGATCTTAGCACCTTACAAACCTTGGAAATGTTGTTCGTCAAGCATGGAAAAGTAAAATATTTGTGCTTGCTATTCTGTTCCCAAGACTAATTTTTAAAAATTCCATAATATGTTAAGGTAATAATAATGAAAAAAATTAATTACATAAACAGGCCGTTAAGTTAAAAGCCTACACAAGCATGACCTACCAATTTTCCAAACTGATGGTAGAAATTAGTATGTAGATGGACTTAACCACAGCGTAAAAATAACCCAACATGCCCTTGTAAATCATTGTCGAACTCATTACTCATTACAGATTGTACTTCTCATTATCATGCCACATGTAAAATCTTGACAAGATTTGTCTGACATCCAAACAAACTCTTATAACTAACTCAAGCAGCACATTTCTATGGTATGTCAGCCTGCTGCAGGTGTTTCTCTATCACAGTGAATAATTACATCAAAGACAAGAAATATTCTAAAGCTGACAAAACCGCATATCTGAAATCTGTATTTTCTACCTCTTGGGAAATTAAAATCTACAAGTACAGGGGCTTCAGTGTCCATGTCTTGGGGCCATTCCAGGATTATAAAGAAGGATCTTTTTTTTTTTTTGCAAGCCCAAGGATTATGGTAATACAGGAAATTAAACTGTATTTATAGACTGGACACCAGCATGCCAGCATGCTTTCTTAGCTCTTCGAATCTCCCAACAAAAACAAAAACACTAGCAATCAAACGGGTAAGCAAGAAATGACAAGTGTTTTGACAGCTCTAGAATACTTTGAGGTATTTTTAGCATATTTCTGAGTCGTATTAGCTTAACCTGTAATAGAATATAAATGAGCCCATATGGCACAGATGTAATTATGCTCCATGTGAGAAATCCCTGTGGTAGGTTGAGGAGGGGGCTGGGGGAGAAGAAATACACCAGCCCCCACCTCCCTCCCCCAACCTCTCCCCTCACCACATGTGCCTTCTGGAGGGCATCATTTACACATCATTTGCATTGAGAAGAATATGAAGAAACACAATGCTAACAACACAGTACTGAAAAGGGCAAGCAAGAGATTGGGGGATCCCTAAGGGTGCTGCTCTCTGTGACTGACATCCAGTTAGGAGTAGAGGCACCTTCCCCTGGGGGATCACATTTGATGAAGCAATCTTTGATTATGTGGGCACAGCAATCATAAGGCATAATTATTATTACTGCAAGAGAATGGGCAACAAATCTCAGGGGAAAGCCTCTGTCACAGACACTTTGCTGGCGCATGCTGGAAGTGAATGTTCTCCCAAGGATCATTTTCATTCCAACCTGATATTTAGCTGAAGCTTCTTTGACTACCAGTCATGAAACATTAAATATAGATTAGAGCCAGAGAGATGTTGAAAGATGAAATTCACCGGAGGTGCACGCTTGTGTCCTTGAGAAACAACCTCGAATGCTGTCCAGATGTTGCAGCAGCAAGGCAGAATGGTCCCAAGCTGCAAGGAGGCTGCAACAGAGGAAAGAAGAGATGTTTAGCATTCCACCAGCCTTCTGTTTGGTTTATTTGTACTACATTAATTTAGCAGAGAATCCTAACAGGCTGTTAGTGGTAGATGTTGCAAAGTGTTCACTATCCTGAAAGAATGAAGAAATGCTTTTGTGCTAAGAAGAAGAGTAATTCATAGCACGTAGTTGATTTTTTACAGTTTCAAACTGTGATAAGACTAAGGTCTAGCAACAGAAACATATGTTAGCAGTTTTGTCTGTTTCTCGATGAATTAAAAAAAGAGCACCCCTATAACTAGTAGATGGTTAACTTACTTTGAACATCTCACTAGATATTAACAGATACTTGCAGTGGAATTTGGAATAAATTGGTTTGATTTGGAATGGTTTGCGGAGGGTAGCTGTGCTGTTGAAAGCAAAATTCATTGCTCAGGTGTATGATGGGAGTATCTCTCCCATTTCCTCAAGGAATTGATGTGCTGCATTTATATTCGAGACTCTCTCCACTCCACTCCCCTTACCTCACCCACTTTGGCAGAACATGAATCAGAGGGAGGCTCTTCTGGTATTAGTTAGCATGCAACATGCTTTATTCAGGGAAGACTCTTGCTCACAGTCATTCCCAGCAAACCAGAGATATTAAAGCAGTCACCCTAGAGGCAACTGACCAGCTGTTCTTCTTGTTGATAGGAAACAGAGACAGAGGAGATGAGGAGGCGAGCACCAGGTACGGATAGGAAGTGAGACCTAGGAACTCCTTACCAATGAGGGCTGACAAATACTGGCTTGGATGAACAAAGAAGTTTTATTCCCATAGACCTTTCAAAACAGGAGGTACTGCTGCCTTCCTCAGGTCTTTCTGGAAGCAAAGAGCTGGATTAGATGACATGCTGACCGCCCCTCTTTTCCAGCTCTCTTTTACCTTGTATCAAACTAGCATACGAAAATTCTGAATCTCTCTCCCACGAAAAAAAGGGGAAAACCAAAAGCTGTGTCTGAAGTTGCAACAGTCACTGAGGGTCTCTCATTGTGCTTCAGGGCCTAAGGTGATAATTAACAATCAGCAATGCAAGCGCCCTGCGGCATGTGAGAGCAGGGGGGACAGCAGAGCCAACTCTTACCTTTGAAGCATCCCTCCCCAGCTCTTGTTAGAGGCCCCTTCTGCAATGCCAGTTCTGTGTTTACACTGATGGTGGAAATAGATGTGTAGGGAATAATCCTGAAGTCATGTTAAACAAATACAATTCACCAACAAGGAAGAGCCAGTCCCTGCCAATTTTCATCAGTCCTTGTTCCACTTATGTAAGAGCCCTGGCAACTGGGCACAAAAATAACCTCAAGAAATACTGTCATACTCCATCAATGGATAGCCCTCCCATGATAGGTTTGGAGTGGGGAGTGAAGGGTGAAATGGCAAATGTTTCTCCAGGGAGGTGGCCCTTGAGTTGGCTCTTAAAGGGTAATAAAGGATTTTGTTGGAGGTTCGGGTTGCTAAGGAGACTCCTGCAGCTGGATGGCACTCTTAAAAGCACAGAGACTTTGAAATTGCAAGCAGTCAGGGAACTGCAAATAGTAGGGTAAGGCTAAAGGGTAGTAGGTAAGTGGGGAGAGAAAAATAAGCTAGATGGATAGAAGGTGGCCATGCTAAGTTTTCCTGCCTTTAAATGGTCCTGAATAGGAGTAAAGAAAGGATTGAGCAGAAGTGGTCAAATCAGTTAGTATTACAGTGGTCCCGGTGTGAGAGGACGAGTTCCTGAACTAGGGCAGTGACAGTGGGGATAGGAACTACAGGATGGATAGGAGAGAAGTTAAGGTGGTACAACCTAATGGACTTAGTAGCTTTCACAATGTGAGGAATGAGGGTAAAAGGGAGCTTGGGATGATTCACAAGTAGAGTGAGCAAGAGAAAATACTGTCTGAATCATTGAATTTCATCTCCAAATTGATTATTGTGTTACCTGAGAAGCGAGTTTGCTTCTGTATTTGATTGTGATTTGATTTGGGGAGGCTTTATTTGGAATTTCCAGGTATCCCTTTTGTGCAGCAGTCCTTAACCTTTTTGGTAACGGACTGGTTTTGAGGAAGATAATTTTTCCACAGATTGGGGTGGGGAGGATGGTTTTGGGACGATTCAAGTGCATTATATTTATTGTGCACTTTATTTCTATTACTATTACATTGTAATATACAATGAAATATACAACTTACCATAATGTAGAATCAATGGGAGCCCTGAACTTGTTTTCCTGCAACTAGATGGTCCCACCTGGGAGTGATGGGGAACATGACAGATCATCAGGCCTTAGATTCTCTTAAGGAACATACAACCTAGATCTCTCACAGGAGCAGTTCAAATAGGGTTCGAGCTTCTCTGATAATCTGCTACCACCACTGATCTCACAGAAGGTGGAGCTTAGGTAATAACATGAGCAACAGGGAGCAGCTGTAAAAACAGATGAAACTTTGCTCACTTGCCTGCTATTCATCTCCTGCTATGCAGCCCGGTTCCTACCAGGCCACGGACCAGTACCGGTCCGTGCCCCAGGGCTTGGGGACCCCTGCCTTAGTGGACAGAAAGAGAAAGCACCTGGATGAAGGAGAGGAAAGAGGGCATCTTTGCTGGTAGCCTTCAGATTGTGGACAGTGGAGGCAAGGTGATGATGGTCACCAGGAGAACCTTGTGAAAAAGTAATATAACATGTTCTAAAAGCTTTTTAAAAAA
Source organism: Ateles fusciceps (assembly GCA_036589455.1). Classification (NCBI taxonomy): domain Eukaryota; kingdom Metazoa; phylum Chordata; class Mammalia; order Primates; family Atelidae; genus Ateles; species Ateles fusciceps. The sequence continues at coordinate 1,499,642 of JAZHEH010003022.1, read as the reverse complement.
ATTATTATTTTATTTTTGAGACACAGTCTTGCTCTGCCACCCAGACTGGACTGCAGTGGCAATCTCAGCTCACTGCACCCTCCGCCTCCCAGGTTCAAGAGATTCTCCTGCCTCAGCCTCACGAGTAGCTTGGACCACAGGCAGGTGCCACTGCACCCGGCTAATTTTTGCATTTTTAGTACAGACGGGTTTCGCCATGTTAGCCAGACTGGTCTCGAACTCCTGACCTCAAGTAATCCACCCTCCTCGGCCTTCCAAAGTGCTGGGATTACAGGCGTGAGCCACCATGCCTGGCCCTAAAAGCTTTTTAAAATTATTCTTTCTGACTCAACAAATTACACTTTTAGAAATCTATCTTAACAAAATGATCAAACTGCTTTTCTCCATTCTAATAATGTTGCAGCATTATTAGAATGGAAAAAATTCATGTTCAATAATTGAAGCTATCAAATAATTGCTCTAGAAGTAGTAGTTAATACAGTGACATAAGAGCACAAAATGAAAAGTATAAAAATAGGACAGGAAGAGGCAAAATAGTCATTACAAGTGAGATGTGTGTACCTGTGGAAACCCCAAGAGAATCAACTAAAAAATGATTATAAACAACAGAAAAATTCAAAACATTGACAGATTAAATGATTTGTAAAAAAAAAAAATCAACAGCTTTCATACATACAATGTAGAACCAGTTTAAAAATAGAATGAAAAATCTCATTTGCCAAGGAAACATAAATGATTGAATAAATGGAAAGGTATATCCTAATTGAAAAAGATTTAAATATCCTATTTTAGGGAAAAACTGACTCTATATTAAAAAGTCAGTTCTCTCTAAATCAATCTATATATTTCATGAGTTTCCCAATAATGATACCAGTAGACTTTTTGTTTGTGATGGTAGTTTTTGGCGTTTTTGTTTTGTTTTGCTTTTGAATAGGCAAAATAATTTTTCCTAGTGGTGGGGTTTAAATTCTGTAAGATTTAAGAGTGACAAAGGGATACTAATCTTATTGGCCATAATATTTCAGAAAATAAAACCCTTAGGCACTGGTAATTAACTACATGACTAAATTAATGGAAGAGAACGGTGAGTCCAGAAATAGAACCGAATATTTACTAGAATTTAGCATGTGATAAATAGTGCAGCATTGGTCTGGTCTTACATTCTGAGATGAAATTCCCTTTAGAAGAAAACTGGTAGTATTTCAAGAGTCAGTGGATTTTGAGTGAGTAAAAATTTGCCTATTGGAGAATATTGTAATTTTGTTCCATTCTTTACAGCAGCCCAGGATAGGTAGTATATTTGTTTCAGTGCAATTTTTTTCTAATTGATATATATAATTAAATAGTTATAAGTAGTCTCCACATTTGTATTTATAACCAGATACCCAGTGCACACTAATATGTGTGACATTTTTGCTTAATGTAGCATTCATGGGTGTCCAGAGAAACAAAACAGTTACATTATCATCTTTTAAGAAGGGGTTGATAGGTGAGGCATTTAAAAGTTCTGGCTAAAATAAGGTTTGGGGATTATTAACGGATTTAATTTCTGCAAGCCAACTCAACGACACATTACCATCGCTAGCTAAGCATTAACTGGATTTTCCATCCGTTTCCCATATTGTTGAGCTCAACCTTAACTTGTCAGCTTGGGCAAATCCCTTAACCCTAACTCCTGTAAGCCTCAGTTTCTTCCCCCTGTCAAATGAAGGGGTTAGGCGAATTGATCCCTCCAGGCCTTTTCACTCAAAGCTTCTGTTATTCTGGTACAGCAGCTCATTGCCACACTCTGTTGCACTAAACATAAGGTAAAACAAAAGGAGAAGTGTGCTTAGCTAAAAACAATGCAGGCGTTCTAGATAGTTACCAGTTTAGAACAATGGTTGCCAGGCTTTTTTGAAACTGCAGCTCTGTGCCTAAAAAAAAAAAGTATGCATCTCAATATTTGTAAATACACTTACTTATAAATTCTGCACATGTATTGCTATATGTGTGTGTATATATATATATATATATATATATTGTATTAAGTTACACTATAGTAGTGAATTATGTTTAACACATCCAAAAATATAAAACTGAAAGTCCTAGTATTTTCTTCCAACGCTTCAGTGGGTCATCTTGCATACCCTCTAGAATGACTGATTTAGAGTTAGAATTAGTTTGCTATTCAATTGGTATATTTAGTAGGAAGCAAATTGATAGAGCCCAGAAACTTTCTCAATTAATCTGTAAGTGACGGGTAGCCAAGCATGCTTAAAAAGAAAAAAACTTTTTTGAACCTGAAGTCAGAAAACCCTGCTCTGACGATTAGTAGAACAGTAACAAAAATGCCATTTCCCATCCCCCAGGGGCTTCAACCACTATCCTTACCTCTTAATTCTTCATGCCTTATTTTCTTCACATGTTAAATAGAGTTAATACTACATGCCCTATAAACCTCACATAGTTATTGTAACAAAATAGATTTTATATGTAATGTATATAGATTATAGTGACAAAGTAGATGATGTATGTATATCCATATATAATGTAAGCTGTATATAATATAGATTATCTGTATATAATATATATCATGCATTATACAATGGGAAGTATAAGAATTATTGTTACCAAATGCACAAACAGTATACAGTCCAACCCAGTTTAACCTTCTACAACTGACCTGATTCTTACATACATGTAAACCTAACCAAAGAGTACCATATACTGTATTCTACATTGATCAAGTTCTAATTAGGAAAAGGAATAAGGCAATTAAGTTGGAAAGCCTTCTGAGACTACTGTAGAGCTTCTCATCTTTGTAACACATTTTATTCCCTGGTAGACAATAGATATTTTAGTGGGATGGCCCTCCTACCTATTCTGCTCACACCTTGCTCCCCCTACCGCTCACTCGTAGCCACCCGGCTGCTATCCTCCAAAGCACCCCACCATGGCAAGACTGGGCTAGCCCTCTTGGGCACTGTCCCATGACCTGATGATCAAAACTTACCTGCCCTGTGACCCATTCTTTCAGAACTTTGCCATCACCTCACTAAGACAACAGTATCCATGTGCAGATGGCATAAATGCCATTTACTGATGACAGGTTAATGTATGACCTCTGACCAGGTGCAAGCCTGGGCGCATAAGCAAGGACTACAGCACTACAACATCATTGGCAACTGTCCTTCCCAATAGTCAAGTAGAACTCAGCAGGAACCAGTTATTGCTTCCTGAACTCAGAAGTGCCCCTGCTGGGATCCCACATTGTTCCCCCGTCTTCCTGGGTGTCAACCTCTGTACCCTAAAATTGATGGGAGATGACATTTATTGACCACTTAATATGTGTCAGGTTTTATTAAAAGTGCTTTCCATGTTTTAATTGATGCAATCATCACAACAAACTTGTGACATTGAAATCAGAATGGAAATCAGCTGAATATCAGTCCCGGATACAGGTACTATTAATATCCCATCTTGACATTTTGAAGATGAAGAAATATTCTTTTATTCCACAAATATTTTTGAGCTCCTACTATATCCCAGTCACTGTTCTAGGCCCTGAGGATACTCCTACAAGCAAAACACAAAAACCCCTGCCTTCACAGAGCTTAGATAACTGTGAAGGTTAATGAAGAAAATTTTTTGGCAGTGATCTTAAATCAGACCAGACAGTCAGCTGATTACCCTGCTGGGCCTTGCCTGTCATGGCTGAAAGCTGCTTCTCAACTTACGTGGAGCTATCTAAGTTATAGTCATTGGACTGGCAGCCCATCTGCTCTCATAGATGGCTTCAGCTCCAGCTTCATTTGCACCCCTGGGGGCACTGGGAGCTGAGTTGCCAAACTTCTTCTCTTACAAAGGCTCCAAGAAGTAGGCTGGGACAATGCCAGCAGAGTTCATAATTCTGTCTTTACCAGTTCTGTGGACAGAGGAAGAGTGCCGTTGCCGAAACGTTAAAAAAGTTATAAAGTCACTTGGAAAGAGCTTAAAACAGAACAAGTACACTTTGCAATGGAAATTTCCAGCTACATGTAAGAATTTACTAAAGACAGAACCTCAATTTAGTTTTAAAAAAAGAAGGCAACTTCCCTTTGTGAATTAGGAACAAAGTAAATTAAGATCTTGATCTCATGGGTACTCTATTTATAAAGAAATATTCTACCATTAGTATTTTGACAGGACTGATGTGGCCACCTGTGATGAGGAAGCATTGTACTTGCAAACTTTACCTCCAGGCTTTTGACATTCAAATGTCCCTTTGAACCTTGGAGGGCCACTATCTCAGAGAGAAAAGCAGAAAATCAAGTAACTAAGGTGGGGGCACACCAGAACTGCTGGGACAGTATGGCCTTGCTAAGGAAGGTAGGCTGCTCTGGGATTGCCAGTGGATGCTGAATAATTTGCAGATGTAATTTTCTAAACTGTGATGTGGGGTCAGAAGAGGGCTGGGGCAGGGGGTGGGGGACCAGAGTCACTCTAATAATGTAAACATTATGCTGCTATCTTTGCCCTCATACTCGATTCTGATTTCTTCCTGTAAATTCCAGTATCTTCTATTTTTCTGATTTTAAAACAGTACATGTTCAGAATAAAACTGCAAGCATGGCAAAACTAACAGTTGAGGGTGACAGTCCCTCATAGTGTGACTATGCATTCCAGTTTGTCCAGGGCAGTCACAGTTTATATCTGTTGTCTTGGTATAATTATTAGTAGCAAACCCTTCATTTTCAAAGGCATCCCTGTTTGTACAATAAATTACATGTTACTCTATTCATAACCCACACCCCAGGCTTAACTATGGTTAACTCTTTCAGTCTATTTTCAAAATTCACCCTTGCCTACCAAATTGAGGAGCTATGAAAGGTGTTTCACATGTGCTCAAGAGCATAATCTTCACAATTATTGTATGACGCCCCATCTTCCCTTCCCTGAGATTTACTTTGGAAGTGTGCAGCATCTGTGGGGCATCTATGAAGGCACTCCTGCAGCCCCTCTACTGGCCCTGCTGGCACTGGGCCACCTCCTTTTACTGTCAAAGCCGGTCAGCTCCACCTGCACTGATGATGCAGTAACATGATCACGCCAGTGAACCAAATCCACTCAAATTGCTGCCAGTGAGCCAGCTCTTTCTGTTCCATGAAGTCATAATGAATTCTCCAATGAAGTAGGGCACTTTTCATGGTGCACTTTGTTAATGCAGTGGCACAGCATGCCAAGGATTTTCATTAAAATAAAAAGTAAAAGAAAAATCTCTTACAGATTTTTTATGAAAACAGCACTTTTAATGTTCCTTCTCAGGTTGCCTTCTTAGTTGGCCTTAAGGGTAGATCCACGGGCACTACTGGTGTACATCCCACTCCTGAAAGTTGAACACTGATCTTCCACCAAACTGTGGGGATTTGACTCTGGCCTAAGGTAAGTTATTCCCCAGGAGATGCCTTGGTCCTCATTGAAAGATAATTCTGGCAGTATTCTAAATACAAAGGCATGTTTGACTCATAGTGTAATCATTTTTAAAATCTGTTTATATTAATGATCCACTTTATCTTTTCCCCTCCCTCTTCCACACTTTCTTCACAGTTTTCCAGTCTCTGTGGTGTTTGATTAGTGCATTGTTTGTTCATGTTCTTAATTCTTGTACTTTACTGTTTATAGTAGTGAGATAAGAAGGAAAAACATTTCATGCCTCATGGTGTCACTTTTCAACTTGCGATTTCTGGTGAACAAGACCGTGTCATAGCCCAGACCCAATGCCATGTGCCTGTGATCCTTAATAATTGCTGCTGTGATTCAAAGGAGAAAGCTCAGGACTTATAATAAATCCTTCATATTATTACCTTTTTGACAGAACATAAATATAGATGTCAAGATATTTAAAATATTGGGTGGGCTCAGGAAATAGAGACATATTTTATTTTTCATGGCATCCAATAGCTAACCAACAGGAAAGAAGGCAGACAGGAATGGTATTTTTGTCTCTTCAGCATTTGCTAACAGAAAACCTACTTTTCATTGGCGCTGCTTAAGTGAATTTACATTAAGCAGCAAATTATTCTCAGAAAAACTTAAGTGTTGATAATTTTCACTTCTTACATTTTTCTGTCTTGGTGTTCCAGAAGTTTCTCTTGACATTTAGCCAGTAGCTGACTATTGCATCCCGGCGATATATTCAAACATAAGAATTCAGTGTAAGGTCAACAAAAAGCCTCTCTCAGATCCGGAGGAAGGGAGTTCTCAAAGCTGCCCACATTCCTGTACACTACAGCGCCACATTTTCTAAGACCCTGGCTTAGTTTGCCAAATGGGACAAGTTAAGTTAATTTTTAAGCAGCCCTAAATTGCACTGTAGCATTTTGCATGAGGGAACTGAAATTCTGTGCTAATTAGGAATATTTATATCATGGGGATGTATTGCAGAGTGGAATTTTTAAAAACCAAATTATACTGAAATGTCAGCATAACACTCTCCTTAGACTTCCTGCTGTAGAACCTTCTTCATGGTATGAGTGGCTTCTAATAAGATCTTTTCAGTGCTTCAGGAATGAAACTTCTTGAATAGTGCCTAAGATCCCCCAGTTGATTCAGCATTGCAGCCTAGAGTTCTATAGAAGTTTCAGGGCAACAAATACTAATAAACCTTGGAATGATTAAATTAATGCTGTTTATTGATGCATTATTACAGTCTATATTTTGGGAGATTTTAAATTTTGCTAAATGTAAGTCATTATTTGATTAGTGCTGTGGTTTGGATGTGGCTTGTTCCCATGAAAACTCATGTTGAAATTTGGTGTCTAATGTAGTGATGGCAGGAGGTGGGGCTGATGGGAGGGGTTTGGGTCATGGGGACAGATCCCTCATGAATGGCTGGGTGCTGTTCTTGGGGTGAGTTCTCACTTTTTGTTTTCAGACTGAATTATTTCTCACAGGAATGGATTACTTCCTCAGAAAGTGGGTTGTTATAAAGCCAGGATGCCCCTAGGATTCTGCCTCTTTGCATGTGTCCATTTCCTCTTTAACTTTCTGCCATGTTGTCATACAGCATAAAAAGCCCTCAACAGAAGCTGAGCAGATGCAGGTACCATGCTTCTTGAACTTCCCAGGCTGCAGACTGTGAGCTAAATAAACCTCTTTTCTTTATGAATTAACCAGCCTCAGATATTCTGTTACAGCAACACAAAGTGGACTAAAGCAATTAGTTTATGGTAAGCTTGAAATGGTCCTATCAGACAGATAATGTAATCTGCTGACTGCCTCAGCTGTCCCTGAAATAATCTCTTTGGCTACTTTGAAATATCAGGATCCCTCTTTTGGTTGCTGATTCAGTGTTGAACCACACAAAATAAGATAGTATTTATAAATATTACACTATTGATCTAAAGTACATTTGACTCAAATAAAATTTTAACCAGGCAAAGTACTGAGCTTTTGGGATATTAAGTAAAACAGAGATTAGTAGACTAGAAAGGAGGAGAGACAATTATATAAGCTATTACATAAACTGTGACAAGTTTTATGATAATGAAGGTACAGGATGCTACATGAGTGCATAGCAGGGGAACATAAGAGGCTCTGTGGGGTAAGAAACATATCAGACAGAGACACATATATTTAATGATGACATGTTTTCCCCAAAGCTATCTAAAGAACATCTCCATATATCTTTGGAAGATTTGGTGGTGATTGGGAGGACGAATATGATATTTTAGAATCTTGAATTAAGTACAACAAAAATTTCCCAATAAATGGATGTACTGGATATTTTTTTTTTGTTTACTAAACACTTAATAATTACCTTAAGAAGGCAAATGCACATATTTTACATTATCTTTCCATACACAGGTGATATCAAACTGGAAGACAGAGTGGTTATAACAGATGATGGAATTAAAACTGAAATTTACTGTTTTAGTTCAAAAGGATGAAGTTATCTTTTTTTAGTAGGAAAGAAGATTAAATGTATCAAGGATAGATACATATAAAGACTTACATTTAGATGAGAAAGTAGAAGCAAAGGAAAATCTGGTCTGGCAGTGGTTTGCCTGGGGGCAGGAGGTGCAGGGCAGGAAACAGCTTTCAGCAAAGTTTTCTGGGATGCTACAGTGAATGTGTCTATGAACAAAACCCATGTAGCCTGAGATGACATTAATATAAATATCTAATTTCCAGAGAAGTTGAATGTTTAGCATAGTGATGGGCTAACATCTAAAAAATGATTTTTCCTTCTGGGGGTCTTTTTTAAAGAGGGACAGTGACAGAGCCATGTGTGTTTACAGGAGAGTGAGAAGTCAGGAAGGATTTATTAAGTCAATTTGATGCAACTACCCTTTGTTGAGTATTTGCTTTGTGCTGGCACTGAGGAGATTAAAAAAAGACAGTTTCCTCCTGTGAAACTGATCAGGGTATACTGAGGAAGATGGACACATGAACAAATCACTGTGATAAATTCATACAATTGCTGCTTTAAAAGTGCTATGGGAACACAGAGAAAAGAAAATTAATTCTGCCTGGGGGTACTAAGAACCTACCAAGAAAAGATGACATATGAATTTGGCCCTTGAAGAGTGGTGTTCAAATTTCCTTAGTGGTAAGGGGACAGGGAATGGAGGAGACAAGGGCTTGCCAGGCAGAATGAACAATGAGTCTAGTGTGCCCGGATTTCATCAGAGACTGAGTGGACATGGGGCTAGAGAAACCAGCGGGGGCCAGCAAGTTTGCACCTAAATAGTTAGAAAATCGGGAGCCATCTGATGCTTCTCAGATGAAGAGTGAGTGTTTCGCTTGGAGAAGCAACAGTTAAGGTTTTACATGTGCTTTACACCTTCAAACAATTTCACTGCTGCTGATAGAAAGTAGGGGAACAAAAGAAATAAAGTGTATTCAATTAGGGAAAGGAGGAAGTCAAACTGTCTTTATTTGCAGATGACATAACTGTATATCTAGAAGACCCCATCATCTCAGCCCAAAATCTTCTCCAACTGATAAGCAACTTCAGCAAAGTCTAGGATACAAAATCAATGTGCAGAAATCACAAGCATTCCTATATACCAAAAACAGACAAACAGAGAGCCAAATCAAGAGCGAACTCCCCATTCACAATTACTATAAAGAGAATAAAATACCTAGGGATACAACTAACAAAGGATGTAAAGGACCTTTTCAAGGAGAACTACAAACCACTGCTCAATGAAATAAGAGAGGACACAAACAGATGGAAAAACATTCCATGCTCATGGTTAGGAAGAATTAATATCGTGAAAATGGCCATACTGCCCAAAGTAATCTATAGATTCAACGCCATCCCCATCAACCTACCAATGACCTTCTTCACAGAACTGGAAAAAAACCACTTTAAACTTCATATGGAATCACAGGAGAGCCCACATAGCCAAGACAATCCTAAGCAAAAAGAACAAAGCCAGAGGCATCACACTGCCAGACTTCAAACTATACTACAATGCTACAGTAATCAAAACAGCATGGTACTGGTACCAAAACAGAGACATAAACCAATGGAACAGAACAGAGGCTTCAGAAGCAGCACCACACATCTACAACCATCCGATCTTTGACAAACCTGACAAAAACAAGCAATGGGGAAAGGACTCCATGTTTAATAAATGGCGTTGGGAAAACTGACTAGGAATGTGCAGAAAGCAGAAACTGGACCCCTACCTGTCACCTTACAGTAAAATTAACTCCAGATGGATTAAAGATTTAAACATAAAACCTAACACAATAAAAACACTAGAAGAAAACGTAGGAAAAACCATCCAGGACATAGGCATAGGCAAGGACTTCATGACCAAAACACCAAAAGCAATGGCAATAAAAGCCAAGATAGACAAATGGGATCTAATTAAAATTCAGAGCTTCTGTACAGCAAAAGAAATTGTCATTAGAGTGAACTGGCAACCAACAGAATGGGAAAAATTTTTTGCAATTTACCCATCTGACAAAGGGCTAATATCCAGAAACTACCAAGAACTGAAACAGATTTACAAGAAAAAAACAAACCCATCCAAAAGTGGGCAAAGGATATGAACAGACACTTTTCAAAACAAGACATATATGAAGCCAACAAACATACGAAAAAATGCTCATCATCACTGGTCATTAGAGAAGTGCAAATAAAAACCACATTGAGATACCATCTCACGCCAGTTAGAATAATGATCATTAAAAAATCTGGAGACAACAGATGCTGGAGAATATGTGGAGAAATAGGAACACTCTTACACAGTTGGTGGGAGTGTAAATTAGTTCAACCATTGTGGAAAACATTGTGGTGATTTCTCAAGGATCTAGAAATAGAAATTCCATTTGACCCAGCAATCTCATTACTGGGCATATACCCAAAGAAGTATAAATCATTCTACTATAAAGACACATGCACACATATGTTCATTGCAGCCCTGTGTACAATAGTAAAGACCTGGAACCAACCCAAACGCCCATCAGTGATAGACTGGACAAAGAAAATGTGGCACATATACACCATGGAATACTGTGCAGCCATAAAAAAGACGAGTTCATGTCCTTTATAGGGAATTGGATGAATCTGGAAGCCATCATTCTCAGCAAACTGACACAAGAACAGAAAGCCAAACACCGCATGTTCTCACTCATAGGTGGATGTTGAACAATGAGAACATGTGGACTCAGGGAGAGGAGCATCACACACGGGGTATTTGGGGAGGGTAGGGGAGAGACAACGGGGGGTGGGGAGGGGGTGGGGGAGGGATAACATGGGGAGAAATGCCAGATATAGTATGCACCTAAAGTAAAACAAAACAAAACAAAAAGTAACAACTTTTGGTGGCATGTCTAAATGGAACTTTTTAAAAATCAAACTACTATAAACCCATGAATTAAAAAAAAAAAAAGAAAGAAGAAAAGAAATCAGGGGAACATATCTATTGAGAAAGGTTCCAAACAGCAGACATGGTACTAATGGATGGATATTTTAACTGGGGTGATTTTAACTCTTCTATCAATCAGAATAGTCAGCTATTGGGAAGAGATGTGTCAAGATTCAGAATCCCCTTGATATCGGTGGGATCACACAAAGAATAGAATATATAATGACTCCACAATAGTCAGCGAGGGATTCTAACTTGTTTTTAATCTTATGAGCTCTATGGATTTTTCAATTTATCATTTCACTTTGGCTCCTAGGAAGTTCAGAGATAAAATTTTAGCACACCTCTGGCTAGTATACAAAAACCTTACGATATGCCCATTGCATATTACAAGTTACCTTGCCTATATTTTCTAGTCTGCTAATACTCTAATATTTTTCTACATTTATGTTATACTATGCATTATGATGAACCATATGAATCCTTTTTAATGGAGTGGTATATAAATATATAGGTAAGCTATGAGTCTAATTAATTCTAGAATCACTCCTTTTTCAGTTTATTCAGAGGTATAAAACCATCATGAACTTACCTCAGTTTCTATCATAGAATCAATTTCAGAATATTGACAAGAAGCAAATGCAAAGGAAAACCACAATGAGATACCATTTCCTGCTCATTAAAACAGCAATAATCCCAAAGACAGACAATAACAAGCATTGGCAAGGATGTAGAGAAATTGGAGATCTCACACATTGTTGATGGGGAATATAAAAAAACTGAAGTCACTTTGTTAAAACAGTTTAGCAATTCCTCAAAAAATTAAACATAGAGTTACCATACTACCCAGTACCACTCTTAAGTGTATATGTGAGAGAATTAAAATAATATATTCACATAAAAAGTTGTAAACAATGTTCATGGCAGCACTATTAATAATAGCTCAAAATGGTAACAATCCAAGTATCTATTAACGAATAAGTAGATAAGCAATGTACTATATGTATACAATGGAGTATTATTTAGCCATAAAAAGGAACGAAGTACTGACACATACTAAAACCTGCGTGAGCCTGGCAAACATTCTGATAAGTGAAAGAAGTCAGGCACAAAAACCACATGTCTGACTCTCTTTATGTGATAACATCAGTAGTTGCCAGAGTCTGGGGGAGGGAGAAATGAGGAATGCTTGCTAATGGCTCAGGGTTCCTTTTTAGTGTGATAAAATATTCTGGAGTTAGGTAGTTTGACTACTGTACAACTTTTTGGAATATTAAAAACTACTAAATCTTATTTTTAAATTTTATGATATATGAATTATATCTCAGTAAAAAATATTTTAAAAACTAGTTGGGGTAGGTGGAATGTGTGTGGGATGGGTCAATTTTTATTTTCTTGAAAAAGTTTTTACTTGATTATCACTTCAACCACCTCTACTTAATTCAAATGCTGTTTTAACTTCCCTTAAAAATCTCATTTAAGAATGCATGTGCCTTAGCCTTGAAATTAACATAATTTGCTATTTGGAGGGAATTGCTACTAAATGACCATCTAATAGCTAAAGCTTTTTTTTAAATTAATCATGAACTGCCCTCTCAATTAAGACTATGCGCAAGTAATTAATTACATGGAATAAATATTTATCTTTAAAATGCAACGTCTATCTTTCATAGACTAATTTATACATTATTAAAATGTTTATATAAATACTATACTAAAAAAAAATCACAAATTGTTTTCCACAGTCCTTAGCTAGAGTCCCTAGCTAGACTCTAATATGGCATCCTACATACCTGAAGGAGGTATTTCTTTCCAGTATATTCCACAGTACAAAGAGGAAGGGGCTGCTTGAAACTTTCCAAGCCAAGGTAAGTTCTAGGATAAAATTATTTTATTCTAAAAAGATTTGGCTGCCTTTTCCTCCATGCTGTGATTCTTTCCTATGAAGAGTTAACATTCTTTACATTCTTAACATGCTTAAGACAACATGAGTTTAGATATCTTAGATTTTGTTTTAATCTTATAAAAACAGTTGGGATATATTTCAGTCCTGTCTTACTCACATTTCCCAGTTACCTGGATTAATTGATGTGAACAACAATGGTGCTTTGAAGCTCTCTGGTACAACTGTGGAAATGATCACATTTCTGGTTAATGAATGAATTGTTCTTTCATAAGAATTTGTTTATGGAAATAAATAGAGTAGTACCTTGATTAGTGAATTCCCTGGGAAGGAAGGGCCTTTTAAGAAGTCAGATGTATTAAAAACCTAAATAAACAAAACACTCAGAAAGGTTGGGAAGCTGAGCTGCCTGAGAAGTCCCCATGCACAGCTTCTGCAAATGGCAGCCCTACTGAAAGCAAAGAGGCCCATCCTGGGGAATACCAGGAGTCTTTTAAGTCCCTCCTGTGTCTGCCCATCAAGTTGCCACCTGCTGCACTATCTCCCTCTCTGTGGTTGTTGTCAGAAGCCCTACCTAAAGAAGAAAAAATCTGTATCCTTCTCCTTCCCTGTTTAGTGATCAGTTAACTGATTCTACTCTGAAAGTCTTCTTACTAAAGAGATAACTTCAAGTTAATCTCTAGTTGTGGAATTCAATCTCCCCCCTTTTTAAAAAAATAATAATTTTAAAAGAATTTTAGAGCTGGGTAAACTGCTCAGTGGCCTTGGACACTTCACTGTTCCTGATTTAGACTTTTAGGGACAAAAGACCATGTGGACAGGACAGGCCTGCTTCCTACTGAGGATTCTGTAAAGCTGGTTCTCACAGCTTCACTTCACTGGTGAAGTTCCACAACGTGTTTATAAGAGCGTGGTTGCTGGTGAGACGAATCACTAGGGGTTTATCTTGAAGTTGTGTTTTAATACAGTGTTTCAAAGATAACTCAAAAATATCCAGCATCAGAACCACCAGAACGGAGGTTCCTGAACCTTCTCCCTGGCCAACAAAATTAGCATCTCTGGAAACGAGGCCAGAAATCTTCCTTGTTAACACACTCTCTGAGTGATTCTTATGCACATTCAATTTTAAGAATTCCTAGTAACCCATTGTAACATCTGATAAATACTGTATATTTTGAGATTATTTGATTTTATTTTAGTTAGCATTGAATAAGGGCCCATCATAACCTGTCTTCTCTGAGGTCTTCAGACACACCCTACAACTCCTACATTAATTCAGTTTGTCTCTAATGAAGCTGTGTATTATTAAAATATATCTTCTTCATTTATAGAGCCATTACTACATTCAAGTAACCTCTGGTCTATTCCTGAATTATCCCTTCTTGAAAAAAAGCTACAAAGAAGATGAATGATGTAAAATTGTAAAAGAAGATAAAGGATGGTAGTGTTAGAAGATAACTGTATATCCTAACTTATTATTGATTCATAGAAATTTTGCTATATTTCTATATGATTTCTCCAAACTCACTTGCTGAAAAATAATGTATATTTGGGGATAACTATGAACATTTGAAATTCTTCTTCTTAAATAATTGCTTTAAAAGGCATATATTTTCAGATAAATTTATATATGTGTGTGTGTGTGTATACATATATATGGATGAAAATATACGCTTCTAGCCATAACAGTATAGATAGAAGAAAAAATATTACAGTTGGTTTTTAGTATGGATTAAAAATTACATTTTAGAGAACATTTTAAGGAATCATTTGTAACGCTAGGAAAATTTCTTCTCCAAAAATGTCAGCATAACATTTTAAATTAGGGCAGGCATATTCATTATCTGAATTTGTATAAAATGCAACCCAGGCAATCAAGATTTCTTTTCGTTTTTGACAAAATGTTTAAATTAAAGATCATGAGAAAAAGATTGTCTCTATAAATATGATGATGACTTCATAAAGAGTTAAAATCTATAATCACAGCTAGAGATACATACTAGATTAATCGGAGGTGAGATGAAGTATGTTGACTCTCCCAACCAGCCCCTCGCTAAAGAGTAAAAATGTAATCACTTGACAGATGTGTTTCTGATGAAAGCCATACAATTATATCACCTGTAGTTTAAAAAAAACAAACAGTGGGATTATATGTGTTCACTTGGGAGAAAAGGGTTGACATTAGTCAATCTCCATCTTTTTCTGATCTATTTCTGGGACAGGCACAAAACATGAAAAAGAGAAATGTGTATTGAAAAGACACATAGAGTAACAAAAAGGGTAGCAAGCCAGAGGATATGTGCAAAGACGAGGAAGAAGACGACATCTGAAATACAAAGAAATCAGGTAGAGTTAGAGCATTAGGACTGATCTGCAGACCCGTTAACAGAAAATGGGGTAAAAGGAGAGGTGAAATCAATGGGGAATTGACCACTGACAGAAACATGCCTTGAGAGAATGAAATGCGGAACAGAAAAAATTCAGGAATCCACCTAAAAAAAAAAAAAAAAAGAATTGTAAAGAATGAGAATGTGGAAGGAATACTTCTAAAAGAAAAATCTTCTAGCTCCAACAGCTAAGCATAGATGTGACAGGTAGAATAATGGTCTCCCAGCAATATGTACGCCCTCATCTTTGGAACCTGTGAATACATTACCTTACATGGCAAGAGATATATTGCAGATGTCATTAAGGTTAGGAACCTTGAGGTGGGGGAAATTATCCTGTATTGATCTAAGCATGAGTCCTTAAAAGTGGGTAACTATTTCCAAATGGAGAGAATCAGACAGAAAGAATTCAAACCAATGTTGCTGGCTTTGAAGATAAGAAAAGTGTGCCATGAGCTATGGAATAAGCCTCTAGAATAGAGGAAATAAAGCTGGAAAAAGTAAGGAGTAGACTCTCCCTTAGAGCCTCCAGAAAGAAACAACAAACACCTGGATTCTAGCCCAATGAGACAGGTGCCAGGCTTCTCACCTACAGAACTGTACAATGATAAATTTGTATTTTTCAAGTTTTTAGTAATTTGTTACAGCAGCAATAGAAAACTAATACACTAGATCACAGAGGTGACCAAGGTACCAAAATGGCTAGCTACTCTTATATAAGGCAAAATACAATTACCAATCAATATCTTCGGTATAAGCCCTCAATCCTGCTCAACTTCATGAATCAAAATATGTTCAGTCCATTATCAGTTGTATCAAAGGAACATTTCGTAATTGCCATGGAGTAAGTTCCCTTTGGCAATATAGTCAACAAGGACAAACAAAGGACTCCTATAATTGTTCAGTTTGCCATCAGTCTAGTAGAGGAGTATATTTCTAAAGGGAAATTATTATTCTCTTCCTGGTCATGATTTAGGGTGCCCTCAGAGCTGTTGCCATGTTACCCAAGTATAAAACCTACCAATTAGGTCAATTGTAAAGAAATTAAATTGAGATTTAATTAGTAGTTCCCTCTTATCCATGGGGGATACATTCCAAGGCTCCCCAGTGAATACTTGATATGGTATACTTCTGAACTCTGTAAATATTATGTTATTTTCTATGTGTATCTATGATGAAGTTTAATTTATAAATTAGGCACAAAAAGAGATAAACAACAATGACTAATAATAAAATAGAACAATTAGAACAATACACTATAAAGTTATATGAATATGGTTTCTTAGTGTACTATACAGTACTTAGTGTACTGTATAGTACTGACCTATTTTAAGATTGTGGTTGACTTTGGGTAACTGAAACCTCAGAAAGCAAAACCACAGATAAGGAGAGAAATACTATACAGTCATGCATTGCTTAATGATGGGGATATGTGCTGTGAAATGCATCATTAGCAATTTGAACATAGTGAGAAGAACATAGATTATACTTACATCAACCTAGATGGCATAGCCTCCTTAACACCTAGGCTATATGGAATTGCCTATTGCTCCCAGGCTACCAACCTGTACGGCATGTTACTGTACTGTACTGAATACATAACACAATGGTAAGTATTTTTATATCTTAAAGTAGAAAAGGAACAGCAAAAATACTGTATTATAATCTTATGGGACCACCATCATATGTGGTCTGTCATTGATTGAAACATCCTGAAGCATACATTAATGCATAGAGATGCACTTAAGCTTTAAAAGCATCATAGCTTTAAAAGATTGATTAATAAAGTATATTTGTGTCACTTAACCTTAAGGTTATCTTAATATTTTGTGTAAATAAGTCTTGTAAAACATACTTAGCCTGAAAAGAAGCAGGAAAAATGTGGCATTAGTTTGCCTTATGTCTTTTCAATTCCCATCAGCAGTAAGGGTGAATGATAAAGCAGGAGGAGTGAGGAGAGAGGGAGGTGGAGGAAAGAAAAGACAAGAAAAGAGGAAGCCAGGAGAAGAGGAAGAAAGAAAAGATACGTGCAAGGTGAAGAAGACGAAGATGTGTAGCTGACCCTAGTGCTAAAAGTACCATTATATACTTCATTTCTTTGATTCCTCCAGCAGATGTGAATTAGCGAAAAATGATTATTATTACTATTTTAGGTAAATGGATCTGAGGCTAAGAGCTGGTTGGGATTCAAGCCAGTTCTTGCAAGTCCAAGATCCTTTCCAAGATGACATTCGACTTCTCTGTCCAATCCTCAATTATCTTGAAGTTGATTTTCTTTTTAGAGTAGAAGGAAAGGTCGTATTTAAAATCCAGGGTTATGTCGCTATTTGAGACATGTTTCCATTCAATTCCTCTACTCACTCCTACCAGGGCTAGCCCCAGGAAAGAGTAGTTGGCTTTTGTTTTCATTATATCCCTTTCCTTTTTCCCCTTTCAATTCAAAATGACCCCAACTTGTCTACCTGTAGGATATGAGCCTTCCCTCTCCCGGCAAGATGCTCACATCTACCCAACTTGTCAATGAACAAATGAGCCAACACAGCTCCTGGGTACTGTCTGACTCTGTGAGGGCTCTCAACCCAGAATGTCTGTCTGTGAATTTGCCACATTTGGACCTGGAACATACTCTTAAGCCCCGCTCTCCTCTGACCTCAGAACACTCCTGTAAAAATTATTGCTCCACTCCTGCCCTCTCAGAAGAGGGCCTTCTTTCTCCTAACTAGGACTTAGCTCCTCTTCAAATGTCATTGCAGCTGCACTAATTCATATGAAATTTACCAGGTCTGGAAAAAATTCAAACAGAAAACATCCTAGGTGTACACAGGAGAACCCAAGCGTAGTGATGAAATCAGAAGAGAGGTGACCAGGAAGACAGCAGAAAGGTCTCCAGTCATCTTGGAGATGATCAGAACATCCTTTTATAAATGATACCATTGCACTCCAGCCTGAGGGGACAGAGAGAGACCCTGTCTCAAAAAAATAAACATAAAAATAAAGCTCATGTTGTATACACAGTAAATCCATATTTTTCTCAATTGCACTTTATAAATTCATTTTATTTATAAATTCAAATTTATAATTATTTATAATTCAAATTTATTTTAAAACATATATTTGCAATTTTAATCATTCCTCCAAAGCATGGCCTCTCAACTTTGGCACTTCGGATAAGATAATTCTTCATTGTCATGGGCTGTCCTGCGCCTTCTAGAATGTTTAGCAGCACTCTTGGCCTCTATGCATTAAATGCCCATAACACCTGATATAGTTTGGATGTTTGTCCCCCACAAAATCTCATGTTGCAATGTGATCCCCAGTGTTAGAGGTGGGGTCTGGTGGGTGGTGTTAAGGTAATGTGGGTGGATCCTTCATGAATGGCTTGGTGTCCTTCTCTGGTAATGAGCCAATGTTCACTCTGTTAGTTAACAGGAGATCTGGCTGTTTAAAAGAGTTTGGCACCTCCCACTCTCTTGCTCCCTCTCACCAGGTGATAGGTCTGCACCTGCTTTGCCTTCCACCATGAGTAAAACCTTCCTGAGGTCCAGACTAGAAGCAGATGTTAGCACCATGCTTCTTATGCAGGCTGCAGAAATGTGAGCCAAATAAACCTCTTTACTTTGTAAATTACATCTGGTCTCAGATATTTCTTTATAGCTACGCAAAGCAAACTAAAACAGCACCCTTCAGTGCCCAGTTATGACTGTCTAATTTGTGCCCCACTATTGCCAAATGTCTTCTAGGTAACAACACTGTCCCATATTGAGAATTAGCTCTAGAGCCTAATGTGTAGTTACCTTTTGCAATAATTACATTATCTATGTGTCTTTTTAAATTCATTTTCATTGAGTTTAATTAAGAGATAGCAAGAATAGTACTGTGGTTTCAACAATAAAGGCAGTGAAATTGCATGTGCGTTTACAAGAAGGATGACATTAAGCTCAAAAAAGAAGTAGATCAATTCTCATGGAAGAATTTCACATAGAAACGTGAAGCCTATCTTCACATTTCCAGGGAAACCCATTGTGAAATCCATTGTGAAGGATTGCATGGTCCACACCTTGTATTCTACAATTTTCAATAATCACAGCATAATTTTTAAGACTTAGTTTATTTCTTTTTCTTCTTGTAGATACAACTTTTAATTTGGGGAAAGATATGGGTGTTAATCCTACTTACCTTTGAGAAAAAGTATGACAAATAAACTGTTGATGTATAGCCATTTGGGGAAATGTCTGCTTGAGTTTATAATCTCATCCCAATGTACTATTTTATAATACATATATATATATATATATATATATATATATATACACACACACATACACACATGCATATATATACACATACACAAATATGTGTATATATATATATATATATATATGCACACACACACATGCAGAAGCCTGATAGTTCCTTACGATCTGATAAACTTTAACATCAAGTAAAAAAAACCCAATGATTTATTCCAAGGGAATACTTTCTGAGAGCCCTTTCTAAAAGCAGCTAGTTAACCTGATTTCATGAACGGGGTTCAGTGGCTAGTTAGAAGCCTATATCTATGCCCATTTCTTAGGGAGGCAAAGGCTAAAGGTGGAATGGCAAGATAATCAAGGTGGTTTGTTGCATTTTATCTTCATGTTCAACTCAGTTTCTGTTGATTGTTACTCACTGTGAAGACCAGTTACAAAGGGCTGTGTTCATTGACTTTTAATCTGGTAATTAAAAAGGTTACAGCCACCATGGAGTACTTTCAATGCTGGACCAGTGACCAACATGTAAGCTTTTACTCTATCTTGTGAGAGCACAGCTTAATCCGTGGAATAGGGTTCCCAAACATCCTAGTTTGCCCAGGACTTTCCTGGGTTTACCACTTAAAATTCCCACATGCCAAGAAAACTTCCAGCCCTGGGCAAACCTGGACAGTTGGTCATTCTAACTGAGGGGCTTAGAGTTTTTGACAGAATATTTGGTGAAGTTAACTTTTTAAAATATTTCCAAAAGTTGGAAAGTTAAGGTCAAGTAAAGTTCCCAAATCTACTTTTTAAGAAAAAAAATCCTTATAATGATCACGTAGCACATGACATTTGGAATATGTATCTAACTAGCCTGTATGACTTCCAGGTATTTGCTACTGCAGTTATGAAGACAAGCATTTCCAAGGGCAAGAGAACAGTCTGTCTCAGAGTGCTTCATTTAAGCAAGGACACGCTGCCAACTTGAAAGGAAATAAAGGGCACACTTTGTCTATGGGGGGATCCTGCAGTTATTCCCCTGCAAATTTAATTCAAACAGGTATTGAGATCTGAAACATGGAGATATCCACAAATTAGAGGATACTTGGTTTTTAAAAAGGAAAGAAAGAAAACCCAGGCCACAGAGAACTATATCAAAGCAGCAATAGTGGTTCCTTTTCATGTTAATCACTGTATTGCTATTAACATGTTTTGAAAGTCTATACTATGAATGAAATTTCTTGAGATATTTTTATAAAATACACACAAATTTTAAAACAAAAAATATTGTTTTCAGGTAAGTCAATTTCATCTTTTAAAAATGTGTGTGTAAAATGTACAAATCAGTGCTATTTTAATACTTTGCTTTTATAATTATTAGTTATACAAATATGTCATTCAACTAGTGTATTAATGATACCTTAAGAAAATGTAGTGCTATTTAAATTTTATTATTCATAAATATACCTCTTTCAAATACCAGTGAAATAATTTATTTAAAGTAATCTCTATTGGAAAATTGTATCTTATTTTTTCAAGCAATTTAAGGATCTGCTTGACTCGTGAAACTGACAATGACCACAGAATACTTTTTATATATTCATTGTGAGATGTACTTATAAATTGTACTTGAACTTATCCATTACATTACATGAGAAAGATTTCTTTGAGAAATGCTTTTGTTTGACCTCTTATTATGGTCCCAAACCAACCTATAAACAAAGATTCCTAGAGGAGGTGTTATATTTGAATAGCAACTTGATTCTGTAATGGAGTAGAGACATTTGTCAGCACAAATCCTGATACAACTTAGAAAAATTACTCTAGAGATTGTGTTTTAATTGCCGGGTTCTAAGCAAGCTGCTTTGTCACCATAATTGTTAAAGTTTAACATGTCCATTGTCAAAGGTATGACGAAGGTGAATAAAAATATGTAAGCCCCTAAAGTTTACATATTTTATGAGACATAATTGAACTCAGAACCCTGAGACATAATTGACGTTCAAGTACTGTTTTTCAAATTTTAAGGGCTGTTGGCATCTGCCAACATTCAAAACATAGATACATATCTTGGGAGTTATCAAAATAAACTTTACTTTGTTTGGCAATTCCCTTGTAAGATCCCACTTCAAATCTAAGGACACTGAAATAAAAGCCTTGAATTTAAGACAGTATTGCAATTCCTTTTTAGTCACGTAACTAGAGAATTCTTGTATATATTCCATGTCTTATTTTGGTTCGTATACATTAATCCTGCAAGCCTTTGACATTAGTGCATTCTGCAAAGTATTCAATGACTATATCACCAGTGTCCACCTCTAGACATACATATGACTCCATTTTGCATCTAATCTCTCAGGGCCAAGTTACATAGATTATTATAATAAGAAATGTGTCAGGGATATTCAATGCCATGACACTGTTTTCAATTAATTGCATGTGCATTAATTATATAAGTTGTGGCCAATAGCCGATTGATTAGAAAGCAATAAAAAGAGTAGCTGAAATTGAACACAAATGCACACACGGTAAATATGGCATCTTAAAAAAAAATGTATACCAAGGTTGAAACATGCTGTTAGGGAAAGTGATCTGCCAGCACCCAAGTCCTGAAATGATTTGTGATATAGTCTATTGTTTTTCTTAATTGACCACCAACTCTTCACTATAGTCTCCTTTCCTAGTTAAATGCTGGACATTAAGAGTGATATAACTACATCAGAAGGCTTCAGTACTTACACTAAATACAAAGAGACCAGGCCAGTAAACTCAGGCTGACAAATGACTACCATAGGACAAGCTGAAAAATCCGGACTGGCTCTTTTGCATATGTTTGACACTGGCTGACTCTGAAATTAAAAATATGACTCTCTGTCCCCACAAATTTTAAGTGAAAAACTGCTTCTTTTAGAAAAAGAGCTTCAGAAGTCTTTCATACTACTTACATATTTACTCCAAAAGCTAAATTAAGAACACTGTGAGGGGGGAAATGGACTCCATTTATAGCTGGTTTTAAAAAAAAATAGGCAAATCAAACCATCTGAAAACAGGGTTTGTCATGGAAACAGCATGCTAATGGGACAATATCCCAAGTAGCCTTATGGTTTTCCAGACAAGTCCTATTTTGCCACGAGCATTAAAAGAAACAGAAGAATACACTGGTTTTCTATATGCTACATCATTTAAAATAAAATTGTTTTCTAAAAACAAAGGCTGGGAGTGACTTAACAATGCCTTCTAAAGCTATTTAGCCATAGCATGTAAAACCTTTCTGCATCAAATTTATAGTTACATCTTGTTAAGGACACCTACAATAAGACTGCTTTAAAATATATTTTTGGATAGCAATTAATAATGTCAAAAACATGTTTTTCCAGAAATTACCTAATTGAACTACCTAGTGAGGAGGTATGTTTGAATTTGACTGTTTTGTGTGTGTGTGTCTATACAATAAAACCTCAGATATCTACTATATTATGTTAATGTAACAAAGAAAAAAGGAACACAAAATTGCATCTTGCTACTTAAAATCAGATGCTACATTTTTAGTAAGATTTAACTTTTTTTCATTTGCCTTAAAATGAATGATAATAACTTATAAGACAATTGCATTATAATCAGGAAAGTAACTCTGTTGTATCAATGATCTTCATTTTGGTCCCTTGTCATTTTATCACAAAATGTTTTCATGGGAAAATTTAGTAAAGATATTTTTAACCTGTAAAGGTATTTGAGGTTTTCCATCTAGCATTTCCATTTCTCAAAACTATATTTCCATATTATGAAATGTACAAGTAAACTTTACATCTCTATTTTATAAAATTAATGCATATATACTTATGTGTATACTTATATAGACACATACATAAATTCTGACTAAGAGTAGACCAACTAGATAATTTATCTGGAAAAGTATCCTTGAACAATTTTAAAAAGGGGTCTTCAGAAGCAAACAACAAAACAGCCTTATAAACCCAATTGCTGTTTAAAATGTTTATGAACATGTAGCCAGTTAACCACTTATTGATTGCCTATTTATGGTTCTGTAATATCCAAGATTATGGAAGAAGTAAAACAATACCTCTAAAAATTATGAGAAAGGTGATGATTTAAAAATAAACCTCCATAATATAAAAAGTCATGTAAATTTATCCCTTGAAAGAAAAGAAAGCTTTAATATTAAAATTAGAATTCTCTTTTAATTCTCTGAGTAAAGAAATAATTTGCAAACTTCTATTTTCTACTGTCATGAAAACAGGTCTTTTCTTGGGACTTCACAAATGTCAATCATAACAATGCAAATAGAGTAATTCTCTGTTAAGACTAATCTGAGGGTTTAAGGGTAGACTTTTTTCATTGAATTCCTGCATTTTTATACTGTGGGATTGGCTATGAGACACTATAAAATGTAAAATAGTTCAGAAAGCTCAAGCCCTGTTATTTTCAGGCACAAAAACCATATAATTTTGTACAAAACTTTGAATTTTTTATTTGCGAAATTAAAAATATGGTATTTTATATATATATAAACTTCTATTCCTCTATAAATATAGACGATTTTGTGATAGTGAACAGAATAAATGTATACCAAATTCAAAGACCAATGTCATTTTAGGGTATGACAGACATAGATAAATTTAGGTCCTAAGTACCGGCATTTTGATAAATTCTTAAAGTTTAAAGCAATACAATCAGGAGGACTGCTTTTCTCCTCTTTTCACAGAGAACTAAAGTGAATATTTTTAAATGGCTTTGAAAGATTTACATTTGACACATTTCTGTAAATCCAAAAGAGGAGCACACAGGATTTAATGCAGTACACCTGCACACATTTTCCCTTTAGCATGCATGCCCATATTTTATTTCAGGCGCTACTTCCCCATCAATTATTCCAGCTTCTTTACCTCCTGAAATCTTACCAGGTTATTACTGGTGGTGTGGATTGTTCCTCCCTCAGAATGTGTTGCTGAATAACAATCGTAATAAAATGTTGAAAGTGTACAACTTTTACATTTTAAAGTTTTCTGATATATGCCTGGCTATTTGATTAAAAATAAGAAAATAGCACTTCATTTTGAGGAAGTCCATGACACTGAAATCTCCTTCAAGTTTTCAATTTCTGTTTATGTTTTGCTGTCTTGTTAAGGAAAGCAAAGATCGTCAACTCCTTAACAAAGCTTTCCAGGTGACCTCAACATTTCCACTTTACGGACCGGTAAAATCTAAGCGCAGGCTGTCTCATTCCTAAAGGCAGGTTGCCAGGCATTCGTATGCAATTAACATTTTATAACCCCTATCTTCAGTTTCTTCCAACCCTCACAAAGCGTCATGCTTCTTCCCAAATCTCAGTAACCACATCTTTCCGTGACGCTGGCCAAACCCACACTAGGTTTTAGACACTAGAGAATGAAATGAGCTCACCCCTCAAAAATTAGACTTCAAAAAGTTTGGCATTGGTTATCTCACTCACACTGTAACCAACTAAGGTGGGAGTAGGGAGTGTCTGGGCGTTGGAGGTGACCGTGGAGGGAGGCTGAGATTGTCAGCGCCCACACTCGTGGGCCCCAATGAAGTTGGAGGAAAGTTCTGGACAGTTAAAAATCCGCTTCAGGAAGTCAAAGGGATGGGCCTTCGCAATTCACCACTGAGCAGGGGAGGAACTGGAATGTACGGGGGCCCACCTCCAGATGTGGAAGCTTTGTGGAGTTCTGTACCATAAGATCCTACCTCGAGCCAGGAAAGGAAGGGAGGGGGCAGAAGGAGGAGGCGGGAAGTGACCCCGGCAGCGCAGCCTAGTTGCACCCCGCAGTGCTGAACTGGCCCTGGAGCTGGCGCCCAGCGGGCGAGCACCCGCGGCAGGGAGGGAGGGGGTACGCGAGGACGACCGGGAGTGCCGGGCGGTTGCACTCCAGTTTTAGCTCCTCTGCAGTACTCCGAAAAGGGCAAGAAGGAAAAGCCTCACATGGTTAAACCACCCTAAATAATTAAAAACTTTTGAAAAAGAAAAACGCGTGATCGGTCGTCACTTAAATACAAATATACTTACAAAAATCTTACACAGGCTATTTACAATCATAAAAGCGAACAGTCCTGGTACCAGAGTGTGAGGGCAAGAGGTCTGTCCATCCTCCCTCTGGCAGTGGGCCCTTGTGTTCTTTTGCTTCAGGGACGGAAGCTTTTGCAGGAGCTGAGTTATTCAAGGGAGCCTGCGAAAGAGAGTTGTCTAGTGAGGAAGCCTCGAGATGTCCGGCTTGGCACGAACTCCACGGGGCTAGCTTTGGGGGATGGCTGCGCCCTGGCGGAGGCCTGGGCATGGGCTGAGCCCCAGTCTCAGACAGTAAGTCTCCCCCTGTTTGCTGTTGGTGAGCCTCGTGTAGAACTTCCTCCAGGAGTTAAGGGTCTTGCCAGACCAGATCCAGAAGCCCGACGTGATGCCCACGATCAGCGTCATAAGGTACTTAATCATGAAGACCGTGAAGTCCGGGCTCATGGGCGGGTGCGGTGGGGCGCCTCCGCCCGCCTGGAGATGAGGGCAGGGGATAGCGTAGCTCTTGCAGCTCTGGGCCACCCAGCTGCGTTCCCACTGGTCCCGGAAGGCCTGCTCGTAGAAGTAGCAGGCGATGACGATGGTGGCTGGCACAGTGTACAGCACGCTGAAGACGCCAATGCGCACCATGAGCTTCTCCAGCTTCTCGGTCTTGGTGCCATCGTGCTTCATGATGGTGCGGATGCGGAAGAGCGACACGAAACCCGCCAGCAGAAAGGACGTGCCGATGAACAGGTACACGAAGAGGGGCGCCAGCACGAAGCCACGCAGCGCGTCCACGTTGTTGAGCCCCACGAAGCACACTCCGCTCAGCACATCGCCGTCCACCTGGCCCAGCGCCAGGATGGTGATGGTCTTGATGGCCGGCACAGCCCAGGCGGCCAGGTGAAAATACTGTGAGTTGGCCTCAATGGCCTCGTGGCCCCACTTCATGCCAGCCGCCAGGAACCAGGTGAGCGACAGGATCACCCACCAGATGGAGCTGGCCATGCTGAAGAAGTAGAGCATCATGAAGAGGATGGTGCAGCCCTCCTTCTTGGTGCCCTGCGCCAC
Organism: Ateles fusciceps; assembly: GCA_036589455.1. NCBI lineage: Eukaryota > Metazoa > Chordata > Mammalia > Primates > Atelidae > Ateles > Ateles fusciceps. The sequence goes on along the minus strand of JAZHEH010003022.1, from coordinate 1,473,174 downwards.
CGTGCGTGCCCCGTCCTCGGCGAATTTGTCGTTACACACCACCCGGTCCTCCAGCAGGAAACCGGCGATGTAGGCCACGGCCACGGCCGTGTAACAGCCAGACAGGAAGATAATGGGCCGCTCCGGGTAGCTGAAGCGCCGCATGTCCACCAGGTACGTGAGCACCGTGAAGAGAGTGGAGGCGCAGCACAGCACTGACCAGATGCCAATCCAGGTTCGCGAGAAGCGCAGCTCCTCGGGCCCGAAGTACATGAGCCCGTACACCTTGGTCGGTTCACAGGGCGCGCCGCAGTCCTTCTCCCCCAGGAAGTGGTAGTTGAGATAGGAGGGCACCTTGAGGGCGCGCGGGCAGGAGAACTTGCCTCGCTCCGACGCGCCGGCGCCCCCGGGAAGCCGCCACGGTGTCCTCCGCCGCCGTGCTGGGGGTTGCTGGTCCAGAACTCTGGAAGCAGCGAGGGCGTCGGGGGTGCCCTTGTCGGACGTGTTCTGGCCCACGCACAGCTCGCCGGCGCCGTGCACCGGGAACTTCTCGCACTTGAGCGTGTCTGGCCACTGGAAGCCGAACTTGTTCATGAGCGCCTCGCAGCCCTGGCGCGCGCGCTCGCACAGGGAGCGGCAGGGCGGCAGCGCCTGCTCCAGCACGGTGCACACGGGCGCATACATGGAGCACAGGAAGACTTGAGCTCAGCGGAGCACTGCACTTTTACCAGCGGGTAGAACTGGTGCACCTCGAGGCCCGCGTCCTCCTGGTTCGTGTGGCCCAGCAGATTGGGCATGATGGTCTGGTTGTACGCGATGTCCGTGCACAGCGGGATGGAGATGGGCTGGCAATAGCCGTGGTCCGGGATGGAGATGCCCCGCTCGCCGTTGTACTGCTGCCCGCTCTGTTGCTGCTGAGGCGGCGGCGGCGGTTGCTGCCCCGGCCCGGGCCCCTGGCCTGGCCCCTGGCCCGCCGCCTGCGCCCGGACCCCCAGCAGCAGTGGAGCCTCCAGCAGCCAAAGCAGCAGCAGCAGCTGGCGCGCCAACCGCCGGGGGTCAGCTGGGGGGCGGCGGTGGCCACCGGCGTACCCGCTCCCCTCCTCCTCCAGGCGGGTGGAGAGCGCCCCGGCACAAAGTTCCCAGCTCGCGCCGCCACCGGCGGCCCGGGACTTCTTAGGCGCCTCCTCCTCAGCCATACTTTCTCTGCTCCTCTCTTGGCGCCGCTCCGCCGGGGCTGGCGGGACACGGCCGGCGGCGGCTCCCCCTGCGGCCAGGGAGACCACTGCGCCGGTGCCCTCCGTCGAGCCCAAGCCTCGTTCGGCCCGCTCCCCCGGCTCTTGTTCTGCGTACCGCAGCCGCCGCCGGCGCGGAAACTTGCGATTCATGAAGCGCGGGCGGCGGGGAGAACCCAGGTGGCTCAACGCGCCGGGGTCGTGTCCCGCCTTCCTGGCCCTCGGCTCGAAGGCTCCCGGCTGGCGGCGCCGCGCTAGTGGCCGCGGCCCCGTAGAGCGCGCAACTCTCCGCAGCCCAGCGAGCTCGGCACCCCCCTGCGCCTCCGTCTCCTTCTTCGCCGCCGCCGCCTGACCATTTGTGTCAATCCCTCAACTCGCTCCTTTTCCTCTCCGTCGCGCGCCCTCGGACCGGTTTCCAGGCGCCCCGCAGTCTGTGTTTCACCAGGAGGGAGGAGCCTTGAAACCGACGCAGAACTGGAGGTTCAGGGACCGTCGCCCAATCGCGGCACCGGCTTCCCAGCGCAAAGGGAGCCGGCCGCCTCCTTGCCAGAGCGAAAGCCAGCGGCGGGCTGGCGGGCGGGGTAGGAGGAGGCGGGAGGAGGAGGAAGTAGTGGTGGTGGCACTACTCAGGCACAAAGAGTAGGACTGCTATGAAGCGGGACAGGCTTGGTTGCTTTTGCTTTTTCAGAAGAAAAGGGCGAGGACAAGTAGGAGAATGGTCCCATATGCTGCTGGAGATAATGAATAGGAGTCGGAGGACTGCGGGACTTAGCTTTTCTTTTCTTTTATCCATTATCATGTTTAAAAATCCTGCTCTTAACGCCGGTTACCAACCCCAAATGGGGTGCTGCTTCCAGAACAGATGCCTTTGACTTAAGGAGCGCACGGTTTCCTTTGAGTTTGTGTCTGTCGAGGTTTTGTTTAAAATATTACACTAATAAATCCTCCAGTTCGCAGGCTGGGTTTGGCGGGCTTTGGTCGCGCCATTTCCCCAGAGGAGACGTTCACGGGATCGCTGTCAAATGAAACAAAACACAAACTTTGATGGAATTTAGAAAGTAAAGCCAGATGCGCCTTCTGCTACTATCATTCTTCTTGTAGCCAAACTCCTTTTCTTTCCGCCTCTTTAATCAAGACAGAAACAGAAGCAAAGGAAAACTATCCATTAAATTTTTGGAGAGAAAAACTTAAGACCCGACGACCGAGGCGGCGGGGGCGCCTCTCCGGGATCGTCCTCGCCGCTCCAGACCGCAGAGGTGGCGCCGGCGGGAGCTGCAGTCGCCGACGCTGGGCCCTTGGGGAGCCTTTCTAAACCCTGGGGACGCCCAAGGCTCTGATGGGAACTCCTGGGACCTGGGCCATTTAGGTTCCACAGGCTGGGCTGCAGAGCTGGAGACGCCAGTTTAACAAAACACAAACAGTCTGAAAGCAAACAGCAAACTGCACATTCTCTTCCTAATTCCCAAACAACATAATCCGTCTCAGCAGACGCACATTAATGTTGTTTTCCTTGTAAGATTATTTTAAATGATGATTTGACTATGTGACTGACTCAGTTTTATAAGAAAATTGCCACTGCATTATTAATTTTTCGAAAGATTTTTTTTTTTGGCCTGTGATCAGCCTCAATCTCAGCATACTTTTCTCCAATTATTTTCTGTCATTCATTTACACATTCATTTGTTTAATAGATACCAACCACCCACTGTGCTATAAGCACTCTTAGGTCATAGAGTATAAAATGAAGGAGACCTGGGCCAGCCCTAGAGGAGGGCATAGTACAATGTAGCACAGAAATGTAAATCACTTGTCACAGTGTCCACCCCAAAGCCAAAAGGGCACAAGGAGAGCAACCAGCCCCGATGAAATGGGATTCTGACAGAGAGGTAGGTGTAAGGTGCAAAAGATTAAAGCTCAAATTCACTTGAATTGCTAAAGGGGGGCCAGAGAGGTGAGTGTAGCTGAGGCATTTTGAGGGGGAGGCAGGAGAAAGGGTTTTAGTCCAGACTAAAACATTTGGGCCAAATTATACAGAAAATAGAGAACTATTGAAGGTCACTTTCCCCACATAAGCAGGGAGTGATTTCAGGGTGACTGAAAGAGGGCACCTGAGGCAGGCTGTCATTAGGAAGCTTTAACATTGATATACACATAAGGTTACCACTTAGGTGGGTGTTACTTGTACTACATACTAACACATCTCTGAGAATTTCACTACCCAACATGTTGGTGTCTCTAAAGAAGGAGCAATCATATTGTTACCTGTTAAAGCAAAATGACATCTATTTGTCTTAGATACATATATTATTGTTTTTCAAATGTTTATAGAAGCAGTACATTCATAAAATGCATATTTGCTTTAAAGTATTTCTGATTGGTAGCAGTTTTTTAAGCAACAGGTACTAAATGCACAATTATGTGAGCACGTGTATGTGTGCTGACTGTAATTTATGACACATTTTGATATTGAAAAAGAGGTTGGGGAGCACAGGTCTCTAGGTCCTTTGAACACTCACCATTCAATAAGTGTTCATTTTATCTCTGGCATCCTGGCCCCCCACGCTCCCAGGGACACTTTTTCTCTAGCCTTTCCACTCTGATGCTTATTCCTCTGCTGATGGTATCCCATGTTTAGGAACTTTATCAAGCCATCTCTCTCCTATCACTCCTCTCTTGGAAAGACTTATCTGTCATGTTCCATTCCCTCAAGGTCATTCAAGCTGACTGGGCTGAGTGAAAAGTGAATTTATTGTGATGTGTTAATTACCAAGAAGCATCACATGTGTTAAGCATCCATCACTACCATCACTCCAAATCCTTCTCCTTCTCCCCTAAACATTTAGGGCACAGAGAGTATGGCAGAGCACTCAGTTCTGTTTCTCAGAGTAGAAGACACTCTCTTGCTTCAAAAGTTGTTCTACTGAAATTCTTGAACTTGTTTTATATTCAACCTGATAGTGAAGTTTACTATGAGGAGGCCCAGAAGTACAGCCAGCGTCAAAAAGAGAGATAGAAAGAGAAACTGTCATTCTTACCAGATTTTGAAACTAGAAGAAACCAAAGATGTCATCTAGGAACGAGTTAATTTTCTGCAATCCACAATTAAGAATATTGGGCCTAGAAACATTAAGGGATGTACGTCAGGTTAAATGGCCTTTTTGGCTTGAATTTCATTAGAAGCTTAGTTTAATCCTTCCTATATTTTTTGAGTAGCTATAGTTCTTTTTATCTTTTTTAAAAGTTAGTTTTCTGTGGAAGTTCTCCCTCAATAGAATGTGTAAATGAAAGACCTTGTAAAATTTTAAAAAAATCCTTTTCTGAGAGTTGTCTTCCAAAGTTAAAAACCCCAACAAATTGGATTTTTATTTACTTATTATAGAAATATAATATTTAATTTATCAAAACTATGTAATACAGAGGAAGGTATTAAAATCAGAAACAATTCAGAGTTTTAGTCAGTAATAACAAGGGTCATGAAAGGAAGTCTTTTGGGGGCGGTAATGAAGGCAATGGGTAACAAAATATTAGAAGAGAAACATGACCAGTATATTTTAATAGAGTATAAAATGTACTATTTTCTCAAGATGTGGGAAAAGTTTGAGATCCACAGATAAAAATTACTAAGTAACTATGAACTATTGTGAACTTGGTAACAAAAATATTTCAGTTAAGGTCAAAACTATAAACATAACCCAATTCCTCCTTGATAATGTTTGGTCAAGCATCAGATTCAGTCAAGTTTTCTTATATCAAAGATCTTGTTTTACCAAGCCTTTCCCAAATCTTCTGAAGTTTCTCCAGACTGCTTATGTCAGGTTGAATGTGGATAATTAGCAGGGATAGAGATCCCGTTCCAATTATATATAGTTGAGTGTACACAAACACACAAGCAGGTAAATGCTCCATGCGCAACCTGAAGGATCTTAAGCTTTTAGGTGAGTTGTTTTATTGCTGGCTTGTGGGTGGCAGGCTTGAATTGTCTTTGTTGAATAATAGAGATTAACACAGATTAAGACTATATTTTTGAACACCTACTGTGTATACTTGGTATTGTTTTGTACAATGTATTCCTATATTGTATTGCTTAAACTTTGAGGAAGATGCTAATTATCTTATCCTTTTTTTCTTTTTTTTTTTTTTTTTAGAGATAGGGTCTCACTCTGTCTCCCAAGCTGGCATGATCAGATGATTATAGTTTGCTGCAGTCTCAGACTCCTGGGCTTGAGCAATCCTCCCACTTTAGCTTCTCTAGTAGCTGGGACTACAGGTATGGACCATCATGCCCATCTAATTTTTAATTTTTTTATGGAGATAGGATCTTGCTATGTTGCCCAGGCTGGTCTCAAACTCCTGGGCTCAAGCTCTCCTCTCACTCAGCCTCCCTATGTCATCTAATTTTCATAGATGAAGAATCTAAGGCTCAAAGCATTTAGGTAATTTGTGCAAAGTCCCATAGCCAGAAAGAGCCAGAGTGGGGCTTGTGTCTGCCCAAAGTCCGTGGACTTACAGTGAGTAACACTATGTAATCATGCCCACTCAAAAAATTATAGAAGAAAATGTGGTTTCTGGGAGCACATCAGGTGATTGCTCAGTATTTAACATAGTTTTCTATTCCAGGATATATATGCTAGGAGTTTAAATGCTGGGATACACTAATGAGTTAGGCCAGCATTTTCCAAACTGTGTTCTGTGAAATTCAATATCTTCTTCAAAGGTGTCCTTAAAACAAATTTGTTCAAATACGTTTGGAAAAAGGCCATATTCTATGTCCTTATTGGAGATTCAAATTAGCCTAATATAATCTCTGAGAAGTGCTGAGCTTAAGAACCCTTTCAAACTTTTGTCTTATTTAGTATTTCTCACATTTGGAATACACACACACACACACACACACACACACACACTTGTAATACAAACATAAATATACATGCACACATACATAGACACACATATATTTATACTGCATCAATATTTTGCTTGACATTAATGCTCTGTGAGATTCAACTTGAAAAATGCTGAATTAGGCCTATATTTTGAATTTTTATTTTATAAGGTTGGACTCTTACCTCTGTATTACTTTTGTATGTCGAGTGTAGAAAGTGAGAACTTGGCCTGCTATGCTTTGATTTCTTGACTCTTCTTGAATTCCTAGTGAAGGGACGTTGATTGGTTAGGGAGCTGATGTGATAGAGAAAACTCAGGCCATACTATTCCCTTCTTTCTGGGTGGCACCACCTAGGAGTCTATTATATTGTTTTTGTCCCAGGGACATATTAGGTATAACCCTACTCAAGCTTTCAGCATAGTTCTCTATCTTCTTTCTTCTTGAATTTCCAATCTAGAAATTACTACATAAGCCATTTCTTGTCTTCCAAAACATCTGTATTCTTTTGCAACAATTTTAAAAATGAATGTCTTTTCTTTGTTTCTTCCTTCATTCTCATACAAATCTGCTCTTGACATTGGTAAAATAGTTCTTGAATTCATTCACACACAGAGGCTCAATTTGTAGACTCTCTTATATATATATATGTATATATATTTATCTTTCCTTAAAACCACTTATAAAAAGAAATTTTCTGTGTGATTACGTTGACTTTTATCTTACATGGTGCTTACAGCTGATTGATATTACATTCCTAAACTAACTTATCATTTGAGAGTCAGCCATAATTTGTTAGAATTTACATTCTAAACATGGAAAGACTCAAAGATTTAATATAAAGGGGTGTGTTCAGTAGTTCTAAATATGAATCATAGATTATTTGTACACAAATCTCACAAAACACATTTTTTATTAAAAAAAAAAGATAAGTATGAAAGGGGGAAAAAAACACCATCACTGAATTTTCATCAAGGTAGGAAAATAATTAACCCCAATTTTTATAATTAAAAGATTAAACTATAATAGATTTTGCTAAATACTTAACTTACCATCAGTTTCACGCAAAGACTGCATATAAAGAATATCTCATTACTCTATTTTAATTAGTTCTGTTGTCATTGTCATTGTGCAATTGCAAATAGTGTATCCTATCTGGGGAAACTTTTGCAAAACATACAGGCATTTGTATTAGATATACAATGTAGTCCTTCTTCAAGGCCCTGGGAAAGAAATATAGATGAGCCCTTGTAAATTAAAACCTTATGCCTCATGTGCTTAAAAGGGCCTCTCTGATTGGCTAAGATGTGGGGGAGCTGAGTTTGCAATCATTTTGGTGCAGAAATAAATTTTAGGTGAATAAGTAAAACTTGTGATTCTGTAACTGAACATTTCTGTTCTCCCTTCTAGATGATTTGCTTGTGCATGGGGGAAATAATGTTATGCATTTTTAAAAATTATTATAGTCCGATCAAATTGTTTTCTTCTTTGATTCTTGCTTTAACCTAAAATCCCCTGGCTGAAGGTAACAGGGAAGTCAATTTATGATTTCTAAAGTGTGGGTAGAAATATTTCTTAAAATAACGTCTTTGGTGTGGGGTCTGGCAAGATGGCCAAATAGGAACAGCTCCAGTCTGCAGCTCCCCATCGAGATCAATGCAGAAGGCGTGTAATTTCTGCATTTTGAACTGAGGTACCTAGCTCACTTCACTGGGACTGGTTAGACAGTGGGCGTAGCCCACGGAGAGCGAGCTGAAGCAGGGTGGAGTGTTGCCTCACCTGGGAAGAACAAGGGGTTGGGGAACTCCATCCCCTAGTCAACGGAAGCCCTGAGGGACTCTGCCTGAGGAACGTTGCACTCCGGCCCAGATACTAGCTTTTCCCATGGTCTTCGCAACCCGCAGACCAGGAGATTCCTTCTGGTGCCTATGCCACCAGGGCCCTGGGTTTCAAGCACAAAACTGGGCAGCCGTTTGGGCAGATACACAACTAATGGCAGGAGTTTTTTTATATATACCCTAGTGGAGCCTGGAATGCCAGGGAGACAGAACCATTCACTCCCCCTGGAAAGCAGGCTGCAGCCAGGGAGCCAAGTCGTCTAGCTCAGCGGATCCCACCCCCATGGAGCCCAGCAAGCTAAGATCCACTGGCTTGAAACTCCTGCTGCCAGCACAGCAGTCTGAGATCAACCTGGGATGCTTGATTTGGTGGGAGGAGGGGCATCTGCCATTACTGAGGCTTGAGTAGGTGGTTTTCCCCTCACACTGTAGACAAAGCTCCCTGGAATTTCGAAGTTGGCAGAGCCCACCACAGCATGGCAAAGCCACAGTAGCCAGTCTGCCTCTCTATAGATTCCCCTTCTTGGGCAAGGAATCTCTGAAAGAAAGGAAGCAGCCCCAGTCAGGGGCTTATAGATCAAACTCCCATCTCCCTGGGACAGAGCAACTGGGGGAAGGGGTGGCAATGGTCGCAGCTTCAACAGACTTAAATATTCTTGCCTGCTGGCTCTGAAGAGAGCAGCGGGTCTTCCAGCACAGCACTGGAGCTCTGCTAAGGGACAGACTCCTCCTCAAGTGGGTCTCTGACCCACGTGCCTCCTCACTGGGAGACACCTCCCAGCAGGGGTCGACAGACACCTCATACCGGAGAGCTCTGGCAGGCATTTGGCAGGTGCCCCTCTGGGACAAAGCTTCCAGAGGAAAGAATAGGCAGCAATCTTTGCTGTTCTGCAGCTTCTGCTGGCGATACCCAGGCAAACACGGTCTGGAGTGGACCTCCAGCAAACTCCAACAGACCTGCAGCAGAGGGGCCTGATTGTTAGAATGAAGACTAACAAACAGAAAGGAATAGCATCACCATCAACAAAAAAGATGTTCACACAGAAACCCCATCCCAAGGTCACCAACATCAAAGATCAAAGTTACATAAATCTACGAAGATGAGGAAAAAACAGTGCAAAAAGGCTGAAAATTCCAAAAACCAGAATGCCTCTTCGCCTCCAAAGGATTACAACTCCGTGCCAGCAAGGGAACAAAACTGGACAGAGAATGAGTTACAAATTGACACAAGTGGGCTTCAGAAGGTGGGCAATAACAAACTCCTCTGAGCTAAAGGAGCATGTTCTAACCCAATGCAAGGAAGCTAAGAACCTTGAAAAAACATTAGACGAATTGCTAACTAGAATAACCAGTTTAGAGAAGAACATAAATAATCAGATGGAGCTAAAAAACACAGCATGAGAACTTCATGAAGCGTATACAAGTATCTATAGCCAAATCAATCAAGCAGAAGAAAGGATATCAGAGACTGAAGATCAACTTAATGAAATAAAGCATAAAGACAAGATTACAGAAAAAAAGAATGAAAAGGAACGAACAAAGCCTCCAAGAAATATGGGACTATGTGAAAAGACCAAACGTATATTTGATTGATGTACTTGACAGTGACGGGGAGAATGGAACCAAGTTGGAAGACACTCTTCATGATATTATCTAGGAGAACTTCCCCAACCTGGCAAGAGAGGCCAACATTCAAATTAGGAAATACAGAGAACACCACAAAGATATTCCTTGAGAAGAGCAACCCCAAGACACATAATTGTCAGATTCACCAGGGTTGAAATGAAGGAAACAATGTTAAGGGCAGCAAGAGAAAAAGGTCAGGTTACCCACAAAGGGAAGCCCATCAGACTAATAGTGGATCTCTCTGTAGAAACCCTACAAGCCAAGAAGAGAGTGGGGGCCAATATTGAACATTCTTAAAGAAAAGAAGTTTCAACTGAGAATTTCATATTCAGCCAAACTAAGCTTCATAAGCGAAGGAGAAATAAAATCCTTTACAGAGAAGCAAATGCTGGGAGATTTTGTCACCACCAGGCCTGCCTTACAAGAGCTCCTGAAGGAAGCATTAAATACGGAAAGGAAAAATCAGTATTAACCACTGCAAAAACATACCAAATTGTAAAGACCATTGTCACTATGAAGAAATTGCATCAACTAATGGGCAAAATAACCAGCTAGTATCATAATGGCAGAATCAAATTCACACATAACAATATTAATCTACAATGTAAATGGGCAATTAAAAGATACAGACTGGCAAATTGGATAAAGAGTCAAGACCAATCGGGTACTATATTCAGAAGACCCATCTCACATACAAAGACACACATAGGCTCAAAATAAAGTGATGGAGGAATATTTACCAAGCAAATGGAAAGCAAAAACAAAAACCAAACCAAACAAAAAAGCAGGGACTGCAATCCTAGTCTCTGATAAAATAGACCCTAAACCAACAAAGATCAAAAAAGACAAAAAAAAAAAAAAAAAAAAAGAGCATTACATAATGGTAAAGGGATCAATATATGCGCCCAATACAGGAGCACCCAGATTCATAAAGCAAGTTCTTAGAGACCTGACTCCCATGCAATAATAGTCGGAGACTTTAACACCCCACTGTCAATATTAGACAGATCAATGAAACAGAAAATTAACAAGGATATTCCAGACTTCAAGACTTGAACTCAGCTCTGGACCAAGCAGACCTAATAGACATCTACAGAACTCTCCACCCCAAATCAACAGAATATACATTCTTCTCAGCAGCACATGACACTTATTCTAAAATTGACCCCATAATTGGAAGTAAAACACTCCTCAGCAAATGCAAAAGAACAGAAATCATAGCAATCTCTCAGACCACAGTACAATCAAATTAGTACTCAGTATTAAGACACTCACTCCAAACCACACAACTACATGAAAACTGAACAACCTGCTCCTGAATGACTACTGGGTAAATAGCAAAATTAAGGCAGAAATAAATAAGTTCTTTGAAACAAATGAGAACAAAGATACAATGCACCATAATCTCTGGGACACATTTAAAGCAGTGTTTAGAGGGACATTTATAGCACTAAAGGCCCAGAGGAGAAAGCGGGAAAGATCTAAAATTGACACCCTAACATCACAAGTAAAAGAACTAGAGAAGCAAGAGCAAAGACATTCAAAAGCTAGAAGAAGAGAAGAAATAACTAAGATCAGAGCAAGAATTGAAGGAGGTGGAGACACAAAAAACACTTCAAAAAAAAAAAAATATCAATGAATCCAGGAGCTGGTGTTTTGAAAAGATTAACAAAATAGATTGACCACTAGCCAGACTAATAGAGAAGAAAAGAGAGAAGAATCAAATAGACACAACAAAAATTGATAAAGGGGATATCACCACTGACCTTACAGAAATACAAACTACCATCAGAGAATACTATAAACACCTCTACACAAATAAACTAGAAGAAATTGATAAATTCCTGAACACATACACCCTCCCAAGATTAAACAAGGAAGAAGTCAAATCCCTGAAGAGACCAATAACAAGTTCTAAAATTGAGGCAGTAATTAATAGCCTACCAACCAAAAAAACAAAAAACAAACAAACAAAAACAGCCCAGGACCAGACGGATTCACAGCCAAATTCTACCAGACATACAAAGAGGAGCTGGTACCATTCCTGCTGAAACTATTCCAAAAAATAGAAAAAGATTGACTCCTCCATAACCAATTTTATAAGGCCAGCATCATCCTGATACCAAAATCTGGCAAAGGCACAACAAAAAAAGAAAATTTCAGGCCAATATCCCTGATGAACACAGATGTGAAAATCCTCAACAAAATACTGGCAAACCTAATCCAGCAGCATATCAAAAAGCTTATCCACCACGATCAAGTCAGCTTCATCCCTGGGATGCAAGGCTGGCTCAACATACACAAATCAATAAATGTAATCCATCACATAAACAGAACTAATGACAAAAACCACATGATTATCTCAATAGATGCAGAAAAGGCCTTTGATAAAATTCAACACCCCTTCATGCTAAAAACTCTCAATAAACTAGGTATTAATAGAACATACCTCAAAATAATAAAATTATTTATGACAAACCCACAGAATATCATACTGAATGGGCAAAGCTGGAAGCATTCCCTTTGAAAACCAGCACAAGACAAGGATGTCCTCTCTCACCACTCCTATTTGACATAGTACTGAAAGCTCTGGCCAGGGCAATCAGGCAAGAAAAAGAAATAAAAGTATTCAAATTAAGAAGAGAGGAAGTCAAATTTTCTCTGTTTGCAGATGACATGATTGTATATTTAGAAAACCCCATCGTCTCAGCCCCAAATCTCCTTCAGCTAATAAGCAACTTCAGCAAAGTCTCAGGATACGAAATCAATGTGCAAAAATCACAGGCATTCCTACAAACCAATAACAGACAAGCAGAGAGCCAAATCATGAGTGAACTCCATTCACAATTGCTACAAAGAGAATAAAATACCTAGAAATACAACTTACAAGGGATGTGAAGGACCTCTTCAAGGAGAACTACAAACCACTGCTCAAGGAAATAAGAGAGGACACAAACAAATGGAAAAACATTCCATGCTCATGGATAGGAAAAATCAATATTGTGAAAATGGCCATACTGCCCAAAGTAATTTATAGAGTCAGTGCTACTCCCATCAATCTACCACTGACTTTCTTCACAGAATTAGAAAAAACTACCTTAAATTTCATATGGAACCAAAAAGAGGTCGTATACCCAAGACAATCCTAAGCAAAAAAAACAAAAACAAAAACAAAACAAAGCTGGAGGCATCATGTTACCTGACTTCAAACTATACTACAAGGCTACAGTAACCAAAATAGAATGGTACTGGTACCAAAACAGAAATATAGACCAATGTAACAGAACAGAGGGCTCAGAAATAATGCCACACATCCACAACCATCTGATCTTTGACAAACCTGACAAAAACAAGCAACAGGGAAAGGATTCCCTATTTAATAAATGGTGTTGGGGAAACTAGCTTGCAATATGCAAAAAACCTGAAACTAGACCCCTTTCTTATAACTTATACGAAAATTAACTAATGATGGATTAAAGACCTAAATGTAAGACTTAAAACCATAAAAACCCTAGAAGAAAACCTAAGCAATATCATTCAGGACAGAGGCATGGGCAAAGACCTCATGACTAAAATGCCAAAAGCAATGTCAACAAAAGCCAAAACTGACAAATGGGATCTAATTAAACTAAAGAGCTCTGCAGAGCAAAAGAAACTATCATCAGAAAGAACAGACGACCTACAGAATGAGAGAAAATTTTTGCAATCTATCCATCTGACAAAGGGCTAATACCAGAATCTACACAGAACTTAAACAAATTTACAAGAGAAAAACAAACAATCCCATCAAAAAGTGGGGGAAGGATATGAACAGACACTTCTCAAAAAAAGACATTTATGCAGTCAACAAATATGAAAAAAAGCTCATCATCACTGGTCATTAGAAAAATGCAAATCAAAACCACATTGAGATACCATCTCACACCAGTTAGAGTGGCGATCATTAAAAACTCAGGAAACAGCAGATGCTGGAGAGGATGTGGAGAAATAGGAATGCTTTTACACTGTTGGTGGGAGCACAAATTAGTTCAACTGTTATGGAAGACAGTATGGCAATTCCTCAAGGATCTAGAACCAGAAATATCATTTGACCCAGCAATCCCATTACTGGGTACATACTCAAAGGATTATAAATCATTCTATTATAAAGACACATGCACACGTATATTTATTGCGGCACTGTTCAAAATAGCAAAGTCTTGGAACCAACCCAAATGCCCATTAATGATAGACTGGATAAGAAAATGTGGCACATATATACCATGGAATACTATGCAGCCATAAAAAGGATGAGTTCATGTCTTTTACAGGGACATAGATGAAGCTGGAAACTATCATTCTCAGCAAACTAACACAGGAACAGAAAACCAAATACTACATGTTCTTACTCATAAGTGGGAGTTGAACAATGAGAACACATGAACACCAGGAGGGGAACATCACACACCAGGGCCCGTTATGGGGTGGAGGGCTAGGGGACTGATAGCATTAGGAGAAATACCTAATGTAGATGATGGGTTGATGGATACAGCAAACCTCCATGGCACATCTATACTTCTGTAACAAACCTCCACGGTCTGCACGGGTATTTCAGAACTTAAAGTATAAAACAAAATAACATCTTTGTAATTATGAGTAAAAACAAATGAGCTGGGTGCTATTAGTCATGCCTGATTCCCAGCACTTTGGGAGGCCAAGGCAGGAGGATCATTTGAAGCCAGGAGTTCAAGACCAGCCTGGGCAATACAGAGAGACCCTGCCTCTACAAAAAAAAAAAAAAGAAAGAAAGAAAGAAAATTAAAAATTAGCTGGACATGGTGGTGCATGCCTGTAGTCCCGCTATTTAGGAGGGTGAGGCTGGGGCATCACTTGAACTCAGAAGTTTGAGGCTATAGTGAGCTGTGATCACACCACTGCACTATAGCCTAGATGACAAAGCGAGACCCTGCCTTAAAAAAAGAACAAAATTGGGCATGTACCCAGCTATTTTTGCTTCAAGATATGACAATAATTTTTTGGCCAGGGTAAAGGAAAGCACTCAACTATTTGTACTGTGTTAGAAATGTAGCTGACAAGATCCTAATACTTTTTTTAAAAGAAGAAAAATGTTTTAAAAAAAGCATTTTCCCACGTGGAATTTGCCATCATATCATAGTACCTGATTTAATCTTCACAACAACTCCGGTGTGGGTTGCAGGATAATCACCCTCATTCAAGATACAGAAATGAGGCTTAGGAAGGTGACTTGCTCGCACAGCCTGTCAATGGAAGAAAAAGGAACCACATGTGGTTACCACGTGCATTACCACAGCCGCATGCCAAGGAAAACAAGATCCATTCCATAGCTTTTGTAATCTAATTAGATCAAAGTCATTAGGAAATACAAAATTCTTCTATGAACCTAGATCTAAGACAGCCATTTGGATCTTTTAGTGTGAAGTATATTAAACCCCATACAGGCTGTGTCAGAAGGACATTTCTTACACCTAATCATGATAAAAACCGGGGTGCAATGGTGAATCCATCTTAGATCAGGGAAGGTGTTTGTGTAGGGAGGTAAAACAATAAATTCAATATGTAGCTTTCCTGTAATTTGAGTTGAACCAGTAAGTAGACCTTTAGGGGAGGTACTCAGCATTTTCACATTTATTTCTGCATCCAAAGAAAGGCCTGGATATTGTCATATTCTTTGGTGCTGGGTAAAAGGCATTGTTATGTCTTTTATCATGGCAAGTTTTTCTTGCTTTTCTGAGCCTCAGTTTCTTCATTTATAAAATTGAACTGATAACCTAATGGGCACTGTTTATCTTGCTGTCTTTAATATACTTTAATTCTGATCACAACAAAGAGATATGTGTGTTTGTATTTAAAAGTCAGAACATTAATGAACAGGCAAGTGCATTTGTTAAAACTGCCTCAGCACATTGATTTTCGGAATCTCTGCATTATTGATCTGATAGGATGGAATGCAATCGGGGTCCGTTTAAACCAAAGGCTTTTATTTTTAGCTTTCATTCCCCCCTCAGTTCTCTCAAGAATAGAAGCAAGGGGAATCTCTATCCACATGGGCTAGTGTGCTTCCCCTTGGTCCCTTTCAGACTGTGGAGTTCATATGGCATTCTGTTTGCTGCAGGTCCTGCAGATTAACACAGAACTTTTAGCTTTGAAAGTGAACTTTGTAGTTGTGAGATACTATATATGTGTTTGAAAAATGTGCACATAGATCAAGATGGGATCTGATGATTTTGATATGGTTAAATTTCGCTTTATCCCATTCTCACTGCTGCTATATCCATTATTTCTTAAATATTCCATATTCCTATTGTTGTGTAACAAAGCACCCCAACTTCAGTAGCATAAAATTATAACCACTCCAGTATGCTTATGATTCATGAGGTTAGGTATATGTACAGGGTCAGTGGGAATGACTTGTCTGTACTCCACAGTCTGAGAACTCAGCTGGGAGGACTCCCACAGCTGATGGGGAGTGGGGGTAACTAGAGCAGTTGAGGGCTGAAACAGCTGGGGCTGGAAGATCCACTTCTGGATGGTGGAACTCTGATGGGACTGTTAGCCAGAGTGCTTACTAGTGGCTTCTCCAGCACGGAAGCCTTTGGTTAGTCAAGGGCTCCTTACCTGGTGGCTCAGTGTTTCAGCAAACAAGGCACAAGCTGCATGTTCTTTTATGACTGAGCCTTGGACATTACGTAGTGCCACTTCCGACAGATTCTAATGATCAAAGCAGTCACAAGCCTGACCAGATGTGAGTGGAGGGCACAGACACTGCCTCAAGTGGAGCAGTGTCAGAGAATTTGTAGCAGTTTTTATAAACTGCCACATGAAGAAATATGAATTTATACAATAAATTTCTATTACGTTACAGGGTTAAAGATAGTTGGAGTAATAACATTTATTAAGCACCTACTATGTGCTAGTTAATCAATTTTATGAGGGATGTCCTATTATTACCTCCAGCTTACTGAAGAGGAAAATGAGGTGTAGAGAGGTTAAGGAACTGGTCACATCCTAATGAACATGAGAATGGAGATTTGAACCAAGGCTGTCTGACTACAACATGTAGGAGCTTAGCCACTAGGTTATAGAAATCCCCCTCAGCTAACTAGAGTAAGGCCTTTTAAGAACTGTTAAGGCTGGGCGCAGTGGCTCACACCTGTAGTCTCAGCACTTTGGGAGACTGAGGTGGGCGGATCACCTGAGGTGAGGAGTTCGAGACCAGCTTAACCAACACGGAGAAACCCCATCTCTACAAAAAATACAAAATTAGCCTGGCATGGTGGTGCATGTCTGTAATCCTAGCTGCTCAGGAGGCTGAGGCAGGAGAATCACTTGAACTCGGGAGGTGGAGGTTGCAGTGAGCCATTACCCTCCAGCCTGGGAAAAAGAGTGAAACTCCATCTCAAAAAAAAAAGAACAGTTGAACAAACATTTTAAAGCCATGCCATCACCAAATAGTAAGAAATGTTTTGAATAAAATTGTTACTAAAATGTATTTGGTGGTCTTGAACCCATGGCAATTGAAAAAAATGTCTCACCTCTACATAGACACATGTACATTGGTAGAGTATTTTCTTGACAGGATTGGGCAAGCTTGAACTGACAGCTGGAGCCCTCCCCATGAAGAATGAGGTGAGTCACTAGGCCTGAGGGTTACTGGATTGTGACTGTTGGGAAATCAGACATTCATCCTTGGCTCTCTCTCTCTCTCTTTCTTTTTTTATCTTTAAGAGAGACAGGGTCTCACAGTCTCTCTCTGTCACCCAAGTTAGAGTGCAGTGGTGTGATCATAGCTCACTGCAGCCTCCAACTGCTGGGCTCCAGCAATCCTCTGGCTTTGGCGAGAAAGGAGCTAGGACTACAAGCACACACCATCACATCTGGCTAATTTTTGTAAAATTTTGTAGAGATAGGATCTTGCTATATTGCCCAGGCTGGTATTGAACTCCTGGCCTCAAGAGATCATCCCATCTAGGCCTCCCAAAGTGCTGGGATTACAGGTGTGAGCCACTGTGCCCACCCCAGCCTGTCCTTGACTCTTAATTGGATATCATTCCATAGTTTAGAAATGGTTTTCATCCACAGTTTGGCTGTTATCAAGACATATTCTAATGTAAAGTTGCTTCATCTTTCAGGGCAATTAGAAAGTAGATAGTTAAAACATAAAAAATGTAAAGTTCTCATTTCCCGAAGTCAATTTTCACACATCAGACCAAGTTATCTGGTGGGCTCACGTGCTACAAAAAATATAAAATTACAAAGAGATACACTTCAGTGATGAATTAAAAACCTGTGTCCTGCAGGAGCCCTGCTTTTTACTAAAATACCTCAGCATGCAGCTGAGAATGTAACCCTTGGAATGCTAGCCATGAAGTGCTAACGGCTTGGAGAGCAGGGGGCAATCCCAGAGCTCTGTAGCTCGAGAATCAATTTGGATACTGAACTGTCATCTCTGCCAGCCCTGTTTCCAGTTTGCCTCATATGTGGGGATTGGTGAAGACAGGAAATGGGGTTTCCCCTATCCCCTCACTCCCATCCACGCACCAGCAGCTCTCCCAGCTAAAAATGACTGTTATGCTTCTCTGTCCTTACACAGCAACCACCAGAGGCTACATTGGGGTTTTCCTGCTGCACAGCTGCCCTCTCAGGAATCGGTCTATGATGTGCCACACAGTCCTGCAGTGTCCTCTGCTTCCCAGAGCATCTTCCCTCCTGCCCTGCCTCCATTTTGAGAAATTTTCCTGTCCAAAGTAAGAAAGCTCCTTCAGCCAATCTTGGCATTCAAATCTAGGTCTTTGTACCTTACTTCTTCTCCCACAAAATAATATAGGATATTTTCCAAACGTTCAGCTAAGAGACTACCCTAGCAATTCAATCAAAGGTTTCAATTCAAAGTATTTTTTACCAACGTGGAATCCAAATCCACGGTGGTCCCGTAAACCTCCCATCCAGTCGAAGCAAAGTCATTCTTTCCCAGGCACTTCCCAAAGAGTTGCATCAGCCTTGTATTTCCATTGATTCGTTCATTGAACAAGTATTTGTTAAGTGCTGACGGTGTGCCAGGCACTCTGCTAGGTGCTCAAGATGCAACACCAAACGAGGCAGACACCTTCCCTGTCCTCACAGAACTTTTATTTTAGCTCCAAGAAAGGACTCAGAGCAAATACTTAAACCATTCAATCACGCATGCATGTATGAGTTCATGCCAGTTGGTATAAACTGTGTTAAGACTTTTGGCCGGGGGCTATAGACAACTCTGGATAACTTCATGAAAGAAATGAATGCATAGGAAAGACATGGAGAAGTCTAACAGGATCCAAGGAAGAGATCGACAAGCGCAGGAACCACATTAGTGCTACCTCTTTGACAACAGTTTATGAATCTTCCTTCTGTTGTGTTTCATTAGTGTGTATCAATAACTGTAATTATTTCATTTAAAAAGGGAATGTCATTGGTCTACCCTGCATTTAGTGTCTGCCTTTGGGCTAACTGGACTGAGCTAGGATGTTGGTGTTAGAGGACAGACATAGCTGTTGAGGGCCACCCCTGAGCAACAGGTGAAGGCCCCAGAAAAGAGATCAGGCAGTTTCTGCAAAATTATCTATACAACGGAAGTGGGAATTGTCCCAAGAGCATCTGAATTAATTTTGGGAAGGGGATGGGATCAAGAAAGTTTCACTGTGGATGAGAAATATAATCCCATCACCTAAAGGATGAAGGAGTTAGCTAAGTCAAAATGAAAAACAAAAACATGGGAAGGAGAGAGAATGGGACATCATGATACACAGAAATGGTACCTGCAAAAACTCAGAGGCAAGAAGAAATGACGTATCTGAGGACTGCTGAGAAGGCTGAATTACAGCCAACAGGGCATTTTAACGCTGGTGGATCTCAAGCCCTACATCCTTTTCATCAGCTTTTCTTGTAAAGTCAGTGGGAGTCCCAGTGGCCAGCAAGGAGTTTCTGGGTGGGGCATCCAGAGCAGGCTCTTCTCTAGTGTTATTAATAACGCTAGTTGACACCTCTGATTTATGGTTGTTTTTGCCTTCCAGAAATACAAATCTTTTTTGCAGAAACATATCAGCTTTTTTTTTTCTGGAAAAAAAAACAGTTGATTAAAATTCACTTCACCCACTTTCTCTAGATTTCATAGATATGCCACCTGATCTTTGTGTCTATAAAAGAGACCTATATAAATTCTAACTGAATTTTAAATGGTTTTTAAAGCAGGTCTTGAATTTTAAGAGACTATAAATTATTTTCTATTAACCTAAGGCCAGAAATTGAGCTCTTTTGTTCTTTTGGAGAATAGTAACTATTACAAGCTGCATAAGATGAGATTCTGACACAGATTTATTAACACTTAATGAAATAATTCCAAATAATATTGTGATAACTGTAGTGATTTGAGCTGAGCAAATATGGAGATCTGTGGTGCATTAAAGATGGGTGCAAATTCCTTGGCATTTCTCTCAACAAGAGATGGGGTTTATTTTCCCACCCCTCACATCTGGGTTGGCCTTTGAGTACTAAAGAACGAGGAGAGATTGATAGCATGCTGGCTCCAGGCCTAAGACTTCAAACGGCAGGCAGCTACTATGTTTGTGTTCTTGGAAGCCATGCCATGCTGTTGAGCAGCTCCAGTAGACTACTCAACCTTGAGAAGGCATGGAAAGGTTCTGGAGGGTGAGGCACCATCTTGTGAGTACCAGCGCCAGCCAAGCTCCCCCACTGAGTGCAGTTCCTGAGTGATCTCAGCTATGCCCTGTGGAGCAGAACTGTCCAGCTGAGCCAAGTCAACTCGCAGAATTTTAAGACATAATACATGTTTGTTATTTTCAGCTATTCAGTTTTGGGGTGGCTTATTATACAGCAATAGATATTGAAGCAGGTTCCATGTGGGTATCTTTTCCATTTCTTTAGGAGAAAGTGGATTTCTTGGTCTTTTGCTTATTTATCTTGGTTCTTAGTATTTTTTGTTTTACTAATACTTTAAAAACCATTTTACTTATAATTTATACCAAAAATCAATAGCAAAATAATAAATCTTTCTCACTCTTTCAGTCACCCAGTTTCACTCCCAGAGGAAACCACTTTTGGTAGTTTCTTAGGTATTTACATATAAACACAAACATATGTATTGCCTTTTTAAATTTCTTTCTTTCTACATACAGATGGAAAGTTACTTTACACGTGGTTTTATACCTTCCTCTCATCGCTTACCAATGTATTGTGGAAATAGTTAAAACCAATACTAAACACCCCAAAGCTGCCTTTTTAAAAATGACTGTATAATATTCTGTGGCATGATATAGTATAATTTATCTAACCAGTCTCGTATTCATTGGCATTTGCTTCTAATCATTTATTTAAAATAAAGCCGCAACAAATATCATTGTAACTGTATCATTTTGTACATGTGTGTGCATATGCATATATTCCTAGAAATGAAACGGTTAAGCCAAAAGTTATGTACATTTTACATTTGATAGGTGATATCAAATCATCCTCCATATAAGTGGTATCAAATTATACTTTTACCAGCAAAAGGTGAGAATGTCTTTATCTCTACACACTGAATAACACATCTAGACCAAATTCTTCTATTGTTTGTTATAGTTTTACAATTGATTCTCTAAGATTTTCTGATAATTATACTTTTGCCTCTTTTCCTTTGCTGTTTTGTATTTTATTTCTTTCTCTTGTCAAATTATAGTGGCTTGTACTTTCAGAATAATATTAAATAATACTGGAACTGTCTTATTCCTTTTTGTTGTTGTTGTTGTTTTGAGATAGGGTCTTGCACTTTCACCCAGGCTGAAATGCAGTGGAACTATCACGGCTCACTGCAGCCTGACCTTTGAGGCTCAAGCAATTCTCCCACCTCAGCCTCTTAAGTAGCTAGTACTACAGGCCTGTGCTACCATTTCTGGCTAATTTTTTTGTGTGTTTTTTGAGTATATGTCAGGGTCTCACTATGTTGCCTAGGCTGGTCTCGAACTCCTGGGCTCTGCCACCCTCCTGCCTCGGTCTCCCAGAGTGTTGGGATTAGATTACAGGCATGAGCTACTGCACCTGGCCAACTGTCCTATTCTTGCTCGAATGAGAACACTTCTACTGTTTTCCCAGCAAGTATAAACCTGAGAAAAAGAATAAAGCTGACATTTGAGACAAGACATTTACTTTATCATCTTAAAGAAATAGTGTCCATCTATTCCTATCTTTGAGAGCTGTTATCAAAAAGGATGTTACATTTTATCTTCAACATCTATGAGTTTTGTCTCCTTCAATCCATAATATGGTGAATTACATTAATAGGTTTTCTGATGCTGGGGTATGCTTACATTCTTAGAGTCATCCTTATATATTTGGTCATGGTATATTAATCTTGATATTTTTCTGGTTCCTTGTTGCTCAAATTTTTATTTAGGACATATCTATCTACCTATATCTATCAATCTAGACAGAGTCTCACTCTGTCACCCAGGCTGGAGTGCAGCGGTGTGATCTCGGCTCAATACAACCCTGCTTCCTGGGTTCAAGTGATTCTCATGCCTCAGCCTCCCAAATACCTGGGACAACAGGCATGTGCCACTATGCCTGGCTAATTTTTGTATTTTTTGTAGAGATGGAAGTTTACTGTGTTGGCCAGGCTGATCTCAAACTCCTGACCTTAAGTAATCTGCCCACCTTGGCCTCCCAAAGTTCTGGGATTATAGGCATAAGCCACCACACCTGGCCTGCATTTTAATTTATAAATGAAATTGATTAGTTGTTTTAAAGGATACTTGATAGGGGAACATTCTATCAGACACAAAAGTTATAATAGTGTGAATGGGTAAATCACCAAATGAGAAATTCTAGACAACAGAGAGAATGCTGAGGAGAAGAGAGGAGGCCACCTCTCCTATGAAAGAGGGTCTGGGGGAGACAGTCCAGGAGACCCTGAGGCAGCAGGGAGGAAAAACCAAAGAAACTTATATCAGACAACTGGATCCCTGTCAACTGGAGGTAAAGATCTTATGTAGAGGAAGGGTAAAGTCAATGCTTGGAATACTGACCCATTATCCATTAGAAAATATTGAATCACATGTGTAAAAAATAGGCAGACTAAGTATCAAAATACCTTAAATCACAAGTGATAATTCACTGCAATCGTTCCAGTGACTGGAAGAGAAAAATAATGAATTTTCTATAGAAAACATGTAATAGGAAAAGTAAAAGCAGATTTGACCTCCTGGGTTCAACTCCTAGCCCATACATTACTCATCCCAGTGAACTGCCTTTTCGTCCTTCTTTAGTGGAATTAATTCTTCAGCACAGTGTCTGCAGTGGAGGAGGGACACATTTCTGGAACAAGGGAGATGGCTCTTCTCAGGACTAGGGCTTCCCTTCGTTCAGGCAGTGGGCAGTGTCTGGGCAAACAAGTAAGTACATGACCCAGGTTTGGTAGAAGTGGCCATCTGGAAGCCCTTCTCCTTTCCATGACCCTGAGAAGTCTGTTTTATGTTCTCTCATCGAAGAAGGAAGCTGAAGCTGGAAACCATTAAATGTTCTCAAGTGTCCTGAATGTCTGCAACCCTGAAGATGAATCCCTCTGATTTACTTGTTTAAATGTCTGATTTTAGCAATGATATCACCAGAAGCTATTAAGCTTAATATAAGGTGAGATAATTTACAGAGCTCATTAACACATGTGACACTGGGTATACTCTGCTCCTGCAGCTCATTAGCTGTGACTTTGGACAAGTTTATTCAATGACGCAAAGCCTCAGTTTTCTCATCTGTAAAATGGCTATTATAAAAACAGCTTCCCTGATTACCTCACTGGGGTGTTGTGTAAGGATCAAATGAGATAATAAATGTGTATAGCACTTTAAAAGCAAACATAATGTATATTGCATAAATCACTTGTGAAAAATATCTTTGCTTACTATAACAACTCACCCCAATTCTGGGACAAACTAGTGGGATAATTTTACTGTTTTTCTTTTACCAAAGAACAAATGAAGAAAGGATTTCCGTTCTTCTATACTTTCAAGAGGTGCCTTGTTGGACTCTGAATGAGATGGGCTGAGCTGCTGAGCTTCTGATACCCTTTTCTGACACCTTTCCACTCATTCTGCGAGAATACCAGCTAGCCATCACCTAGATTACAAACACAATCAGAGGGGGCAGGATCATTGGCCTTTATAGGAGGATTCTCCTGAAATAGGTTTAAGTGGCTAACCACTGACATAGGGAAAAAACCTTTGACGGGCATGAGAAAATGAGAAAGAGAACGTTTTAAACAAATAACTATTATAAGCCTAATGACTGCAGAATGCTCTCATCGAAAGAATCAGACTGTGTGGATTTAAATCCCGGCTCTGCCACTTACCAGCTGTGGGATTTTAGGCAAGTTACTAACTTCTCTGTGCTTAAGTTTCCTTACCTGTACTTTGAGGAGTATAAATGGTATCTCCTTCATAGAGTCATTATGAGGATTAAATATGTTAATATTTAGAGAGCATTTTGAACAGTGCCTGGTGCATGCAAGTGCTACATAAAGATTTATTATGTTATCTGGCAGATGGCATTTAGTATGTTGGACTCTGTAATTAAACCTCAATGTTCGTTTGCTAATTAGAGAAGGTGCATGCCATTAATACCACACTGAATACAAGGTTTAAAGAGTCTATGAGTTTACAGACCTAAATGTAAATATTTTCAGAGACATTTTCAGCATCTAGCATTAAACCCCCGCACAAACCCATCACAAATACTTTCTTTAGACAACATCAAACCTGGTTTGATATCTCTGATTTCAGATCAGGCAATCCATTTAACCTCTTTACGCCCCAGCTGCTCTCTCTTTAGAATTGCAATTAAAAAAAAAGGTTGCTTCACAAGGGTGTCATGAAGATGAAAATGAGATAACGTTTGTAAAACTCTCAGTTCTTGCCAGGAGAGGCGCCACCTAAATGCAGATTGCAATTATTAACATCATCTCATATCCGACTGGAGACCGGTTTGAATGCCATTGTCTTATAAAATGACTAAAGTCAATTTTAGAAATTACAATGTTGGGGGGCTTGGTTAGGAACATAGTGGCAGACAGCTTCCTGCATAAAAGCAGTTGAGAAGGCGCCACCAGACTGCTGGGTTAAAACTCACTTGTGACATTACCTAGAGTCCTCTAGGGAAAAGTCTGAGAGATGTTAGGCACTTTGCAAATATGGTTCTCTAAGGCTTACCCTCTGTGACTCACTAGCATTACCAAGCCCACAGAAATCTGGAGCAGGAAGATTTGGAGCATTCCTACTGAAGTCATTAGCTGCATTAACTTTCAAAGCTCTTTAGAGGGGTTTAAAATGTTGAGGAACTCGATGACTTTAATTTTCTCCTGCCTGTTCTAGGTTTACATGGGATAGGCAGTAGCTGACAAATGTTAAAAAGTAAGTTGATAAACTGAGAACAAAAAACTTTTTTCTATGAAGTTTTACTCTTTCTAGTGAGGCAGAATATACCAAGGGGAAGACTCATAAAATTGGCAATAAGCAAGGTGATTTTAGGTGGTAACAGATGCATATTCTATACACACACAGACATACATACACACACACATATGTATTTACACACATATATACATACATATATGTGTGTATTTATCTCTATGTGTCTGTAAGTGTATAAAAGTTAAATTAGGACATGAAACCTGTGAATTTACGGATATTATTGCTTAGGACAAAGATAAAATTGGTAGTTGAAGGCCAGGTGCGGTGGCTCACACCTGTAATCCCAGCACTTTGAGAGGCTGAGGTGGGCAGATCACCTGAGATCTAAAGCCCAAGACCAGCCTGGCCAACATGGTGAAACCTCGTTTCTACTAAAAATACCAAAAGCCGGGTGTGGTGGCACATGCCATAATCCCAGCTACTCAGGAGGCTGAGGCAGGACAATTGCTTGAATCCGGGAGGTAAGGTTGCAGTGAGCTAAGATTGTGCCACTGTGCTCCAGCCTGGGCGACAGAGCAAGACTGTCTCAACCAAAAACAAAAACAAAAAAGTTGGTAGTTGAGGTTGGGTGCAGTGGTTCATGCCTGTAATCCCAGCACTTTGGGAGGCCGAGGAGGCCTCAAAGAAAAAAGGTTGGTAGTATCACCTGAGGTCAGGAGTTCGAGACCAGCCCGGCCAACATGGTGAAACCCTGTCTCTACTAACAATTGCAAAATTAGCCAGACATGTGGCACGCATCTGTAATCTCAGCTACTTGGGTGGCTGAGGCAGGAGAATCACTTGAACCCAGGAAGCGGAGGTTGCAGTGAGCCAAGATTGTGCCACTGCACTCCAGCCTGGGCAAGTGAGATGCTGCCTCAAAGAAAAAAAAAAAAAAAAACTGTAGTTGAAAAAAATGGCTGGTAGTGAGGAAAAGAACGTATTTGACTTAAAGAAAAAGGTAATTAATAGTAATAGAAAATAATGCAGTTTTTAAAACAAAAATCTCAACTAAAGTTAAAGAAACACGATGTTAGAAGAAAGATGAAAACCTCCGTTTCTTGTTTTAAAATTTCTGAGTATGGGATTTAGATTCCATGGCAGAATTTAGAGAACAATGATTTCTTCCATCTGGATTGATCACCACTATTTGTAAAGCACTTTTACATGCTTTCACTTATTTTCAGGTCAGGCATAATTGTTTCCATTTAATACATGAGGAAATAGACTCAGTGTCCTTGAAAAGTTGTGCAATAGCAAGCTGGCAACCGAATAAAAATCTGCATATGTTGTAATACTGTTTAGGGAAAAGAATCATATGCTAGGTGATTTTTACAAAGTAGAGCGCTATTTACTGCAACCAGCAGTCCTTTATTTAACTCCTTGGAAACACGCATTTCTAATAATGGTCCTGTTTATCCAGAGCCTTTTATCTGCCTTATTCTGAGTGTTGTGCTGAATGTTGAGGCCTCAGTGGGGATCATCTGATCTGTTCTTTCAGAGGCCAAAATTTGGACAGATGTAACACACTGCTAGCTCAGGCCCCCAGTCATATGATGCTTGAATAGTAGGGTGTTAAAATTGTTTAAAAATCTATTGTTAGAAGCTAGGCACAGTGGCTCATGCCTGTGGTCCCACTACTTTGGGAGGCCAGGCCAGGAGGATTCCGTGAGCCCAGGAGTTTAAGACAGTCTGGGCAACATAGCAAGACCCTGTCTCCACAAAAAATAAAATAAATAAAAATGAGCTGGGTGTGGTTGCACACACCTGTAGTCTCTACCTACTCAGGATGCTGAGATGGGAGGGTTGATTGAGCTCAGGAGTTTGAGGCTGTAATGAACTTCAGCCTGGGTGGAGTTCTCAAAAACAAACATTGTTAGTATTTGAGAATCTGGAGATTTCATTTAAAAATCTGGTGCCTAGCTTCACTTAAAACTCTCTAAATATCAGGCAGGACCAGGTCTGTGTTCCTGCTTATTTAGCCTTTGGCTGCGGCTGTGTGCTCTCTAGCCTGACGTGGCCCTTCACTGGACTCACGTCTCCTTCACTCATTTACCTTGCAGAGCCCAGGTGCAGAGAGTAAAGCAGACAGGGCAGCTGTCTTGCAAACCAGCTCTTCCTGGGGAATGATAAAATGAGCACAGTAGACATTAGCCTAAAGTATGAAAACTCAAGTTTGGGGAAGTCCACTATATTTTCATCAAAGCTAAAGTTAAATATTAACATAAATAGCATTTATCATGTTGCCTATGAAATATTTTTACATCTTTGGCTGTTAACAAAATTGTTGCACATTATTTGACATTTGTACCAAAACTTTGAAATATAGACTAAGCAAAAAGTATTATCCCATGTTTTACTGATTAGGATATTGGATATCCAAAACTGAAAGAAGTTGCTTAGAGCAGAGCCTGAGACAGGAATTGGGTGTGTGCGATTTATTGAGAAAGTGCTCCGCAGAAAAATCCCACTAAGGAGAGAGTGAAGCCAGAGAGGGAAGGGGAAGGATGTGGTCTCATAGAAATTCCAGTCTTGGCCTGGTTCATGGTGGAGGGCTCTGAAACACGGACCACACCACAGAATTGCTTCCTCTTGAGGCCAAGGTGCCAGACTTCTGTGCCCTATCTACCAGTGCACTGGTTGTGGCCTTCTCTCACTAACTTCCTGGATGATGTGGCTCCCCTATTAGCCCAGGGCAATTTCCTCAGAAGTAAAGGCATTTGTGGATCTTTAGGAGCTAACACCCAAAGCAGCTATGGTAGAGTCACTAGCTCAGAAAATGGGATCTGGGAGGAGCCCCCACAGCAGCATCTTCCATTTTCCCAACACAAAACACACAGTTACTCCCAGTGAGATCCAAATAACAGCACTCTCTATTGCAGTCTAGTACAGGCACACACACATACACACACCATACACACTATGTTTCAGGAGGTGGCAATGTCAGAAGATAGGCAAGCATTTCTTCCCACAATGGCAAGGTCTCAGGATACATTTTGAGAATTTGGGAGGAAATGGTCCCACCTTTATAAAACTGAATTTCACAGCTAATTCTGTGCAAACTATGAAAATAATGGAAAATTAAAGTTTAGGCTGGGCATGGTGGCTTATACCTGTAATCCCAGCACTCTGGGAGGCTGAGGCCAGTGGATCACCTAAGGTCAGGAGTTTGAGACCAGCCTGGCCAACATGGTGAAACCCTGTCTCTGTTAAAGATACAAAAATTAGTTGAGCATGGTGGCGGGCACCTGTAGTCCCAGCTACAAAGGACTTTAGACTTTAATTGATTTTTTTTTTTTTTTTTTTTTTTGAGATGAAGTCTTGCCCTGTCACCCAGGCTGGAGTGCAGTGGCATGATCTCTGCTCACTGCAACTTCCGCCTCCTGGGTTCAAGCGATTCTTCTGCCTCGGTCTCCCGAGTAGCTGGGATTACAGGCACATGCCACCACACCTGGCTTGTATCTTTAGTAGAGACGGGATTTCACCATGTTGGCCAGGTTGGTCTCAAACTCCTGACCTCATGATCCGCCCACCTCAACCTCCCAAACTGCTGGGATTACAGGCGTGAGCCACTGCACCGGCAAGTCTAAGATTTTATAGAGTAATAGACAGATAAAAGTATACATGCAGATACACGTAATATATATACACACACATATAGAATACATATGTATAGTATAAATGTTTGGATGTTAATATAGATGTAAGATGTGACTGTTAATGTTTGTCTGGGAAAATATCCTGCCCCAGAAAATGGAAAAGCTTTGTGTTTAAAGAGTTTAGAAAATAAATTCTCCTTTCACAGAGACTAGCCCCATGGGCTTTGTCATAAGAAAAAAAAAAAAAAAAAATGTCCGAGAAATATCAGGTTGTCTGTCTGGCCTATTCCTACTTTGTTCTGAAACAATTTGAGCTCAAGCGCATTTCATCAGGTATGGAAGTATAGATTTTGTTAAGCATGGACAGAGGAGAAAAAATGGGCAAGGAATCTAATGTTGTATGAAATAGAGTTAGATTTTAAACCTTTAAATATTTTTAGATACAGATTTTACAGAATTCTCCTCATTGTAGATACTAAGCATGTTTATATCCCTCATGATAGGAGACAATCAATATTAGCAACTGTGGCAAATTAGGGAGAAAATAAACAGGCAAAAGTCCAAGGTAAAATACAGTTTATTTTATTTTCCCCTGATTTCTTTCCATAACACCTTCAAAATAGCATTCCAGACCTATTATCATAACTGAATATTTTACATAATGGAAAGTACAGGCACCTCAGATCTTCTTCTGCATGACAAATGTTTAATTAGAAAAATAATAAGATGGAAATGAAATTGGTATTTACTATGACTGGAGACCGAGAATTGTCCTGGAGGAAAAATATTCAGTTTCAGTTCACCAAAGGCAAAAAAGAAAAAGGGGGAAAAAGCAAACAAGAAAGAAAAGAATCGTAAATGATTGCTGGAAAAAAATCAGACACAGAAGTGTATGGCTTGAGCTATAATTCGGGGTGGAATCTCTCTCTTTCTCTGTCTCTGTCTCTCTCTCACACACACACTTCCAAATCCCAACACAATTAAAAAAAGAAAAATGTGATATGTGATATTAAAGTTCTTAAGTTGAAAAAGATCTTTTTAATTGTTTCTGACAAAAAAGAAAAGCCAGGCCCTCTAAATGTTGCATTTCCATCAGATTAGAGAAGTATATACCAAATTAGTATATGGTCCAATCTTGCACTGCATTAACAACCTAATTATAACTGTGAAATAATTCAGTGTGGATCCATATGCTAAAATATGGTAATTGCTATTGTATGCTTTATGAAGACCTAGTTGTGTTTTCCAGTGTTTTTCTGAGACCTCGTGGTGATCTGTTGCCTTTGGTCAGTGATTCAGAGGCACAAGCCTCCTCATCAGAGAATATGAAAGCTACAGTCATTCTCCCGCCTTTGCATTTATTTGCAGATTTTTGTTTCTTTAAAAGGAACATATCTTGTCATAGAAAGGCGGAAAGGTTCCACACATGTTTAGTCCCTGAATCTTTTGCCCATCCCAGTCCTATACTTCTTGATGCTGGGTACTGAGTTGGGCTCTGGTTACCCAACATGCAGCAATGGCCAAGGAGCATTGGGTTAAAGGATGGTGTCTGGTTCTCACAAGCTGGAGTCCTTGGGGAGGGCACAGCTGTCTTTAGATTTCAAACCTGGGGGCTGTGTGGTAGATCTAGAGGCTCTGTGGTAGGTCTAGGTGCAGGAAAGGGAACCAATGGGAGAGGACAGGTTATAGTGAGGTCATCAGCCTGAATCCTCATCCCCTCAGCAACTCCTTCCCCAACTCACTTGCAGTGCTGCCTTTGATGGTCAGGCAGCAAATCAAATTTCAAATTTTGTGAGATTTGAAAATACAAAATTTGACAAGAGCTCCTGCTCACTCCTGCTCTGGGGTCAGATTGCCTGAGTTTGAATGTGCCTCCACCACTTATTGACTATGGAACTTTCATCAAGTTATTTAATCTCTCTGAATCCCAATTTCCTT
This sequence comes from Ateles fusciceps, assembly GCA_036589455.1. Lineage (NCBI taxonomy): Eukaryota > Metazoa > Chordata > Mammalia > Primates > Atelidae > Ateles > Ateles fusciceps. Next base: position 1,442,589 of record JAZHEH010003022.1, on the reverse strand, counting down.
ACCTGTAAAATGTGGCTCTTAATAGTATCTACTTTATAGTTTGTTGTGAAGATTCAATGAGAAGATGAGTGCAGGGGCTTGTACAGTCCCTGGCACTGCAGAGTGTTCAATTCATATTCATTTATTTACTTTTTTATCATTATTATGAACCAGATTTCAAGTGACACAATCCTAAATCTTAAATAAAATTTTACACGATTTCTATCAGATTTGGGGTATATTATTCAACAGGAGAAAGTCTATTTCATCAAATCACATCATTAGTTACTCCAGTTTCAATCTACCACATCATATTAGAAGTTTAATATTTTTCCACCTCCTATTGACAAAAATTAATCTCATTTAAATTTAGATGAAAAATTTTACATAACTTTAAAATGTGTAGGAGAAATGATCATAAGGGATCTTTTTAGGGTGATGGAAATGTTTTAAAACTGGATCCTGGTCATGGTGGCATAACCCTGTACATTTACCAAAAATCATTGCATTGGTTTGGGTGAGGTGGTTCATGCCTGTGGCTCAGCACTTTGCAAGGCTGAGGTGGGCAGATCATCTGAGGTCAGGAGTTGGAGACCAGCCTGGCCAACATGGTGAAACCCATCTCTACTAAAAATACAAAAAATTAGCCAGACATGGTGGTGCACACCTGTAGTTCCAGCTACTCAAGAAGCTGAGGCAGAAGAATTGCTTGAACCTGGGAGGCAGAGGTTGCAGTGAGCTGAGACTGTGCCACTGCACTCCAGCAGGGGCGAGAGAGTGAGACTCTTGTCTCAAAAAAAGAAAAGAAAAGAAAGAAAAGAAATCACTGATCTGTACACTTAACACATATGAACAGTAAAACTGTCTAAAAAGGTGGATGAGGCATGTACCCATTTTTTGATAACAGGTACAACAATTAGGACTGGTTGGGTTATTTGCTAAAGTGCCGGGCCGCAGAATAGTATGTGCTTCATTCCATTGCAGCTGATGTCACTGAGTTTACCTCCAAGTTGTTTGCTCTGGTTTTACGTCTTGTTTTTAAAGTATTTACTTATTTTAGGGCAAGGACAAACCAACACCAGATGGGAGAAGTCACTAAAATCATTAGCTATGAACTGGCATGGCTTGCCCTCAAAACGCTACACAGCAGGTCCTCAACTGATTGGAACATCTCTGCTCTCTCTTTGTGTGGGTGTCCAATTCAAACTCTTACCATCCCATTAGACTTTGGCCTTATTTTCCTTTGGTCAGGACATTGTGGAGAGAGGGCCCATCTTTGCCTCTTTATCTAAGAAATATGAAACTGCACAGATAAGCTTTTGAGTTCTGTTTTCTTTTTTAAAGTTTTATTTTTAGTTCTGAGGTACATGTGCAGGATGTGCAGGTTTGTTACATACGTAACGTGTGCCATGGTGTTTGTTGGAGTTCTGATTTTTCTAGCTACAGGGTCTAAATGAAGTTTGACATCTGTCGCTTAGTGTCAAATCCAAGAGAGGAAATGATACACTATATCTAAAAGTGAGTGCTTGCATTGTGACAACCAGGTGGCTCATATCTCATGTTTGATGGGAGCATCCATCCAGCTTCCTGGACCACCTATGAATGAGGGCAGCAATAGGACTGCCATGGTCAGGACCACAGGTTTTATTAACAGGAGGGAAATTGGAAACTGTTCCAATTCATTCATCCTTTCATTCAACTTGCTTTTGCTGAGTGCCTCCTGCTGTACTAGACTCTAAGAGTTGAAAAGAAAACGAGATGCAGTGGAGGGTCTGGAAGGGTAGGCTAAATTCAGAAAGATTTGAACATACAAAATCAAGAGTAGCCCTCGCTTGTGAGCATGTGAGTCTCAGAGACAGCCCCATGACCCTGAAGCCTCAGCTGCAGGTACAATGATGGAGAAGGCGTCTGGCAGAAGGATCCATGTGCAGAAAGTTTTGGGAAGTCTCTTCCTTTCCATCCCTATTGCTCAGATTCAGGCCAACATTACTCTTTACCAGGCCTACTGACTGTAAGGGGCTAACGGATCTCCTTGCCCCCCCATTTCTAGCCCCTCAAATCTTATCCTCCTCAAAATTCCCAAGAACGATCTTCCCAAAATGCAAATCAAGTGATTTGCCAACATTGCTTAAAACCCATCTGTAGGTTCCCTTCATAGCCATGCTCATTGGCAAGGCTGCCCTGAGCTAGCTTGCCTCCTCTTTCCACACTTCTCCCTACACCTCATGCCCCGGCAAAAGCGAGCTGCCAGTGTGCACATCACACCAGAGACTTTGACAACCTACTTTCCCTCCTCCTGTGCTTAAGACCCTGGACTTTGCCTTCAGACAGCTCTGGGTCTGACTGCTGGATCTGCAGCTGCCTAGCGTTTTCACTGTGCAGGAGTCATTTTGCCTCCTTAAGTTGTTTGTGAAGTGGGATGATATGCTTCACAGGACTGGTTGTAGCAGCATCTCACAACAGATAGACACTCAAAAAACAAACCTGGAAAACCAGCAAAGCTTTCTCTACTAGATTAACATTTTCTTTTTAGCACTTAAAATATTGTGAATGGAATGTATTCTATTTTATAAAGTTCCACACTGGTGACCTACAGACAAAGGGTTATCTCGTTTATGTGTCTTGCATTATGGTTTTGTGGTTCCATATTTTTATTTGAAGAAGACGATGAGCTCCGACACGGCCCATAGCCCTTCGCTGGTGCCCTGGCTTAGCCCTATCCACACATAACAGGGCAACATGTGGAGAAAAGAAATAGGAAATTAGCAGAGACAAGCCTCCCTTCTGCTCATGGGTCACAACATTTATGTGCATGCTTCATAGGCAGGCTGGGTTTGGGTGTCTTTTCCATGTGACCAACAGAAAAAAACGTCAGACAGATGGAAGGCAGGAAGTTCTGTGAGCTGCCTCATGGTTATTGTTACTAAGGAAACCAATTCTTTAGTATTCATGTGTTCAGCAGACGGCCATGCTGAATCTCTGAGGCTGACGCAGCATCACAGAATGGCATGAGGGAGAAGAAGGGATGAAAACAGTCAAACAAATAAATACAGAAGCTGTTTAAAAATACATCGGTAATTTAGCCATCAACCATGTTTCTAGTGGCTTTAAAAATGAGATCAGAGCATCAAGTGATTTAAAGGGTGATCAGGAGCTTGTCTTCCCACTGCATTTATATAATCATATTCACATACTGTGCACACACAGGGAAGAAAAGCCTCTCCGGAGGGGACAAGATCCTTGAAATCTGGTTCCATTTTGAGAAAATCATTATTGCATGAAAAGGGCCTCTGAAATTTATCTCTATCTTTTCTCTCAGTTCCAAAAAGCCTTTCCCTTACTGTCTAAAGATGGTGATGGCAAATATATTGTTAATGACCTCAAAGGTGACATTTTCTCTAGCAGAGAATGGGAGCATTTGGCATATTTGCTGAACATCAATTCCAAGATTTAAAAGAAGTCAATCCCACAAAAGTCAGAATCCCACTAGGACACCCAAATTCCCACTGGCCAGCCTGTGGGTGGTGATGAATTAACGGGTGTCAAAAGCCTTCAGATATGAAAGAGCAAAGTCGGGGAATATGGAACCATGTGTCACTCATCACAGACTCTCTGAGTGAAGAGAAGAGCTGGAAGGACTAGGGAAAGAGAATCCGTTTCCCACTCCACTCGCCCCCACTGTCATTAGAATAATGCACAATGAGTTTTGCAGTTGAGATTGTGGCCAAATAATGACCCTCCTAGTGAGCATCCAGAGAGGGGATAGCTCAGACCTTTTACTGCTCTAGAGAATTATATCTAAACTGAAATATTTCTTAAGTGAAAAATGAGTGGGCTGGGTGCAGTGGCTCATGCCTGTAATCCTAGCACTTTGGAAGGCTGAGGCAGTTGGATTGCTTTGAGCTCAGGAGTTTGAGACCAGCCTGGGCAACATGGTGACACATCATCTCTACAAAAAGTAAAAAAACAAAAACAAAAAATTAGCCTGTTGTGGTGGCTCCTGCCTGTGGTCCCAGCTATTCGGGAGGCTGAGGCTGGAGGATTGCTTAAGTCCCAGGAAGTAGTGGTTGCTTTGAACTGAGATTGTGCCACTGCATGCTGCCTGGGTGAGAGCGAGACCCTATCTCAAAAAAAAAAAAAAAAAAAAAAAAAACAAGAGAGAGAGAGAGAGAGAGATGTGTGTCCTGGCACCTTCACTTCTGGTCTACATGGCCAGGGGAAATCACTGTGGATTCTGGCAGCATCTCCTGGGTCGAAGGTACAAGTAACCACTGAAGTAGATAAGATCACCAGTAACATCCCAGTGCATGGTCACATCACTGACATCCTTTCCACATGCTCAGTCAGTGTCAATTTAGCACCAACCGTGTTCAAAGTCCTCTGCTGGAGTTTGATGCAGCCTCAGGACATGAAGAACCCACAATCTAGTGGATGGTAAACTGAGAAATCTCAATCTGAGCAGACCACATCCTTTCTAAACATTCTTTAACAGTCTTAATATGACCTGAATTTCCCCTGGCCCCTGCCCAACTCTCCAACTTCACCACTGCAGATCCCTAGCGCATTCCACTCCCAACACTGGTTTCTTTCCAATTTGCCTGCTCCTTCTCTTCCTCCAACCCTAGATCTTGGTGAAAAAGTTACTTCTTGAAGGAAACATTTCCTAAGTCCCCCAGTCAGGAGCCCCTGCTGTATCTTTCACTGCACTCTCTTTTTCCTTTGTTGCAGTAATTGTAGTTTGATTGTATATTTATGGGACAGTTTGATACTGCCTGTCCTCCTCATTGGACTTCAAATTTCATGGAACAGAGGCTGAGAAAACTTTTGTTTATCACTGAGTTCTCAATGCCCATCGTAGGTCCTGGTTCAGAGTCAGTTCTTGACAAATGTTCCTTAAGTAAATGAATAAATGTGCACAAGGACATAAGTTAGAAGGTAGGAGAAACAAAATCCTGGTGCATAGGGTCATGAAACAGTGTGGCTGCAGGTGGTCATTTCTCTCCCCAAACATTCCTTATGTACACAATGCCTCGCACATAGAAGGCTTGTGGAATGAACAAAGACGGAATGAAGGGTGAACTGGAAAAAAATCACGTCTCATTCTCTTTTTTGTTTGTTGACATGATTATCCTTTATATAAATAGTAATGTTTGAAAACCCATTTCTGTATATGTGTCACAAATCTTGTGAAAAGATAGTTTAAAAACAAGCAATAGTTAATAAAACAAAACAAACGAAACAAAAAATCCCACAACTCAGGATGTGGCTGGGAGACACATCTTTGTCATTTCCAGACCCTACGTTGCTGTAGAGCAAGCAGAGCTTAGAATCATGCAGAGGGGACAGTTATAAGACTGAGTATGAATTGTGGTCTAGTGAAGTGCTGAGGGTGCTCAACAAAGGCCCCTAGGTGAGAGAGAAAGAACAGGCCGGTGTTTAGGCTGGTGGGAGCACTGAATTCCAGGCTAGAGAGCAAGAGAGATGAGGTGCTTGCTGTCAGGAAGGGCCCTGGTACCTGGTATGGACTGATCCACAATGCAGGAGAAACCAGTGGAGGGTGTGCAGCAGGTGAGGGGTTCTGAAGATTCCCTCAGCTTTGTCATGGAGCAGGATTAGGAGGGGGGATGAGTGGGAAGCAGGAGGAAAAACTTGAAGCTGTTCAGGTGGGAATGTTGAAAGCCTGGGTCTCATAGAGGTGGTGGAAATACACTCATGTTGAATCAAGTTCACAGCCGAGTAAACCCTGAGAATTACCGTTACAGTACTCGAGGTATTCTGTGAGACACAGGTGCTTTGTTTTAATTGGTTTAATCTCTAGAAAGCTTAAATTATCTTTCTAAACAAAGGATTCTGCATGATAGGTACATCTTTGTGCTAGGGTCCTTCCTTAAACACATCCTTTTTTGGATGTGTTTAAATTCCGTTGGAGTTCCTTGGCAGTGAGAAGTTGCTTAACATTTATGTTCACGGAGGAAGAGATTTTAACCAGGCTATGGACTCCATCTCCTCTTTTTTTCTCAGTCCCATGTGTCTCATGAAATGTCAGGTCTTTATTCTGTCTCTTGGTGCTCTCAGTATGATTCTTAAATTGACTGTTTCACATTTCCTCTGTTCTCTCTCCTACGACTGACATGGGCTGATTTTGCTCTGCCCTGGCACCCAAGGCAGATGTGAACATCCCAGGGACCGGAGATCCCCTTCCAAGTAATGACACACTCAGTGACCCCTCCTGTCCTGCAGATTGCCATGAAAGCCGTAATTAATAACTGAAGATGTGCAGATTTGGATTTCTAAAATCAAACAAAGACATATTTGTAGGTAGAAGAGGCTAATATCTAGGTATATCTAAAAATGTGTTAAGGCTACAACATGTATTTAGTGAAGATCAATCAGCCTTGACTAAAGGTTGTCATATAACAGAAAAATGGGACTTTAAAATAAGGCAATTTGGCAAAAGCCCATATTCTGGTTAAGTGCATGATTGCAGATTCAAATATGTTTGAGATTTTCTGATCAAAACCAGGGCTTGGGTCAAGTGTGCTGGCTCACACCTCTAATCCTAGCACTGTGGGAGGCCCAGGCAGTTGGATTGCTACAGCTCAGGAATTTGAGAGTAGCCTGGACAATATAGGAAGACCCCCATCTCTACAAAAATATAAAAAATAGCCAGATGTGGTGGTATGCATCTGTGGTCCCAGCTACTTGGGAGGCTGATGTGGGAGCGTTGTTGGATCTCAGAGTTCGAGGCTGCAGTGAGCTATGATTGTGCCCAGTGCACTCCAGCCTGCGTAACAGAGTGAGACTCTGACTCAAACAAAAAAAACAAAACAGAACAAAACATGGCTTGGCCATTCATCTTTCTCACACTATGATTAAGGCAACCTGTTAGCCTGACCAGTCTGTATAACCATGACAGACTTTTTGGGTAGAGAGTGGCCGGTGGCTGTAACAACCTCATCTGTTGTTCTGGGAGTCCAAAGAGAGAGGAAGTTGTGGAGTTGCTAATTGATGACTTTCATTCAAGCATTAGCTTTCTCTTGCTGTTGTAATCCCTAGGATTTTAGCCAGCAAAATTCCCCCGAAACAATGAAGCATCTTTACTTGCTGAAGGTGAATCTAAAAAGCGCTCTTGTGGGAAATAGCTACCTCTAATGTCCCATTCACCACACATGGCAATAGGCTGGGAATCCTCTAAGAAAGCAACAATGGAGATTTATGTTGCCATCTGTCTCTGGGAGATTTGAATGTTTATGTGACTCTTAGCTGTAGGGTTTTGGCAGCAATATTGTTGATACACAGGAAGGAAAGATGTGATTAAAACTAAGAGGCTAAAAGCTGGAAGTTGATCTGATTCCATGTGATGTTTTGTCATCAGAGCCTACTGTCCTTCCAACCCCCGCCTCCTGCTGACTTTTCCCCAATCATCTTACTTTATACCAAACAAATGATCTCTGAGGCTTACCTTAGCTGAGTCTCTGTTAAAACCACATAGGCTCCAAACAACTCTCCTTAACAATGGGGAAGAGAAAGCGAATAAGGTGGCGTTGCAGGAGTCCCCTGGAACAACAGATGCACTATCAGCATTCAAAAAGACAAGGACATTAGGCAAAAACTTTGAATGTAAATCTCTCCTCCCAGGTCCCTCCAAAGCTTTGTGTATTTCAATCATTTCCTTTCTGGTCCAAAATACAGTACTTTCGTATTACTCAAAGGTCTGTCACATTTTCTACACAATTTATTATAATATAAATTCACAGAATCAAAAACATATACAATATCTCTACTTTTTTCCTCTGGAGTAACTCACTCTCCCTAAGGAAGTGAACAATGGGATTTGTGTTTGAGCATAAGTCTTAAGCTTTAGAAATGAATCACATGTGACTCAGTTATTTTTAAAAATAAATAAATAAAGCTGGGGGGAAAGGAAAGTCAGAGAGAGAAGAGTTTAAAGGGGAAAAGAACAAGGCACGGATTTTCATGAACTGCGGAGACGTAGTCTAAATACAGAAAGGGGACTCCCGTCATCTTCAAGGGTTGAATATCTCACTTTCCTGTGCTGGCTCCCACACCCACATACACATATTCATTTGTTAACCTGTCAATGAAAATCCCTGTCCCCCAAGCATTTCTTTACATTTAGAAAATTGACTGTATACTATCCTAGCTATGGCCAAAACTTACATTCTATACAATCACAACCTTGTAAACCAGAGAGTTCTTTTTGCCTTGGATGAGGTAGGGTGGAAAACTTGATTGTCCCAAAAGGTTTTATTTTAGTTTCTTGTGAAACATTTAAAGCTATATGACTGCTTATTTAATTCTTTGGCACAGCAGGGTTTTTCAAAATTAGCATTAAAATGCTACTTACCTAGGTTAAGTCAAATCCAAGCATTAGCAAGACTTAGTGAGACTGGATATGGAAAGAGTGCTTGTTGGCTACTTGATGCAGATTATTTTTCCTTTGGGACAGTAGCTGCCTGGCTTTGGGGAGCAGGAATCTAATGAGAAACATAGAGCGTCACTCCTCTATATAACACGTGGTTTCCTGTGAGGCAAGTGGGACTCTGGGCAGTTATCACCTCAGGATTCAAAAGCAATAGGGTAGACAAAGGTTTCCCAAGTGATTACGGGGGGATAACATTCAGTTGCAGGTAATTTTAAAATCAGGAGACTTAACTCCCAGAATTCTAAGAGCATCTCAGTTTGGGATTTTCTACCAAACTCTTCCTGATTAGCAAGCCCACACATATTAGGATGGGGCCTCTGTGTCGTTCAATGCCAGAAATATGATGATTTTAGCACATGTCTGAAAATTCTTGGAAACACTTCCCATGAAGAGGTGGAGTCTAGTTGCCTTCCCTTTAAATATCGGGCTGGCCTTAGCAATTTGCTTCTCATTTTGTAAAGGTAGCAGAGTGATTCTGTGTGGTTTTCAAGGCTAGTTCACAAAAGATAAGCTTCTGCCTGGCACTCTCTCCCTGGAGGTATACTCCTTTGGCACATGGAAACCATGTACTAGAGCCACCGGTGGCGGTGGGAGGGAGGGGGAGAGAGAGAGAGAGAGAGAGAGCATATAATCAAACGAAAGATGCCTAAAGATCCAGTAGTTCCAGCCCCAGCTATTCCAGTCTTCCCAGAGCAGGTGCCAGATGTGTGAGTGAAGAAGCCTTTGAGTGGATCCCAATCCCAGAATCATCCGATGTCAAGAGTTCTTATGCCAGAACCTCCCCAGACAAGCTGATCCAGAATACTGTATTTGCAGGAACCATGAAAGATTTTTTTAAGTTGTTTATTTTTAGGTCAGATCACCAATTTTGAGGGGGTTTGTTTCACGACAGATAGATGTGAGGTATTGCTGTAACAAAACTTAAAACATCTGACAGTGGTTCGGGGCCTGAGTCGGGGGTGGAAATTGGAAGAATTTTGAAGAGGCTGTCAGTAAAAGATTAAAGAAAAGTAAATAAAATGTATCAGAAGCTGGAGGAAAGGAAGCCCTGGTTATGAGGTGGTAGGATGCCTGGCAATATCCTCTAGATACCGTAGCAGCTTAAAAACAGAAAATATACCTAAGGGACTCACAATCCAGTACGGACATATCTAGACAGAATGTTGAAGGTGCTGCCTCGTTCTTTTAGCTGCCCATAGTAAAATATGAGAGCAGAGAGATGAAGTAAGGAAAAATTGTTAAATATAAAAGAGCCAAGACTGTGGGTGTCCAAAAAATACAACGATTTCTTAGTCTCATCCTCTCCAGATGGCAAATGAGGCTAACATTATAATATGTAATTTTCATTTAAAAATGAAGACAACAGTGTAACTCTAGAATCCTTTGTTAAGACTCAGACAGATTTAAGGAAGTACTTCATAGGTTTTTTTTCGAACAGTCAAAGATCCCTTTAAAGATCTTAAGGGCATCCCTCTCAGCCATCTCCACTAAACAAAAATGCTTCCAAGAATCATAAGGGCAAAGTTCCACAATAGCTTTAGAGGAGCATAAAGTAGAAAAAAGTTTATCTCGTTGAGGTTACATGTGAATCTCAGTTAGCTTTATAAGAAACACACAAAGTTTTAAAGAGATGTGTACTAATGAAAGTATTGCCAATTTATACTAAAAAAGACAGAGGTAGTACAAAATGAAAAGAGGTTTCTTTGGACCTCTGAAATTCTGTGAGAAAGAAGCAGACTGACCCCTCAGCCATAAAGACGGGGAACATTTAATAGGACAGGAATGATACGTCAGAGGGAGAAACCAATAGCCCAGAGAATGGAGCCAAGAGCCAGGGATAATCATTCCTGGAGAGATTACTGAGCTCTAATCAAGGAACTGGCAAACTGTGCCTGGCTGGATTGCAGAGCTGCTGTGGACTACTGATTACCATATGTGTTCTGTTTTTCAAATGTCTTTAGTGGCTGTCCTATGCCTAGCCCACCAAAATACGCTGGGTTTGTGGAAGGCAAACAACTTGTCACTTTAGTTCACAGATCTTGAGATCAGGAGCAGTCTTCAAGAGGCTGTAAATGAGGATCCGTAGCTGACTGCAGCACCTGAGCCTGATTTAGATGATGAGCTACCGGCCCTTGAGCCTAAGACTGGGGCTGTAACAGCTGAGATAGCTGTGGGTCTTAGGAGGGGGGGGGGTCGGCGAGTGTATTTTGCATATGGGGTCAACAGAGTAAAACTCAAACATTTTAGAGTCTAGATCCTAGGGTCTCCATGGCCTAGTTTTATTCTTCACTGGTCCCTCTCACACACCTTGGGCACCAGCCTGTCATTGTTATGACTTCCAGAAATTGCTGCTTGCTCTCCACCTTTTGTTGTGAAATGTGGAGTCCTTGCTGAAAAAAATTACAGTTTTAGTAAGATCTGGAGGCTTCAAGTGATCCTATTAAGGACAGATAATTTCCTGAGTTAGAGCCTCCAGCACAAGGGTGCCCATTAGTAGTCTGTCACAGAGTTTAAATATCACCCTGAGGTCATCATAAACAGGGAAGACAGAAGACATTAGCTCAAGGATTTACTTTACAAATAGAGTGGCAGCATTTGCATTGCACTCCTAGGGCTCAGCCTAACCCCAAAAATGATTGGACCAAGGCCCCAACTTCATCACTTACAATATTGTAACCTTGGAAATGTTGCTTCATCTTTCAGACCTAAGGGTAGGCTTAGATTGTAGGGCAAGCTCCAGGCTTCCCAATGAATCCTCCCTCCCAACCAATTTGCTAATGACAGTCAGGACCTTAGACAGCAGCTGATGACCTCTGTGGAAGGCGGTAATATTTTAGTCAGGACTTATGTGTACTCTCAGGGTCTGTTTACTGGCTCATAGAATAAGACGACCAAAAATATGATTGCGATACCAAAGTTATGAATAAAACTTGAGCATTAAATGACATAGAATGAGTAGTGTGAGGATCCTTAAATGACATTTATAGAACACCATGTTGGGCTCTCAATTTTGACAACAACCAAAAGCATGCAACCTCACTTAAAATTAATGACCAACAACAGGAAAAAAATAAAGCTTTCTTCAACCTACTGTGAATTCTCTAGTACACTTAGCAGATAATTGACATAGAGACTGAAGGATAATTCAGTCTGCCTCTCCCAAGGTGTGACTTTCCTTTGGGGCCTTATTAAGACATATCACAACACATGTTGTCATTGTGGCATTCATATCAGAGGTGCATTTATTTAATACACCATCCACTACTTCACAGAAAATGGGAAACACTTGGGAATTTCATATTTTGTTTTGCTCTGTGAACACATGGAAAACTCACTTACCAGTAGGTTCCTCTTTATGTGCTTTCTATGTGCATAAAGTGGATCTCTTTGTATCTCAAATATCTGGGGGAGCTCCTGAACCGTGCTGTGCAAGCTGCAGAAACGAGATTAACAAGACAAGGTGTCTTACTCCCTTAGGGAACTCCGGGTCCTGAAGGGGATCAGAAAAACCCTGCTCTGGGGAAATGAAGGGGAGGAGGTCAAGCTCGGAAGGAGTGTGCAGAATTCCCTTGAAGATGTTTTTGTTATTTCAAAGTTGAGTGATAACTTGAATTATACTATTTATTAATAGCTTCGATAGAAGAAATTGGAAAACGCTGATGTTTTTAGTGTGCAATCTTGGAATCAGGGTCAAATTAACATGATGGGCTTACATGGTGTTTCACCCCACTGTGTGCTTGTATTTGCTCCTCTGTCTGTCTGGAAAGCCTGCCCATGTTCTCTGGAAAACTCACATGTGTCCTAAGACACTCTCCCCACTCCCACCTCTGCCCCAGAACCAAAGCAAAATATCATACTTTTTTCTGTACTACTTCTGTAAATGTTATTTACTTATTTATTGCATTGAAATAATAGTTCCATAGTTCAATAAAGTCTACATAGTTGTCTTTCCCAACTAGAGTGTGAGGGAAGGGCAGTGTCTCACCAGTTCATGACCTGCAGTGCCCAGCTCCATGTCTAACTCATTGAAGGCACTTAACAGATGCTTGGTGAAATTAAAAATGGTAAGCAACCTAGGTGAAAAAGATTGGTCCCAAAGCAGAGGCTAGATTATGTCGTTTCTTTGCTCGACGATCCAGAGTGAAATTCAAACATTTTAGAGCCTGAATCCTAGGGTCTCCATGGCCCAGTTTTATTCTTCATTGGTCCCTCTTACACACCTTATGCACCAGCCTAAGCAGAGTGCCTCAATGTCCCTAAATACCCTGTATTTCTCATATTTATGTCTTTTTTATTGTTGTTGTTCCTTTATCGTAGTGTGATGTTCTCCTCTACTTCGGTAGGGTATATGCTAAGATGGTAAAAGTTCTTCTTAGAAGCCATTTCCTCTATGAAGCCTTCCTAGTTACTTCAGTAGAAGGAGCATCCTCCTTTTTTTCTTCTCCCTTTGCACTATGTTTCACTGTCCCTGCCACATTACACCTTGTAACTTCATTCATTTAATCAACATTTATTGAACTATATATAGAAAGATAAAAATATCCACTACTTTCCCTCAAAATCTCAGATTCTAGTGTGCAGGCACATAAAAGGAAGCTATAATCAAATTTTAAAAGTGTTGGCCACGCACAATGGCTCACCTCTGTAATCCAGCATTTAGGGAAGCTGAGGTGGGTGGATTGCTTGAGCCCCGGAGTTTGAGTCCAGTCTGGGCAACATGGCGAAACCCAGTCTCTACAAAAAGTACAAAAATTAGCTGGCTGTGGTGGTGGGTGTCTCTGGTTCCAGCTACTTGGGAGGCTGAAGTGGGAAGATCTCTCGAGCCTGGGAGGCGGAGGATGTGGTGAACCACAATCCTGCTACTGTACTCCAGCCTGGGTGAGAGTGAGAGCCTGTCTTAAAAAAAAATGTGCAATGGTAGAAATACTCAGAATTTTTTCACAGCTCTTATGACTTGAAATTATGCATTGTATTTTTTAAAAATTCTCATTTCCACTGTGAGTTGTTCATCATCATATCTCCAGCGCCCAGAACACCCCAGACATGGGGTAGGCAGTCAATAATCATTTATTGAATACATTAGTGTAGAATAATTTTTAAAGTTTTTCACAGTTAATCTACAATGGAAGTTTACATTTTGCTAATATGAGTTCCCTTCAAGATTATAATTCCCTCAATTCCAAGCAGTAATTCTTCCATACTGTGGCCCCATCTTCTTAAACATGTGATTTCCATGTTCACCTGCATGGAATTGGTGTGAAAGGGAAAGAGTATGGGAATTATGTGATGCTTGCTTCATAGTCTGGGCCTCGAAGTGTTGCACTCACTTCTGTTCATATTCCATGGGTCAGAACTCAGCCACCTGCCCACCTCCACCTATAAGGGGGATGTGCAATGTGGTCTAGCTGGTCTAGTCCAGGAAAAAAAAAACTTAGTCAGGGTCTGTCAAATTCTATGAATGAGGGAGGGAAAAATGGAGAAAAGGGTCAACTACCCAGGGGAAGGGGCCTTGTCAGCAAAGGCTTCGTGGAGGAGGTGATGCAAAAGATGAGTCTTAAAGTAGCACTGGGATGTGGCCACCTGAAGAGGGAGGAGAAGGAATTACTAAAAGGTAAGTATAAGCTAAGCAAAGGAGTGGAAACAACCCAGCATTCTCCGAGGTCAGAAGACAGAGAGACAAAGAGAGGACGTGAAAATGGAGAGGAATGAAGGGGAGACCTTGAGTGTGAGGTGGAGGGCTTAATGCCATTACACAGAGCTTGGAACTCACTACAGGGGAGAGAAGGAGCCACTGAAAGTTTGAAGCAAGAATGCAGCACAAATGATTTGCAATTTGAATAGAGTCTTCAGGTGGAGAGGACAGAGAGGGGATTTGAGTTGGAGCCTAACAGACCACTTAGGAGGTTATGTATTTAAACTTCCATATGGGGTCCCAACAGAAGATCGCTCGAGGAAAATCTGAAGTGTATATACACATCTGGCTGCAGCCTCAGCCACTGCGATTCAGCAGGAATGTTTACAAAGCTCCCCAGGCCATTCTGATAGTCAGCCAGGTATAGGAATTACTGCCTCTGTGCATCATGAGCTCCTGAGAGGACAAGCAGACCTCTTTCCTCTTTGGTTTCTCCCAGATAGAGCCAGGCCTTACCTTGCATATGATCCCATATCATTACATATGGTATACATATAGTATACTCACATTGTTTGAAGTCTTTCCACTATACCCTTTCTAAGAAAGGGTTCTTTCTTAGAAAGAAAGAAAATAGTCCCATTTCACTCTTATTTAATCTGCATTATCTTTTAATAATTGATTAATTTGTTTTAAAATGGCTAAACATCTACTACACCTTGGGCATCATTTTCAGGCTTGAGGATACAGAGATTGAAAATTCAAAGTGATGTGGGGGACATAAAAGTGGGAGAAACTGTTTCAGGGGGAGTTCTGGAATGTTTTACAACAGAGATAATTTTTGAAAAAGATCTTAAAAGGATCAATAGGAATTTAATCAAAAAACAGGAAAGGGCGTTCCAATCAGAGAGAACAGTGTGCAAAAGAACAGCATGAGAAGGTCTGGAATATCTGGGGATCTGTGGGACGTTCAGCATGGTGAGTGCAGAGGCTGTGCACATGGGGGCACAGGAGATGAGGTGGGAAAGAAAGGGGCTGAGAGGCAGTAGTGTGCTGGAAACTCCTCAGAAACAACAACAGCAAAATCCAAACATGATTTGCAGAGTTTGCCAATTTCTGATTTCAAGCTGTCAATGATTTAGGATTGACTTACAAAATTCCTAAACATTTTAAAACTGGTTTTTATGAACTGGTAGCAGCTGCTTCCAGTACATGACTGATTAGAGGTCAGATCCTTTAATTTTAAGAGAGATTTTGAAAAAATTTGTTTTCCCTTGCCTTGGTTGTGCCTCACATTAAGATGAGGCTTGTTTTAATGAGTTTGGAGTGGAGTAAGCCAAAGAAACACACAAGGGACCTGAAAGCTCACTAGAGGTATTAATTAGGCTCCTACCACTCACCAGTAGTGCACTTAGACCTAGGCAAGAGGAACCCCCATTTTGGTTTCTATATCAAGTGGGCTAGCTCCAGCCTGCTGCAGACGTAGACCTTCTCCACAGAATGAGGAATCCATAGTGCCATGCCCAACAGGAACTTATCTCCCCCATTTCTCCATATACTCCAGATGCCTATGACCCATGACTCTGGCATGCTCTCTGCAAATGGAGTCTTCCCTGAAACCACCCTCTTGAGGGCATATACGTCATCCCCAAGGGCTGGCCAAAGAGAAGCTGTTTGAGGAAGTTATGGAGATGTGGGGGGCTGGGATGTCCACACACATGCATTTGTGGCCCCTTATATCATGGATGGAGCTGGGGATGGGAAGTGAAAAGAAGTGGGTCAGTGGGTTAGTCTCAAGCTGCACTGGCTCCCTCTGTACTGCCACATTTTGGTGAGGAACTTTGAGGAGTCCAAGAATCTAACTGTGAATCTGGCCTTCAATTTCATTATAAAGGCATATTTGTCAAAGCAAGAGAAGAGAACAGATTTAGTGTTTCGTTAATTGGATGTCTATTTTTAAATATTTAAATATATGGTATGTGGGCCTTCGTTTTTACTTTTACCCTGGGCCCTGCAAATGTTAGGGGTGGTTCTTGCCTACTTCATTGTTAGGGCTGTATTGTCAACCAAAGTAAGCAAACTACAGCCTCCAGGTGAACTCCTGCCCACTGCTGTATTGTAAACCAAAGAAGCAAACTACAGCCTCCAGGTGAATTCCTGCCCACTGCATTTTTAAATAAGATATGTGAGCTTAGAATAGTTTTTACACTTTAAAAATAGTTCTTAAAAATCAAAAGAAAAACAATATTTTGTGGCATGTAAAGATTACACGAAACCCAAATTTCAGTGTCCACAAATTGCTGTCTTGGAACACATCCGTGCTCATTCATCTATGTATTGTGCATGTCTGTTTTCACACTACAGCAGCAAAGTGAATAGCTGGGAAAGAGACTGTAGGGCCTGGAAAGTCTAGGGTATTCACTGTCTAGCCCTTATAGAAACATTTCCTGACCCTCACCCTGGAGTAGCAGACAGGCAGGAGGAAAGGAAGAGTCAGGCAGTTCTCACGCTGGCTGCACAATAGAATCACCTGTTGATTTCTCCAAGCAGACCCCCCACCCACAATATTTCATGAATGGTCTGGCGTGGGGGATGTTTTTCAAACTTCCTGGTGATTCAAATGAGAGTCAGGGCTGAGAAACACTGGGCTAAGGGAATTAATAACATGAAGGTCTGAGTTTCCCAACTGTTAAGCAAGATGGTGCAGGACTGGCCTGCTTTTCCCAGGGATCTTAGTGGATTATAGCCTTTCTTGAGGAAGAAAGGTACCCGGTGATGAGATTTCATTGAAGATGGAGAGGGGCAAAAGAGTAATTGTTTCTCACTGTAGTATGATTTACAAGCTCAGTTCAAGGGTTTTAACCTCTCTAAACCCTTAAACCATTGTTTCAAACATGTGTCCCTGGACTTCCCTGGCATTGTCTGCATCTCTCAGGCAGGCACACCTTGGTCTATGTAGCACATACCTTTGCAGGGACCCCTGCTGGGTCATTTCTCAGGATACACCCCAACGGGGAACCCTTACCCCATCTGTGCAGCATGCCCTCCATAATTATTGGTGGTCTCGGAGGGAAGGAGAAAAAAGACAGCTCTATCAGAATCCCATTCTCCACTAGCACAGTCAGCACCATCAGCAGAGGATGGCTCCGGGGCTGCAAGGCTGCTCTGAGCTATTATTGTGCCTGGCTCTCTCTCAGCATGACTCAACGCAGACAATATAGCACACCGAGAGCGTGGGGGATGAACAGTAAATACAAGGCCTTGGATTTTTTTTAATCTTGTCAGTTTTTCCCTGATTTGTGTCCTTTATCCTAGCCCCCTCTGCTATATAAGCTTCTCAAAGCTAATGCCCATAACGCCACCACCCACTGGTAGCAGCAGGCTGCTGGGCCACTGTGGGGTTCTCATTGCAGAAATTTACAATGCCCGCCATTCTTCAGCAACTGTACGTGTTAACCCAGTGGCACAAGGTTGCTCCAACACCTTCCCCCTCTGGTTTCTCTTTACTCTGGAGGCCAACAGCGACTATAGGAGTGCCGCCCTCCTGACTCGAACTGCTTGCCTCAGTGAGCACACATCACATCCTCCAACCTGGCAGAGCTAGAATAGGCCCCACTGAATGACAGGAACATCGGGCAATTATGGAACTGAGACGATGCCTGACATTTCTACTGCCACATTAAAAAAGTTAAAAATATTTCTCAAAGGTGTTTCTTTGGCCTGTTGTAGATACCTACCCTCCATCCCCTTCTTTCTTCTATTAACAGCTGATGTGATTACATCTCTAAAATGTGAGCTTGCTGCAAGGCTGCTGGGAGTGACCTCAACAACGAGCCTACGAGCTACTGTAGCTGTTAGGAGGTGAAACAGTGCCATACATTTTGCTCCCTTCAAATAACTCCCTGGAACAAGTCACTCTTTTCACAATTCCATTAATTCTAATCAGTTTCAAGGGTAATTTATGGCTCCCATTTAACTAAGAAATGTGCCTATTATCTCTACCTCAGCTACTGTGAAGTCTACCTCTGTGCAATCTCCTGTTCCAGAATCCAGTAGAGACGGTAGCGACTGTCTGGAAATACATTTGCCTTTGCATAGACGATTTACTGCTTCAGGGGAAACAGAAATACTTGGAGGATGAAGATGCGGTCGCTCTCATGAGCTTTTCTGGTGAGAAATATGCATCGGCTGAGGACACCTATGTTTGGCTTTGGGTGAAGGATTTACAAACTGAAATCACAGAGATTTCAACAGAAGAGCAAGGGAAGGAAAACATAAGGTAGCAGCTCCTGGTGGGTAATGGTCTGACCAGAAGAAAGCCCGGAATCCTGGGTCCTCTTAACATGGAACGTGAACTTGTGAACACATTTCTTCTTCTTCTTTTTTTTTTTGAGACAGAGTTTCTCTGTCACCCAGGCTGGAGTGCAGTGGTGAGATCTCGGCTCACTGCAACCTCCGTCTCCAGGGGTCCAGAGGGTCTCCTGACTCTGCCTCCTGAGTAGCTGGAATTACAGATGCCTGCCACCATGCCCAGCTAATTTTTGTTTTAGTAGAGACAGGGTTTTGCCTTGTTGGCCAGGCTGGTCTCATACTCCTGACCTTAGATGATCCACCTGTCTCGGCCTCCCAAAGTGCTGCGATTATAGGCATGAGCCACCGTGCCCAGCCTTTTAAATCACCAAATACCTGGCATGAACATTATTAGCAATTTATCAAATCATGGGGCGCCTAAGATTATGGCATATCTGACAAGAAGGAGAAGAAGATGATGGAAAAGGGACTGGCCTCCCAAGTTGGCACTGTCAATCCAAACATGGGATCCCAAGAATGCCCTGCAGTTTCAGGAGCGGATGCCCCCTACGTGGTGTTCAGGGAAATACACTCAGTTAGGAATGAACAGCCATGCTTCTGGCAGAATACCTGCACGCTGAAGCTCTGATTTGTATTCAGTGGAGGGTAACCTACTCACTTCATCTTAGAATATGTGCAAAAAATAGAGAAGGAGCCAATAAAAGGTAAATAGGCCTGTCACTGAACAAAACCAGAAAGGCTCCAGATGCATGAGAGATGGGCAGAACATGCGACACGTGTGAACATCAGGAAGGGGCTGGGAGAACTGTCAAGATCCTGCAGCTAGCGGATCTGTTTCACACGGCCTCTACTCCTTTACATAAATTTGGCACAGCAAATCAAGGAAAGGGGAGGGTTTAACAGACTCCTCAACATTCCAGCTAACTCACTCCTTCCCACATATTGTGTATTTTTTCTCTACTTTCACTGTGTCCAAGAGGTTTCTACAACAAAGTTTCTTTGATATGGTATATGGTCTTACAGGGCATCCACCAAGAAGATGTACCAAGAACATGTACGGAGATTCTGCTATACTTTATTCCATATCATGTTACAAGAAAACAACAGGGACAGCTGACAAACCATTACATCTTCATAATACAGACAAATTACAACTGGTAACAAATACGCAACATGTATTATTCCATTCTCCTTACTATGTGTCATTTGAAAGTATAATAGTTTTCTGAATAATGCTAACACATTTCTAGGTACCAACCCCCTGTTAGAAAGTACACATCTCAGTGCATCATACAAAAAAAAAATAATAAAAGATAAAAGGAAAATTTTAAAAATCCACTCCCAACTAGAGAATGTAGGTTTTGTATGTGCCTCTAAAATATGCTGCTGTGGGGGAAAGGAATGAGAATAGAAGATTGCTTATTTTATTGATTTTTTTGTGTTTTTGGTTTATGAGGAAATTACAAGGCAATAACATATACATTTCCTCTGCCTACAAGCCAGTAAAGGAGATGGAACTTATGCGCAGTTATGCAGCATATTCCTATGTATAGGGGGCAGGCAATAATCTACCCCAGTATATACAGCCTAAACATCCTCTTATATAACAAAGATTACAAAACCAATAATATTCACAGATGAGTATCTTATATAGATGCATAACCAAGGGTACTGATTATACTGGCTGTCATATACACACCGAGGAATGGATACCAAGAGGCCTCACTTTCTTTGTAAGTCTGGAGGGCTCCCGGAAACTTTCTAATCACTCTTGGGAGGTAGAAATCACTTCTCACCCCTGCATCAGTGGATGGACAGCCACCCTGTCTTATGTCCCCTATTTTTTGCTGAGCGTTGCAAACATTTTTTTTCACATCCTATGTATATTTTTAAATCAACCAAAGTGTTCTTTTAAGAAAATGGAAATTAAGGGTCAAATCTCCTTTCAGAATACTGTGTGTGCAGTGATGTGCTAAGGTGTTTGTACTATTCTTACCATCTGTTTTGAGTTCAAGATATTCCTTCATATAAAAATAATCTCACAAAACATTCCAGTGCTTTCTCAATAGAATAAAAAATCTGGTAATGAACACAGTCTGTACTGATTTTCATGACTGCTCACAAAGAGGGCAGAAGAGAAGAGAAACGGAGGGAGAACATGATTGCAAATAGGGGAAGGAGAAAGGGAGGGAGCGAGAGGGCTTGGGGGGAGGAGAGAAGAGAGAGAAAGAGAGAGGGGGAGAGAGAGAGAGAGAGAACCAAACTTTGGATTTCCTGTATGGATGGCAAGTATAGGGTACTCAAAACCTCCTGACCTTGTGAGAGGTATGTCTCTGTAACAAAACAGAATTTTCCCTCCACTGATCAGTATTATATTTCACTTCTCCAAAGAAGCTGCCTATGACAGGCACATGGGTCTCTAATAGTCCCAGTTGAAGTCTTTCAACATTAAATATTTTCAAATTTTCAAGTTAAAAACCTTATTAAAAAGCAACATTTAATCATCAGTTGCTCTTGCTTTAGACTTAGTGAAATACAAAAGTCATGCCTCTTCTCCAAATGAATGATTCAAAATAAGTCACAGGAAAGGCCATTTTTAATTGCATGTAAAGTTTTCCCCCTATATTTTAAAAAATCCTAATTTAAGTACACTTTAAATTAAAATACCTCTAAAGACTTCCAGTGTGTTGGAATGTATGAAAGAGGAATGGAAAAGATTTCTAGGTAGCAAACAGTAGACATTCTACACTTAGGTGTTTTCTGCTCTCTTTAAAACCAATCAGTAAATAATTCCTTGCTTAGCGCTTAAAAGTTTACAATGAATGCTACATCTGGATAGGATGAACTATGACCTTGACATAACGACCCATACTCCACTCCAGAGACAGTACCATTTTAAAGTTTAGGAGTTCTGCGTCCAGTTTCCTTGGTGTATTGAGCTTGATTATAGAAAAGCTTTACCCTCACCCAACTCTCAGAAAAAGGCTTTGTCAAGCTGGCTCTTAATTCCTAGTCTTGATCCTAAAAAAGTGTGACACATTTCAAGCACTCACTCATTTTTTCCTTCTTTCTGACCAACGGGAAAATGTAAGACAATGTACACAATGGTATTTCCGTAGGAATCTGTGTGCAGAGAAGCTAGGTTTCATGCTTTAGATGAAGTCTCCTAACTGCCCCTTTGGCTGCAGTACTACTGCGCATTCTGCAGCGAGGCCTGCCCCACTGGGTGCCGGCCTGCGTCGGGCAGCCCTCCCTCCAGATCAAAGCAAAACACATGCCTGGTCCACTTTTCCCCAGTGTCACATACTCGCCTGCATCTTCCAAGGTCCCTCAACTCCTTGAACAAGGGAAGCTGGGCCATTCCCTTTTCCATCTTTAAAGCAAGATTTCTGCCTTGTTTCTCATATCTACATTTGAACAGTTATTCCAGGAGATGCCTTAAAGTAAGTAACTCAATGATGTCTTCCAATGGCTTGGAATTTTTTTTTAATGTAATTTTTTAAAAAGGTGCTTTGTTGTAACTGAGCAAACTTTGGACTGGATCACGATGTAATGTACTTTGCAAGCCTTAACCAGCCAAGACTGCTTTCAAGGCTCATCCAACAGATACAGTTCTTTTGCACCAGGTTTAAAACATTTCTGTTCCTCACTCTTTTCTCCAGTTAGAAAATGTAAAGTGTAACAGAACGGATGGAAAAAAATAAGATGTGGACAAGACCCAGACACAAAGCTACCTCAATCTCCAGAAGCTGAAACATAAGCAATTTATCCCTGTCTTTGCTCTTAATGTTTGATAATTGTTTTTTTCTCTTCCAACCTATTCAAAAAACAGTCATGCTATGTGGCTTGAAAATGCTAAGCAGAGTCCAATATCCTATATATAAATGTGCAGTTATTTCCAAGTAAAAAAAAACCACATTTGCAAATGTTCTCAAAAGGTAAGCAACAGGTGGGGCCCCACAGTCAGGGGCCAAGTTGTCAAGTCAGAGAACAGAGGTTTGCTTTAGCAGAAAATTTCCTTCCTAGTGATTGCAAAATGTGCACTGCTCTCAAAGAAAACACACATTGTTTTATGCCACTCTGTGGCTTTCAAGTACAGACATTACTGAAGAAGTGTGAACACCAAATGTGTTGTCTTAATGTATTTAAGACATGGCTGGTGAAAGCATAAAAACCTTTACAGAGACGCTGCGCTGCAGAGGGAAATCAAACAAAATCAAACACAAAAGACTGAAAAGAACACATGCCATGTATCAGTAAGCAAAGCTTAATCTTCACATAGTTCTTGGAAATCACAAGGTATCCAAATGCGTGCAAGGTTTTAAATAAATTGCAGAGAAAACAGGGTCTTGCCAGCTTCAACTTTCTTGTAAGTGAAATTCACCACAGGGAACGAAAGAAAACTGATCCATGATTCCCTTCATATTATTGGCCACTTCATTAATGTTTTTTTTTTCTTCCCAGAATGATGACAACCTAATCCTGGAAGGACGAAAGAGAAAATTGTTATATAAACAATCTACATCATTAATTTTTCCTAAATTGCACGAGACATCAAAATTGGTCAGTCCAAAGTGAGCCCATTGATGTTCCCCACAGCTGCTTCAAACACATAAATAAGAAGAATAGTCTCCTCAAACAAAATGTTCTTCTAATATGATAAACAAATCTTCTGACTACACTTTCCTCTCTTAAAATCATTTAAATCCACCAATTCAATTGGTCTATCTTCCTCTTGGATTATTTAGAGAAAAAGAAATTCAGCAAATTTCCTTCCCTAAATCATTAGTAGTAATACTGGTCTTAATTAAGTGCCTGTAGCATCATACAGACCATTAAAAGGACATATCATCATGCTCATTTTTATGAACATGAAATAGAAAAATGGATCACATATATGCTTTTAAAAAATTCAGCTGTATATAATTTCTTGGTTGCCTATTACCATTATTTCAGTTTCAGCAGAATGAAAATTGGCCAGTGTGACCTGAATTGGCAGCCTCTTCCCCAACATCCTGTATAGGACTTCGTGTTTCCAATAATGCCTGCTTAAAACAGTAACAACTTGTGGGCGAATGGTTCAAACAAAAAGAGGGAAGCTTCACTCTGCCCCTTTCCATACTTCTTTTTGGCCCTTAAGCATTTTCACTGGGTCTCTAGGATGGGAAAAGAATGCCTTGCCAGGATGGGTGGAACACTCCCAGGTTCAAGGCACATAGCTGAGGTTGGTTCATTAGCTGCACTGAGTCCCAGAACCAGTTCCTTAGCTACATTTAGAAGCTGCTGGTCATTAAGGCCTGGTGAGGCCTTCGTGTCCCCATCTACAAGGCTGTAGAGTCATCTTCCCAGATGCAGAGGGAAACCTGGATGGTGTCTGATCCCAAAGATTTTGTCCTTGAGACTTCACAGTTCAGTTGTCCTGCTGCTGCCTACACAGGCTGTGGCATCAAGGACATCACCCCTACATAGCAACAGCCTAGCAATACCTTGACCAGAGAGCAGAAATTCCACTCTTATACTCAGGAACCATTGAAATAGCATCCTCCCCACCTTTTACCTATTTCCCCCACTTACTATGATGAGTTTCTGGCATGTTAAATTTCCATTCTTTCTTAAAATCAAAGCAAAATTTATAGAAAACAAAATTAACCATTTCAAAGAATACAATCTAGTGGCATTTAGTGCATTCACAATGTTATTCAACTATCATCTCTATTTAGTTCCAAAACATTTTCACCCCCAAAGGAGATCCTATATCCTTTAAGCAGTCACTTCCTATCTCTCCTTGTCCCAGCCCTGACAACTATTAATACTAACATTTCTGTCGCTATGGATTTACCTCTTCTAGATATTTCACACAAATGGAATCAGACAATATGTGATCCATTGTGTCTAGTTTTTTTCACTTAGCACGATGTTTTTGAAGTTCACCCATGTTGTAGCATCATTATTTTTTAGGGTTGAATAATAGTCTGTTGTAGGAATATACCACAGCTCATTTATCCATTCATTGGTTGATGTATATTTGGGTTGTTTCATCTTTTGGCTAATAGTGAATATTGCTGTTCTGAACATTCATGTACAATTATTTGTTTAAACACTGTTTTAAATTATTTTGAGTATATATCTAGGAGTGGAATTGCTAGATCACATAGAAATTTTATGTTTAACTTTCTGAGGAACTGCCAAACTGTTTTCCATCATGGCTGCACCATTTCACATTCCCACAAGGAATGTATAAGGGTTCCAATTTTGCCAAAACATTTGTTTGTTAAAAAAAAAATTATAGCCATCCTAGTGGGTATGAACTGATTTGCACTTGCATTCCCCTAATGATTAGTGATGGTGGGCACCTTTTCTGTTTTTGTTTTTGTTTTTTTTTAAAGACAGGGTCTTGCTTTGTCACCCAGGCTGGAGTGCAGTGATGCAGACCTAGCTCACTGCAGCCTCAACCTTTCTGGGCTCAGCTGATCCTCCCATCACAGCCTCCCAAGTAGCTGGGACTACAGGCACACACCCCACCATGCCTGTTTAATTTTTTGTATTTGTAGAGACAGGGGTTCACCATGTTGTCCAGGCTGGTCTTGAACTCCTGGACTCAAGCCATCTGCCTGCCTTGGCCTCCCAAGGTGCTGGGATTATAGGCATGAGCCACCATGCCCAGGCTGTTGGGGACCTTTTCATGTGGTTGTTGGCCATATGAATATCTTCTTTGGAGAAATATCTATTGATGTCCTTTGTTCATTTTTAAATTGGGTTGTCTTTTTGTTGTTGAGTTGTAGGAGTTCTTTATACATTCTGGATATTAATTCCTTATTAGATATATAATTTTTCTCCTATTCCATAGGTTGCCTTTTTACTCTGTTGACTGTGTCTTTTGATGTACAAAAGTTTTAAATTTTGGCAAAGTTCAATTTATCTCTTTTTTCTTTTGTTGCTTATACTTTTAGTGTTACATGTAAAAACCCAGTGTGAAATCCAAGGTTACAAAGATTTACCCCTATATTTTCTTCTAAGAGTCTTATAGTTTTAGCCCTTGCATTTATATCTTTAGTCTATTTTGAGGGAAGTTTTGTATATGGTATGAGGTAGGGGTAACCCTCTATTCTTGAGAGTTCTCTGTCCTCAGTTACTGAGCCAAAGGTAAACAAAAGCCCTTCTTTAAGTTTCTAGGAGAGGCCTGGGGGGGGGGGTAGATGGATACCACACACAGGCCCTTTGCTACCCCTACACCCCAACTCCTCAGCTATTATCTCAAATCCTTGCTGCTTGTGAGGCAGTTGTCCATGAGGCTTGTTTGACCACTCCTCATCCTTCCTTGATCGTGCAACTATGATTTTATCAAACCTCTTCTTAAGTCACCACTCTAGCAAAAATAATTACACGGGAACAACCTCTTTTGTCTCCAGCCTACCCTTGTTCTTTCAGGGAAATGAAGAAAGAACGTGCTCTACATGCTGCTCCATGTAACTATGCATTCTGATCTAGGCATTGGCATCTTTTTTGAGGCCCAAGACATCGAGAAGAGACGGCACTCATCCTCACAGTACTTCAAGCACACTTGTCCACAGGCATCCTCACCCGATCCTCAACCCCACTATCGGCGTTGACATTTTTATTAAGCAGATGACAAAACTGTCTCTTTCCTTCCATTTACTTTAAACAGCAATTGAGATTCAAGCTCTTCCCAGAAGCCTGCTCATCCCAGCTAAATGGGAGCCATAGGTCTGTCCTGACATCTGCTTGCCCAGGCATGGAGTTCCTACAACTATACTCAAATGATGTAGTCTTTCCTGGCTCTCCCCCTTTACCACTCTAATCAACAGAATGGAAACTTGGTATCCACACTGAACCAGAAACTTCATTTAGTCCCTCCTGAGGTGTGAAGACACTTCCTATGAAGGAGCAATCAGGGGACAGGTGGCATCAGTGTGTTCTTGATTAAGCTTGATTTTGTTGACTCTTGTGTCCCCAGAGCACAGACCATGCCTGGCTCAGGCACTCAATATACAGTTGCTGAATGAATAAAGGGGGAAACTGTAGAATCTGAAGACTTGAAGGTGGAATATGTTCTCAGATGTAGAGTTCCCTATGGCACATTCACTGAAGGCAAATGCGAGGCCTGTGAAATAGCACAGAGCTGCATGCAGAGCAGGCCATCCACAGATACACAACTAGCCTGAGAATGGTTGGTAGGATTAACACCTTCCTGTAGGCAAAACTTACTTTTTTTTTTTTTAAACTCCATTACATTATATTTGAAAGGAATGATCTGATTTCCAGTACATCTGATTTCATGTAACAATAAACTATGTTGTCACCATAGTCAATGGCATATTTACTATCCTGTTGGGTTAAGATGTTTTTTAGACGTCGATGGTGTTTGTTCTTGCCTTTGTCCTGATTCTTTGAGTGTAATCTAGGAGAATCACATGTGCCTAACCTAGGGCATACACAGAATTGCATAATAAAGGATAATACATAATAATAGTAATTGGATAATAAATGGTGAACACAGTGATTATGATAAGTCCATTACTTAGATTTGGACTCAAATATTTAATGGAAGGAGCCAACAATGAGAACAGAAGGGAGGTGGCCTCTTTCCCATCTCTGTGAGATGACTCCAAATGCCCCAGATTGTGCTGGTTACCCTTCCTGGTACTGTTTGCCAGCAGCGTGGGATGTCCCTTCTTCCTCCTTGACTAGCATTAGCTTCAATTTTCAATGAGTGCGTATCAGGTAGGTCAGTTTTTGCTAGAAAATTGTTAAGAAAATCTAAATGCAATCATACATTTTATGAATGGGGATTTAGGTAGAAGGAGAGAGGGTATACTACAATCACAGGGAAGTGAAATATAAAAGCAACATAAATCTTTCCTTACCTTTATTATTAAAATATGTAGCATGCACAATACAAATGAACAGTGACTATGAATTATAAGCTCAACTATGTGCATAGCCACTCATAGGTATATAAATCATAAGATTAATGGATGCCATTTTTATCTTTCTTTCAGCTTTTACAACGTTCTTTCTCTAGAAATGAATGTTTTAAACGAGAAATTGGATTTGATTGATAAAATCCTTATTCAGAAATATCTACATAGAGCTTCTTGGTTATAAATATTAATTAATTGGATCGCTGGTACCCATAATGCAACTTTGTTCTGACCCATGTGCCCTATGAACTAGATATTTTTTGGATTCAATTTTCTTAAAACCAACTGTCAGCATCATGTGATGGAGGAGATGAAAAATGAAAATGAGCAGTCCCGCTGTGCAGGTGGGTGACCTGTGGGAGAGAGTCTGCCTGGTAGGATTTTTACACGAACCATCAGACACAGACCAATTGATTAGATCATCTCATACCCGCCACCAACTAGGCTCAAGAGACTAATTAGAGAGAGTACTGCCTGCGCAGGCACCCCATTGACACCTAATTTGCTCAGCCAAAGCCTTTGGGGGAAAATGTATTATCTCTGCAGCTGCACTTCGTGCATTTCTGATTTGAGGCATAAGCAAGGAGTGCTTCATCACTCTTTTGAGCAAACTGAATGTAGAAGCCCTTAAGTGCTAAATGCAAGCAAACAGACCCAAATTAAAAATGAGCCAGGCTCTTTCTAATTCCCTCTGTGCTCCCTGTTAAATCTCTGTGTGTACATACAACCACACACCCCTACACACATGCATGCAGTTTACACGCCGGAGGAACAGCATTGCTGAGGACCCCCGCTCAGGGTGCTTCGACGTGATCAGGTGGTCTGCGTTTCACTGGCCTATTTACGGACTCTAAGGTTTTGCGTTTGTTTGACTATGTTTTCTTCTGCTGCATTGCCCTTCCTCAAAGTATTCTTTTTTCTACAAGACAACTCTGGCACATTTTTTCCCCCTCTAAACCTCACTGGAGAGAAGTGATTGTTTTGGTTCCAAATTAAAACAACCGTAGGTTTTCCTTTTATCGCCTAAATTGTGAACAGGATATTCTCCAGGATGTATGTGAAGCTGTAGGGTAATCCGCTCATTTCTATTTAGGAGACTGCTTTGTAAATATGCCTAACAGAGAAGGAAGAAAATACTTAAATTTGACAGAAAGAAAGCTACCTCATAACAGTAAAGACAGCATAAAATTTTTAACACATTTAGGTTCTTTTCAAGAAAAAAAAAGATTATCATTTGACCAAATCTAGCTTTATCTATTAGCTTTAGAATAAAACTAATTCCAACCTCCTTCTCAAATGTAGAATTCAAAATATCAATACATAAGGAGGCATTTAAAGATAGGCATGTAATTAATTACATACTTTCAAAAAGGAAATAAAAATAAATAACCCAGGTAATGGAAAAATTAAGATATCTTTGTGCCATATTTAGAGGATGTGGAATGGTTTTCCATAATGCTAGAATGAAAGAGAAAAACAGGACCATGGTGGTGTTCTACAGTGGACTTACTGATTTTGTGCCTTTCCAGTCACGTGTTGGATGAATTATTCTACCCACATGTTCTGATAAATTATAATTCTGCTTTGCAATTTTCCACATTTAGCCTATTCTTAAGAGTTTAATGAAGGTCGGGTGCAGTGGCTCACGCCTGTAATCCCAGGACTTTGGGAAGCTGAGGCGGGTGGATCAACTGAGGTTGGGAGTTCGAGACCAGCCTGGCCAAATAGAAAAACCCTGTCTCTACTAAAAAATACAAAATTAGCTGGGCATGGTGACATGCATCTATAATGCCAGGTGCTTGAGAGTCTGAGGCAGGAGAATCACTTGAACCCAACCCAGGAGGCGGAGGTTGTCGTGAGCCGAGATCGCACCATTGCACTCCAGCCTCGGTAACAAGAGCGCAACTCCGTCACACACACAAAAAAGAGTTTAATGAAGATTTCACATGAACAATGTCCCAGAAAAGAAAAAAACAGACTTATAAGACTGTGCCACTCTGAGTTTGGTTTTGCTTAAAATACCAAGAAAAACAAACAAAATAAATATTTGTATCTAATTCATCTTCAAGTAGCATTTGCTATTATAGAGAATTAAGTCCACAAATAAGGTTGTTAAACCCTAAGCACCTAGGCAAGCACAAATCTCTCTAAAAATATCAAATACATATATGCATACACATGTTTATGTTTATAACACATAGTCAAATTTTACACTATAGGTTTTATATGATGCTGGACTCAAAGTGGTTAAACTTCATACTGAATGCAGAAAATCTGGGACAGCATAATTTCCATTTTCTTTGAGTGAATTTAATGTGTTATAATTTGGCTAGAAATACAGGTTTTCTTTTAGAATATCTGAAATCCGTGTTTTCGTTTCTCTCACACTGCATTAGGCTCATTGGGAAGGGGGTGGGGGGGGGGAGGAAGTGGTATGAAGCAGAAGGAAGTAGAAAATTAGTCAAACCTACTTCTGTAACTTATTTCTGATTTATGATAATCATGCTTCTTCTGCCTAGAAGAGAACACATCTTTGAGACCAGCAAGAGAATATTAATTAAAATGAATGCAGAGATAGACGGGCTTTGTTTTAAGCTTAACAGAAGGCCCATCATACAAAATAGCCCAAATCCTCTAAGTGAAAGCTGTTTGGTAACATCCATATGGATGCACAATGCACTAATTGCAGCAACTTTGCACATTTTAAGCTTCATACCAAAGTGGTGATTTTAATTAAAAATTTTTAAGGCAAAGCTGTAAGTCTAACATTTCAAAACAAAGCATTTCTCACATGAGAAGACTGACTTAACGTATCATTTTAATAATCATCATTATCAACGAACATTTATTGAAATCCTCATTAAAGAACAGGCATTATATGATGTGTAATTAGCCCCGATTGAAAAGAATGTTCTATTTTAATGGTGTGACTGTTTATTAAGTCAGATTTATGCAAATGAAAAACACTGGTCATATTTTAGACAGACATGGACAAAAGAATGCCAATTCTGGGATTTTTTCCTGTCTCAGTCCTGTCTCAGCAAAGGGAAGAGTACTGATTTAGGTCTTCTTAGAAACACCAAGCCACATTTAATCTTTTTTTTCTTTTTGGTAAAAAAATATAATATTATATACATATATCATTTTTAAAAAACATTAAACATATCATATAAATAAATAAATAAATAAATAAAAACTGGGAGGTCTGAAGCAGTTCATTGAAACAGTTTTAATGACAAGGTTAATAGAAAAGCCTTCACCAAAGGTGGCATATTCTTTTCAAAGATTTCATGTTATTTGAAGCCTTATTTGCTCAGCATACCTTTACAAGTGACTGAATCCCAAGTGATTATAAGTTAATTAAATAGGATCTGACCCCTAACCCTCCTTATATATTACAGTCCTGCTAAACTATATTTAAATAAACCAAATACAAAGTCACTCAGCAGTGAGTGCATTTTTTCTCAACTTAAAACACACATACACAAATCTCATAAAACTACTAAAAACCAAGTATTTAATAGTCAGAGAAACATAAAGGTTCACGTCTGATTTTAATTAAAAGATTTGAGAGGAGATGTGACTCCATTTTGGGTGGATTTTTTTCCAAATTAAAACTTGTCTGGTATTATTATCCAATATATTGAAGCAGTTTTTCATGCTTAGGGTTTCAAATTCAAAACATACCATTGTCTACAACTTTGAACCCGTTTTGTGAACTACCTAATTTAGCAGAAACTTGCAAAACTAAAAAATTCATTTCTGTAGCATAAATTAGATCACATATAATTTTGGTTAATACAGAATGATGTCAGCATGAACCAGAAGTAATGCTGGTTCACGAGAGATTTCTTTACAATGCTATTTTGAGTCAACAAGTAACAGCAGCCATAAGCAAGATACATAAATACAGTGCATGCAAGCCCAAGAGACTTGCAGTACTACACAGCACATGCTTTCTATTTACCCCACATGCTTCCTTTTGGCTTGGTTTGGCTATATGCTTTGTCTTGGAATTAACTGTTTATTGTACCATCTTCCTGGATCCTTGAGCATTTTGCTCTTTCATCCAAAATTGGGCATCCTCAACCCTTACATCAAGCTTCTTTCACCTGCAAACTCTGCTAGTAGTTTTACTTTTACTGATTTTCTAAGTGCTATGCTTATCAAGTTGAATATATTTGAAGTGGACTGCCCTTTACTTTACCACCCACCCCCCCCCAAAACCACAAAAGCCCTGCAACTTTGTACTGTAGTATTCCGCTGAACATAGGCAGGAACGCAGATGTCACATTACAGCAGAAATGTCTATTCTTGTGAGGACATATTCTGACAGTGTCATGAAGTGACACATTGTGGACGCCACTACAGCACATCATTTCCACTAGGAAATGTCTGCGGACAGTGAGGAGGGTCCAACAGCTCCAAGCTAAGGGTGGTGGGTGCTGGACGGCTCACTAAGCCTTCCTCCAACTCGCTCCCAGGTAGTTGCTTCACAACAATACCAATGAACAACTGCTCAACCCAGGACAAATCACTGCATATTCATCCATGGAAGCTAAGACTCTGTGCACTACATGCAAAGCCCTCCAATACGAACGACACACAAAATTATAATTGGGTAAAGTATTTTGATAATAGTTATCCCACCATAGCATGTTGCTATATTTCTATAGAATACAAGATGAGTTGTGAAATACATAATTAATGGAATGTATACCATTATAAGAAATAAATACCAGCATTTTGTGTTCATGTGGCATTTTCTCCTATCCAAAGTACTTTTCCATGTATTCTTTCATTTAATAAAAGTGCCTGAAAGATAGGACCATGATCTTTGAAGACAGGTCCTGTTTGGAAGAGAATAGATTTTGTGAACTCAAATTTTTAAGAAGTTCTAATCCTTTTAGTCACTGATTCAGTGTCTCCTGAAATATTTGCAATAGGAGGTATATTGCAGATTTAAATACCAGAGCAGTCATGATAGAACCCACAACCTTTATAGGAACTAGAGTGACCAGCTGTCTCCGTCTGGACTAAGGAGGTTTCCAGAATTTGGGACTTTTTTTTTTTTTTTTTTTTTTTTTGAGATGGAGTCTTGCTCTGTTGCCCAGGCTAGAGAGCAGTGGTGTGATCTTGGCTCACTGCAACCTCTGTCTCCTGGGTTCAAGCGATTCTCCTGCCTCAGCCTCCCAAGTAGCTGGGACTACAGGCACACGCCACCATGCCCAGCTAATTTTTGTGTTTTTATTAGAGACAGGGCTTCACCATGTTGGCCAGGTTGGTCTTGAACTCTTGGCCTCAAGTGATCCACCCACCTTGGCCTCCCAAAGTGCTGGGATTACAGGAGTGAGCCAACACACCTGGCCTAGGATTTGGGACTTTTGATTCTAAAATGGGGGAGAAAATGGAACAAGCCAGTTACCACAGGAACAACGGGATTAATATGCACAGTAGTGACTTCCAAGTTTATTATAAAAACAGAGGTAACAAGGTTTGGTATTTTATTACATGAACTAAAATGAAAAGCATGCTGACACTCCAATCTGAAAATGTGAGTCACAAAAGTTTTACAAATATGAGACACTAAGAATGGTAAAAGGTGAAAATAAAATGGGAACTGAGCCAGCAACCTTCTCTCCTCCCAACTCCCCAGACTGTACAGGGATTTTCCACTTATCTCCTTGAAAGACACAAAACCCTGACTCTGTGATTTAGGCTTTCTTCTCTGTTTTTTATTGAAATCACAGTCAATCACATTCTGCTCTGATGAGGTTGCTGAACTTAAGACCATCAACTTGTTCCTCACCACAATTCAGAATAAATCCATCTACTTAAATTCACCTGCGCCTGTGCAGTGTGGTATGGAAGAGATGGCTAAGGTCAACAGTCTGAAATGACAAGAAGTACAAGTGTTGCCAGAAATAACCTCGGCTCTAAGATCGGTGGTGAAGGAGCAACAGCATCAATTAACTTGCCTAAATTAATTCAGGAAACATTTACTAACGTTTAATTTTTAAGCAAAGCAGTGTTTAGGGTAAAAGAGGAGAGTACTACAGGGTCTATTAAAAATGGATTTTAGTGGTGTTCTGGAACTGGCTTGACCTGGCTCAAGAGATGTGAATGTGAAACTTTTCAGGAATTTTGCAGTGTTGCCAGTTTTTAAACACAGCCACCCTCGAAATCAGCCATTATGGGAGTATCTACACCACAGGGTATAGACAAACATGACCAATCAGGACTATTCCGCTGTCTTTCTGGAGAGCCAACTGTTAAACATCTACTAACACACCACTGCTGTCTTTAAGGAGCTCAAGATTTGGAAGGGGGTGGGTGGCTGGGACAACTAATTATAAGTCAACATGGAAAATGTAAGTGCTATCCTCACTGCCACTGCAGTGAGGAATAAGTGAAAGGTAAGTAACAGTTTAATGCCTAGAAAGGGAGGAAGAAGGGCATTCTTGCATAGGCAAGGACTCTGGGAAATATAGACTGGCCAATGGGACAGGCATGTGTTTGCCTGTCAGGATACAGATGCAGACAGAGATGCAGGAAAAGCTGAAAGGTAGGTGAGGGTGGTGGAGTAAAAGGCTTTACATATTCTACTTAGGTGTCTGGGATTTCTTATATATGCAGCGAGGAGGTGTTGGAGGTTTGGGTGGAGAGTCCCAGCTTTCATACACATGAAGTCTTGAATTGCCACTGTGAAGTCTGTGGGGTAAATAACTGCCTTCTTTAGGATGCCATCAAATCAGATAATGCAGCTGGTTCTTCAAAGGACTGAGTGATTGCTCACAAAATACCAGGTTTGTAACATTTAATATTGAAATGTTTCATTCCACCCATGAGAAACATTAAATGTCCCGGATAAATGATGACATAGAAATTAAGCTTCTTCCTAAGGTTTGCAATTTTCAAAACATAGCCCATGGGGATAATTTGGACATTTTCATACATCGATGCCTTAGGTACTTTATAAATTGTTTTTTTCACTCATGTCTCTATTTTTGTCTATGCATGTAAAAGGAAAATGAAAAATATACATTAATAAGTCCTACCTTTACTTCACTGGTGTCCTTTATAACTCAAATATGTTCGATTAACACAACTCAGACAGACTTTCTAATTGTAGTGTTGGGAGTTCTGAAATACCATCACATCTTTTAAAGAGCAACTGCAATAATTTAGAAAACTTTGTTACTATACGCTTCTCTTGATTCACTGTGGTTGCATGTATTGGACTAGGAGTGTCAGTTCATTAAAAATGTGAAGCCTGTAATTTCTGATGAATAAGACATTCACATCAACACACTGGTTTCCTCCTGGTATAAAACAATTAAAGTGTCAACAGCTCAGTGGTTTAGTGGCAGAGCAAAGAACAGTGGTTGCAGGCCTGGGGTCAATCTCTCATTTCCATTGGCAACTGAGCTGGAGAATGCAGTTAGAGGAGCCAGCACACCCCAGGCTCATAGGATTAAGGGATGCTTCATGTTTTTTTTTACTGTTCACTTGTGACAGAATTAAACAAAAGCACCAACTGAGTTAAGTGAGCTGAAGTTTTATTGTAAGAAGCAATGAAATGCTCCCCTCTCCTTGCCCCAAACCAGAATATTCCACACAGTGCAGTAAGTCTAGAATGCAACGTATTTCTCTTCCACACCTGTGACTTGGGGAGCACATCCCAGAAAGATCTTATTTCCTCTTCACACAGATGCTAAAGAACAATGTCATGTCTTGTCTGGGTTATGCTGTTTGTTTTCCAGTCTGTTGGTATTAAAATCGCACCCTAAGCACCTATCATGTCTCATGGCCCACTGTTAAGCCCTTTTCTAAAATTCTGACTTTGCAACACTAGTGTCATTTGGAATTAAAAAAAATATCTGGTGATTTAGTTGTTTCATGTTATCCAGGGGGCAAAACCCCCCACAGCACATTTTAGACATAATTAAAAGAATGTATATTGTGCAAAGTATACACATTGAAAAAAAAATCAGCCCAATCAGCTCCAATAAGCTGTTTTGGTTTTATTCCTTTAGTAATTATTAGATTCAGTTGTTCTGTGTGAGATGTCATGTATGATGAGCCTGAGCCTGAAATGCTAAAATGAAAAACTCTTTTGTTTTTTAATTATTAACCTCTTGAGTTTCAGTGCTAGAATTTATATAATTTTCATAATAAATTATTGAGTGAGTACTTGGGTCCAAGCAGGATATAAAATACCATGCTTGGATTTACATGATATAGCTAAATCTTGTCTCTCTCAGTACTTCTTTATTAAAATAAATTCTGCCAGGTTGATTTTTAGGGACTGATGTATGTCTGGTAAAATGTAAAGGAGAACAAAGCTGCTCCTTCTTTAGCTCTCTGGGATGTGGTATGGTTAGGATTGTCTCCATACTAGAGTTGGGCAATTCAAATAAGACATATCTCAACCAGATAGAGTAGGGGAGAGCTGATCAGATTAATGGTTTGTGCAATCAAGTAAAGAAATATTTAGAGGCTTAGAAAACAATTAATGGCAAGAAGAGCTTTATGTTTGAAGAACCTCCAAATAAAACTGTGAGTAACGAATCTAACAAAACACAGTATACAATCATGGTCACTGGAGGGCTATCTTGATCAGTACTATACATATATACCTGTGATCTCTCTTGACCACTGCCACTGTGAAGTCTGTGGGTTAATAATTGTCTTTAGGATGCCATCAAATCAGATAATGCAGCTGGTTCTTCAAGAATGATATATTCTTTGTAGTTGAAATTCAAACATATGTAGATTTACTTTTATGTACTCCAGAAATGCCTCCAAATTGACTTGATGAATATGTAATTTGAAACCAACTTCCATTCACTTCCTTTAATCTGCTATGCCATACACAGTTGTATGGACTCTAAATGTTATAATCACATATTTTTCCAAGACTTTATTAAAATTTTCAAATATAGAAGAATAACTGTACAATGAGCATCCATGTACTCCCCATAAAGATTCTACAATTAATGTTTTGAAATATTTGCTTTTAATATACTATTCATCTATCTTTCCTTCTAACCATCCTATTACTTTGATGCATTTCAAAGTAAGTTGCAAATATCAATTTACTTCACCCCTAAACATATGTATCATTAACTAAAGCTCAATATATATTTATATTTTTAAAGTAAATTTTACTTACCATAAAATGTACCAAGTTTATGTGCATCATTTGTTGAGTTTTTAATGATATTACACAGGAAATGTCACACTGGTGTGCAGTAGGGGAGATCAGTTTTAATTCAGAATCTGAGTAGAATATGTTTTTTTTTTAAACCAAAAAATATCTTTAATGTTGTCCCTCTTTCCTACTCTCACCAAACCCTCAGTGGACAATCCATTGATAAACACTACTGCCAACAAGAGAACAGACACAAATAACTCAGATTGTTGCAATTCTTAACCTTCTAAGTCACTGCCAAACTTAAGAACCAGATGAATGTCACGAAAATTTGCTACAGAAAACTGCATCTATTTAACTACATGCAGATTTTTTTCATACAATTTCAGATGGTTCATAGATCTTCTGATTTCCATTAATAGACCATAGACCCCAGGTCAAGAACCTCAGGATTAGGATGTCAGAATGCTGAAGCATCAAGCAGTATTTCCACTACCTAGCCATAATTTTAGAGCATATTGCAGAGGAAATATCTTCCAGGAAAGTTAAATGCTTGAAGGAAATTACTTTTGAACAAGGGGTATGGTCTAGGGACACCCTTGTTGAGGGGTAATAAGGCTTACATGATTTCCTACACTGCCCATATGAGAAAAATATAATTAAACAAACAAAACAGAAATAAACAAAATACGTCACTCAGTCTATGCATCATATTTCCTCCAAAAGAGGAGAACCCCGGATCATGCTATCTGATGAATGTGACAGTGAACAGGAGAAGCATAAGTGGGCAGTGTGGGTCCCTATTTAGATGATCCCAAGAGTTTGAGGAGCTGAATAGAAGACGCTTTTTCCTAAATACAATCCCTCACTTTCTATTCTTTTTCTTCTCTATTAATGTCACCAGAGATGTACTAATATTAATACAGGATTAAAGATAAATGGAAATTAATTCTATAGTACCCATTCTTACTATTGATATTAGATACCATTAATAATCACTTTATTTAGTATGCTATCTTTATTATTTCATAGTTGTAAAAATAAAAATTATTTGTGAGAGCTTCTCATGGCTTGGCCGATGACCCTGAACTTTGAACTTTGATTTTCCTTTTTTAGGTAAAAACATCAGCCAAGAATTTGCAATTATTCTTAGTATAGCCACCCATAAGCTCCCTCTCAGAAAGGACTGTAGACAACTAATCTGAGTAGTTGAGGAGAATTTATTGTGCCCCTGGGCCTCATAGCAACCTTCCAAGGTAGATATTTTTAGTCTATCCTAGAGTTTAGAAAGCTGAAACTCCGAAATGCAAGTTGGAGAAGTATTTCCCACTCCTACTTTCTGGACAAAGGTTTGTTTCTCTTACCCATAAGAGTGTTTTCTCATCATTAGAAGAGCGACTCATGGTTTTCTATCTGCTCTTCACAGACTGACCTGTCTTCTATGGTCTTACTTTGGTTGTATCATTTCAGGGCTGTGGTAAAGCAGGACATGGCCTGGAAGCTTGGCATCACTTTTATCTCCCTGGCTGAGCCTTATCTACCCTAAACGTTGTTTATCCCAAGTTACTTGTGGCTTCCTTGCCAGGAGATAGCTACCTTTGGTTATGTGATATCTCTCTGTGAGAAGCTCACACTACAAATCTTCAGGACCCAATTAAGAAGGGAAAAGGAAAATGTGGGGTCAGGTATAAATCACAATTCCTCAATCAGAATAAGGTTGCCATAGCAACCATGCCTGTTTTTGCTCCTCCCGCTGATCTGCTTGCTGGCTTGGGTGTTCAAGGTAATTTGTACAGAATTGCTCCAGTTTTCTGATCCACACAATTTTAATTTTATACCACTTAATTTTCTAGCACTGCTTCCCTTGAGCATCAAATAAAGAAGGCAGTAAGAGTTTAAAATCAAAGCATATATACATTCTCTGACCACAGTTCTCCACCTGATCAAACACAACAAGGCCATTCCTCATTTCCCCTTCTTGAAGCTTCACATTTCCCCTTTCCTCATTCTTCCTTCCCTCAGTGTACTCACACAGATACAAATGTAAACACACCCCACCCCTCATCTGAAAACAGTCTGTAGTATATGTGAAGAAATACTCTGAAAATAAGTTATGAATATATATATGGAATCTGAAGCATCTTGTAAACTTGTAACCTTTCTACAATTAAGCTGAGGAAGTTTAAGAAAAAAACTGGACTTGGCATAAAGAAATTTAAACGTTTTCCATTTGACATGTCTTCCTTGTAAATAATGAAGGAGGCTCGGTCCCTTTATTTTCAAGCACAAAGAAAACAGAGTGCTCTTTAGAGGTTCTGAGGGGACAGAAAACTTTGCTGTGATTGTTTCAGTGGTGTATGAAGTGTGGTGTTGCTAACTGGTTTGGTAAGTGATCTTTCATGATAAAGAAGCATCAGGAGCTGTAGAAAGGCCAAAAGTAACACCACAATGCTACAGTGAGACCAGACACCAGAAGCCATACCAGGAACTGAGCAGAAAAGTAGGGTCATGTGCCTTGAAGCCTTGGGACAGACATCCTCCAGCTGATGATGTACAGAGGCAATTGAGACAAGTAAACTTAGGCTGAAGTTTACAACCCTCTTCAGATCTA
Source organism: Ateles fusciceps (assembly GCA_036589455.1). Lineage (NCBI taxonomy): Eukaryota > Metazoa > Chordata > Mammalia > Primates > Atelidae > Ateles > Ateles fusciceps. The sequence continues at coordinate 1,403,517 of JAZHEH010003022.1, read as the reverse complement.
GAGGTGTGGGGTTGATCTCTGGTCATACATGTATGAGAACCAGCTCATTTCACATTGATGCCATCCCTCCCTCACTTTCTCTTCTTAATGAAGTTTTCAAGCTATGCTCCTTTCCATGTCTAACACCACCCAAGTCTCCCATTTGTGTCCCCAGACTTGTTATCTTCCCTTGAAGTCTTTTTTGATTTCTCTGGGATCAAAGAAAATAACAAGCTGGGTGCAGTGGCTCATGTCTGTAATCCCAGCACTTTGGGAGGCCAAGGTGGGCGGATCACCTTAGGTCAGGAGTTCGAGACCAGCCTGGCCAGCATGGTGAAACCCTGTCTCAACTAAAAATGCAAAAATTAGCCGGGCATGGTGGTGTGTGCCTGTAGTCCCAGCTACTCAGGAGGTTGATGCATGAGAATCGCTTGGACCCGAGACACAGAGGTTGCAGTGAGCTGAGGTCATGCCACTGCACTCCAGCATGGGTGACAGAGTGAGACTGACTTAAAAACAAAACAAACAAACAAACAAAGCAAAACAAGAAACAAAGAAAATAACAAAAGGATGACTTTTCACTCTTTCCTACTTTATATTATCTCTAATGCCTGCTAACTCTGTGGTGGTCATTAGTTTTATTCACTAATTTTCAGCTCTCTACCTGCTGGACCCTCAATGGAATGTCTTTCCCAGTTTCCCTGGAAGTCAGGCATAGCCATCTGACCTGTCCTGACCAATGAAATACATACATCCATATGGTTGCTTTAAGGGTCAGTATTTATCTTGGTATATTTCTTCCCCTTTTCAAGGTGACTGAGGAAGCACCTTATGAGGATGAGGCCTTAGCCTGTGCCCCTGAGTGAACAATGAGCAGAACCCCCTGCATGACTACATTTGGACATATGGTATAAGAAATTAAGGTTTGTTATATTAAGCAAGCACAAAACCTAGTCAATCCTGAATGAGACAATGCCTGTCATGTCTATATTGGATCATAAGTCCTTGGACAAAAGCTGCAACTTATCTGTTCTTCAGAACAATCCTAGGGAGATGATTAGTTTTGCCATTCCTTATTCAGTGACAAAGAAAATGAGGGGGTGGAAAATACGCATAATTTACTTAAGGACTTACAGCTAGTAAAAGGAGAAGTTGAAACTAACACTCAGATTTTATTACTCCAAAACCCATACTTTTTCTACTGTATTGTGACGGCAGTTAACTCTTATGTTACGTAGGCAGAAAGACAGGTTTATTTTTGAAAACCAGTAGAACATTTTTGATAAGGTAGTGAGAAAAATACCATAAGCCGTACAAGAAAATTCATGCTTTCATGTTAAAAATCAATGGTAGTATTGGATTCATCTGACACACTTTACAGCATTCTACTTTTGTGTTTATTTCTTCTAGCAATAGGAAAGTTTCCAAATATTTGGTGAAAAAAAATTAGGATTCTCATATGACTATCACTTTCAGATTAGGTAAACTAAATTTCATATAATTAGAATCTCAGTAAATTCAAGTAAAAATAATTTTTGAAATTTTAAGTGTGAATTGTCATGCATATCAAAAATGATCTGAAAAGATACACATCAACTATCAATAGTGAAGAGATCAAGATTTTCCACTGGGTGAGAACTTTAACGTTTTACTAGATATTCTTATATATTATCTGCATACTTTACAATATGAATGCATTTATTAGTTATTTGTATAATTAACAAACACACTGAATGTCATGAAGAACTGCTGACTCCATAATTGTGGATTTGTAAGACAGTAATATTTGGTACTTGCCATGAAAAATTAGACTTATTGGGCACTTAGCTTAGTTGATGAGCATTATTTAATGCTTTGATAAATGTTCTTATGTTTAAGATAAAATTATTCACAAAGGAAAGAAGTAAAATAAGCTTCATGCTTTACACTGTACATCCAAATTAAATTATTTTGTTGATTTTTTTGGTAATGATAGTTATTCAAAGCACTAGTGATGAAGTAAAATGAGAAAGAGGAAAAAGATAATATGCTCTCTAAGTTGAAAATAATCATGAATGTCAAATGTTGCTTAATCTTGTTAATTACAAACACATAAGACACATGTATGAAGAAATAAAATAAAATAATATGCTTTTGGGCACTTTGGTTGTTACTAAAGATGAACACTTCAAATCTAAATATATTTTATTTTACCCTCTTATTTACAGAAAGGAAACTAGGTTTCAGTTTCTTATATATACATATTTTTATTTTATTTTAGCCAGTCTTGCTCTGTTGCCAAGATGGAGTGCAGTGGTGCGATCTTGGCTCACTGCAACCCCCACCTCCCGGGTTCAAGCGATTCTCCTGCCTCAGCCTCCCAAGCAGCTGGGACTACAGGTGTGTGCCACCACAGCCGGCTAATATTTTGTATTTTTAAAGTAGAGGTGGATTTTACCATGTTGGCCAGGATGGTCTCGATCTCCTGACCTTGTGATCTGCCCACCTCGGCCTCCCAAGATGCTGGGATTATAGGCGTGAGCCACTGTGCCTGGCTGAGTTTCTTATTTCTAAACTGATCAATGATTACACAATGTAGTGATATGTTGTTGTTCCATAGTTACACCTTATTCTGAGGCATGATATAACATTGGTAACAAGTCAGTGGAATTATTTTCTTAACCCAATGACTAGTTTCTCCATAACCATATTTTATAATGAGCACCAAGACAGAAGATTTGGGCTTGGCAAGTTTTATTTAAAACTTTAGAGATTCTGAAATTCTTACTCTGAACATAATACAATAGTGACATTTTAAAGATGGTTATGTATATATGTATCCATCCATCCATTTCCATCCATCCATCCATCCATCCATCCATTTCCATCCATCCATCCACACACATACTACACTTTGGTCCCGAGTTTCTAGCTCTTAACTGATAAACTCAGAATCCAGGGGAAAAAGTTGACGACTTGGTCCAACTCTATGAAATTCCGCTGATATTGAGGGCTCTGTTTTGTCCGGATATTGCTTTCAATCGCTTAGTTTGGGAAGAGATAAGCACCATATTCTGTTACTTCTATCCTCAATTCCACTGAGGTTATACACACTTGCATTTCGTTACAATGTTCATCATCAGTTATAAAGGGTATGGGTTAACATATATGAGGAATGTTTAAATGATATGCCTAAAAATCTTCATTTAATTACTGGAGATAACATTTAGAAAATTGAAGTTCTTTTTTTTTTTAAATGAATCACACAGTAATCATATAGAAGTTAAGAAGAAATTACTAGATAGCAAGGGTACAGGAGTCCTTAGGTTTTCCTTTTAATGAAAAGCAGCCCCCAAATCATTTTCTTTTCTAATAAAGAACAGCCTGTAAAATCAAGCTGCAGCCATAGACAACCAAGCTGGAAGCTTGTACTGCACGGGTGAATGTTGGCAGTTGTGCCAATAGGAAAAGGCTACCTGGGACTAGGCATGTTCAAAATGGTGGCTCCATCTTCCCTTCTCTTTGCTAAACCATGTGTACAGTAAGGCAAAGACAGCATGGCGCTGGCCAGACAAATACTGCATTTGTATAATAAAATTACGGTGGGGTGACCAGCCTTGCCCATGCACTATGTAAACGACACAGCTGGTCAAACCAATCTGTGGACCCTACATAAATCAGACACCGCCTCCTCAAGCCTGACTATAAAATGCAGTGCTGTCTGCCATGGGTTGGTTTTTCCCTTTCAAGAGCCCCTCTCTCTTCCAAGGGAGAGAAGAGCTCTTCTCCTTTCTCTTTCTTTTGCCTTAAACCTCCGCTCCTAAACACACTCCTCGTGTGTCTGTGTCCTTAATCTTCTTGGCACAAGACTATGGACCCTGGGTATTTACCCCAGACAATGATGCCCCTTTAGTAAATCTTAGCACTCAGGGATCTCTTCATAAACATTGGTTCTCTTACTTTTCTTGATCTGCAAATTACTACAATCCTTAATAAACAAAAGTGATACTTCCTAATAAAAAGGAAGATAATTATGGGATTAATGGTGAAAAGAACATTCTGTGTTCAGAAATGTTTGGAAGAAGTTGCTGACCACCTGTCTTAAGAAATTCCCATATAGTCTCCATGATATATGCCCTCAATAAGTTCTGGTTTAAAGCTAACATTGCAGTGGCTGTCTACTGATTCCCATGGGTCTTGACTGCAATATGAAAAAGAGAGCAATGTTTGGATTGTGGCACATGACAAAGAACTAGGAGATGAGTATTTATCAGTATGTAACCATATTTTAAAATAAAACAGAATACCCTATCACAAGCACAAAGAGTAATTAGTATGTTTAAATGAATTAAAGCAATATTTTAAAAGAAATGTGATGATATGCACATAATTATGTACTGTTTTAAATAATTTATTCTCAACCACTGCTTTATTTCATCCTGTTCTTGTGCTTTAATTGAGCTATTAGGTCCCCTTTAACCTGATTTTGGTGGTATTTCTTCCTGCAGATTTATTGTAGCTCTATTACCAAGTATAACATTTCATGTGCATATTCTCCTCTTAAAAGGTATAACTGACTAACATGCAAGGAGAATATTTTAATTGTCTCAAAGATTTTATAGGATCAGCAATACCTCAGAACTTGATGTCTAAGTTTAGGCTATTTCTTTGTCTCAGAATTTAAAGAAAAAAAAGAAACAAAACAAAACAAAAAACCTTACAGTGTGGATCCATGTGATTGCTGAAGAGAAAGACTAGAGTTTACTGTGCCCCTCTGGTGAAGAATATTAACCTGAATAAATATTTTTCCCCAAGGAGAAGGGTTCATTCAAAAGCAGCTTTTCAGACTTTACCATAAACTTGGAAGACAAAGCTTTTGTAATTTGTACATAAACAGTAAATGAACCATTAGCAGCCATTTGGCCTACCTAAGATCAGTGATAATGGAGAGAAGTTGGGATCCTTGTATGTTGCTGGTGGGGATGTAAAACGATGCAGCCACTTTAAAGTTCATAGTAGCATTATTCATAATAGCCCCAAACTGGAAATGAACCAAAGGTCTATCAGCTGGAGAATGGATGAATAAAATGTGGTATATCCATAAAATAGAATATTATTTGGCAAGGAAGGAAGGAAGGAAGTAGGGAAGGAAGGAAGGGAGGGAAGGAAGGGAGAGAAGGAAGGGAGGGAGAGAGGGAGGGAAGGAAGGAAGGAAGGAAGAAATGAAGGAAGGAAAGGAAAGAAGGAAGGCAGGCAGGCAGAGGAAGGCAGGCAGGCAGGCAGGCAGTGCTGACACATGCCACAATATGGATGAACCTTGAAACCATTATGCTAACTGAAAGAAGTCAGTCACAAAAGGCCATGTTATGTATGATTCCATTTATATGAAATGTCCAGAATTGGTAAATCCATATAAACAGAATTGTAGATGAGTAGTTATCTGAGGCCGTTGGGGTTTTGGGGAAGTGGGAATAGAGAGTGACTGCTAATGGATATACAGTTTCTTTTTAGAGTAGATGAAAATGTTTTGGAATTAGATTGTGGTGATGTTTGCACAACTCTGTGATACACTAAAAACCCCTGAACTACACACTATTTAAAGTATATTTAAAGGGTAGATTTTAGGATGTTGTAATATCTCAATAAAGTTGTAAAAATAAAATAATTTTATGCTCTCTCTAGGTAAAACTCTCCCATAGTTTTGGGAGTAATTTGTCCATTTTATAATGATGCTCAGAAACATAATGATGATGGCAATGACAATAATATACCGGTGGCTATATAGAAGTAAATTATTATAGGAATATGTACCGATGGAAAGTAGTTATATACGGTAAGTGAGACTATGAGGTATGTCCTCCTTATATTGTGTAATTCCATTGTTTTTCCATTTATCTATTGAACATGAGTTACTTATATAATCGGAAACAGAAGTTTTAAAAACAGAAGTTTTGGAAAAGGAGAGTCATAGGGGCTATCCACCAAGCAGGGGACGATGGTTAGAACTGAGCTGAGTTTTGTAGAGTGAATAGAATTGGATAGAGAAAAGCCAACAGAAGGGCAACAGTTTTCTAAATAGTTCTTTTATTTCTAGCATCATTGTTTACTCTCTCTGGACTCAGCGTTGCAATACATCTGTCTTAATCACCACTGAGTCCCCCAGGGTTGAGAATTATGTCTGGGACATAGGAGGTACTCAATGAACAATAATTGAATACATGAACAAACACTTGTTACCAGAATCTTTTTCCTAAAATACAGGTGACAACTGGGGCTACCACTTGCAACATATGCAAACCTTTATGCAAATTAGAAAAAGGTATCCCACTGCCCTAGGTTGATGCCCTTCCTCTCTAAAATTTGTGGCTAGGAGAATCAATCAGGAGTTCACCTCACCCATGACTGGCTCCAGACCTGTTGCCTGGCCTATCTTCCTTCTGAGGGCCCTGCCCCCAACAGCACACAGGGTTGGCAATCAAAGCCCTTCTCAATCTGACCCCAACTTTCCTGCCCCATTATAAACATTTTCAACATCGATTCTGTGCTCACATTACAGTAGTCCTCAGCTTCGATGTGTGAGTTCCCACTATTGCCTTCATCCCACCAATTCAGCAACTTTACACTGAACACCTACCATTTAATAAAGAGGAGCCATCCCCATTCTAATACTGTTCTCAGTGACTCTCTGGAGGTTCCCCTCTTGTCTTCACATGCTCTCACTCAGACTCTCTTTCTTCCTGTCTTTCACTAAGAAGATTCACCAGCTTTTGACTCTCAGCTTTCCCTTCATTTTGGCCTTGGTCCCCTTTGGACAATTTTCCTGGACGCTTTAAAGGAAACAGACAGTCTGCCTCCTTACTCCTTCTCAGGTGGAATCAGCAAGCACTCTTTCTCTGAACTTACCCAGCATAACATAAAACCTCTAAATAAAACCTTGATCATACTATGTCATTTTCTTATATATTTCTACCTTAAAACTGTGGGAACTTCTTAAGGAGTCTTTTTTTTTTTTTTTTTTGAGACAGGGTCTCACTCTCGATTACCCAGGCTGGAGTGCTGTGGTGCAATGAAAGCTCACTGCTGCCTCAAACTTCTGGCCTCAAGCAATCCTCCTGCCTCAGCCTCCTGAGTAGCTGGGACTGTAAGTGCCACCACCACACTCAGCTATTTTTTTTTATTTTTGAGATGGAGTCTCACTCTGTTGCCCAGGCTGGAGTGCAGTGGCATGATCTTAGCTCACTGCAACTTTTGTCACTCAGGTTCAAGGTATTCTCTTGCCTCAGCCTCCCGAGTAGCTGGGATTACAGGCACCTGCCACCACACCTGGCTAATTTTTGTAGTTTTAGTAGTTTCATCGTCTTGGCCAGGCTGGTCTTGAACTCCTGACTTCGTGATCCACCCGCCTTGGCCTCCCAAAGTGCTGGGATTACAGGCATGAGCCACTGTGCCTGGCTTAAAAATTTTTTAGTATACCAGTCTCACTGTGTTTTCCAGGCTGGTCTTGAACTCCTGTCCTCAAGTGATCCTCCTGCCCTGGCCTCCTAAAGTGCTGAGATTACAGGTGTGAGCTAACACACAGGGCCAGGAACCATTTCTTATTTTTAGGCACTTAGCACTGTGCTTGGCATAGGCCAGGTGTTCACTAAATTTGTATAGAGACAATAAATAAAATGCATAGCTAGAATCTGGTGTGAATACAGAAACTGAGACTTTTGGGGGTAGATTCTAGTAGGATGGAATCAGATTGTAAGAGGTATTGAAATTAAAACAGAGTTGCTTAGACTTAAGGTGGAAAGAACTGAGGTATCAGTTCAGACCTCAGAGAAGGGAATGACATGTTATGTGTCACCATTCAGCATAGAAGGGAAGGGAATGAGGAAAAGCCTGTAGTCATAGAAAGCACTCAATAAATGTTTGTTGTTTGACTGGTTGAGCCTGGAGAAACTCTTACAGAAATGTATTGGCATGAGATGAGAGAATAAAGAAAAGGGCAGGAAATCAAGAGACTGTTAAAGGCAAAGACCTCTGCCAGTCTTGGAAGCTGATAGGAAATGCAGATGAAAGAAGAGCTAGAGTGATTGGGTGCAGAATGGGACCATGAATAAGTAAGGGTAGAAAAGGTGAGAGGAGAAGCTGACTTTTAAGGGAAGAAGAGACCAGCTTTGAATACAATGAGCTGCAGTGGCTGGTCTATGTGCACACATGTGCTTATATGACCGTTCAGTAAGGCATGTCTGTGACATACACAAACCCTGTGCTGTTTTAATAAATCCTTCCTCCGACTGTGTACCACCCCAGCCTGGGTTTAGTTTCCAGCCAACAAAAACAAAATTACTCATAAAATTAATGGAAACAATCTGCTTTTTCCTTGCCATAGAAAGGATCTCTCTGAATTACTTTTTTTTGGGAGCTTTGAATCATATATCCTGAAGCTTAATTAAATCCCTTAGAAGTCAACTAAACATGAGAAGTTTGCAACGTGACTCTCAGAGCTGCTGTTTACTTGTTGCATATAAATGGATATGCCTTGGAAAGCTCTGCTTCAGCTAGTGTAATGAGCATAGGCTTTCCTTCTCTGGTGAAAAATTTATTCCTCAACACTTTCAAAAAATAGTATGTGGTTAAAATGTTAATAAAAACTGAGTCTCTGAATAATCTCACGTTGGAAAGTTAGGTTTTCTAATATGAATCTCTTATATTTGTGTAGCCTTTTCCTTTAAGAAAAGTGCTTTCTGTGCATATTTTTTCCTTTTGTTCTCTCTAGTTTTCCTTAAAGGAAGCATGGCAGGTGGTAGGTGCATATAGTGGTATAAACAAAAGCATGCCACCATTTATCTAAGAAAGGGGAGTTCATAAATATAGATACTTACTTGCTCATATTATAAAGTCTACCTTCTATTCCTGTCCCTTGTTTCCATAAATATATATATACTTTTTAAAGTTTATGTTTTACTTTCCATTAAGCTATAAAATAAAAAAAATTGCATAAGGAGAAACAGAGGTAGAGGTAGACTTCTTTCAATACATGTTATTTTATCAATCTGACTTTAGAACTATAATTTTATAATATTATTAAAAAATAATATAAAAGGCAATTCTTAAAAATAATAAACCTATCTACCTCGTTGGTCGTATATGAGAAGAATTACTGCAAGAGATTTTAAAACATAGGAATTTGACTATGGTACTATAAAATAATTAGATTATATAGTATATTTCTCATTGGAATACCCTAGTAAAAACAAAGAACTGCAAAAAAAAAAAAAAAGAAAATAAAAAAGGAAGAAAAGAATCTTAACCAATTTTCATTAATCATATTGCCATTCTGAGGCTAGTGTGTGCAGTGTGGGATAAAGCAGATGTGTACTCCATTAGCCATAATTTCCAGCGTGTAGAAAGAGATATCATTTTAAGATCAGCAAAGTTAAGTAAAAACTCCCTAATCTTGAATTTGAATTGTAATTATCAATATAAATTTGTAATGTTTCATCTTAAAAAGAAACATACATATGATTTACCTAGTAGCAATGTATACCCTTCGCACTCAGATTGTGGCCTCACAATTTGTAGGCAATGATAGAAAAGGCTGATTCCATGCCTGGAACAGGAAAAACATTAGGTGAGTGTGGAACATCTTGTCATACCCGAAAGAAAGGAAGTTATTAGAAATTCTTAGGGTTTAGTCAAAGGGGGTCAGAAGGCAACTTGAAGAGTCTCCCATTGGTCAAAAAAATAACTGCAATAAATCAAAACACATCCATCACCTTTGGAGGATATTAGGAAACTACTCACTATTTTGAAAAGAGAAAGAAACAAGCCTTCATCTTGTCTTTTCTATACAAGGTTCCTCAGGGGAACAAAATTAATGAGGGGAAGTTTTTCTCTTTAGCAATGTTCCAGCTAATAAACTATGAAGAACTGATAGAATTAGACAGAATATCATCATTTTATAATCCTCAATGAATTAGTGGATCTAGGCAATGATCATTAACAGCTATGGAAAATACATCACCACCACAAAGTAATCTTGTTAAACAAATTAGACCTGAATCTGATCAAAATTCTTGATCTATGTACCAATTTGTAGAAAATACGGGAGAGAGAGGAACATGTTAAAGGACACCACAGGAATCCAATCAGCAAAACTGACTGTGGGAAACTCTGAAGGACAAGGCATTTGGCTTCTTCCACAAAATTTTATTAAGAGAGAAGTGAATATAGGGAAAGACAGAAGAGGGAGATGGAGGGAGGGAAGAAATTCAGACTCAAATCAATTTAAAAACATCATTAACAGGACAATCAGAGAAATGTAAACATTAACTGAATACTTAATGATATTAAGGAAGTGCTGAAATGTTTTTTTTTGGCCAGCGTAGTGTGACCATGGTGTTGTGATTAAGTTTAAAAAGGATAGTATTTATAGAACTACATTCTGAAATATTTAAGAGGAAACAACGTTGTCCTGGATTTGTTGTGAAGTAATCTGGGTAGGAAGGGGAGAGTGGGGGTAGATCAAAGGAAAAAAGAACAGCAGGAAGTTGGTAATCATTGAAGCTGGGTACATGGGTGTTCATTCTCTCTACTTTTGCATATGTTTAAAATTTTCCATAATAAAAAAATGTAAAAACACTATGTCTGTCCCTCTGGCCTCCTTGACTTCATCTCTTCCTTCTCCTCTAAATCCCAGGCGAGTACCACTTCAGCTTTTAAGGCATTTCTGACCAAAATACCCCTGGCATGTGTTCTCCTCCCTGACCTCATGGAGAGACCCTCATCTATTCTATTACTCATCTGACGTACATAGGCTGTTTTATTTTAAGTAAAAATGATGTCAACAGCTTTTTCCTGATCTTCATTGCAGAAGTCACAAATGAGAAAAAAAAAAATTCTACTCACCCATAATCCTATTCAACCAGGAGAAAACTAACGTTAACATTCTGCTGATATTTTTCAGTCTTCTTTCTATACACCTATATGTATACTTTAATTACAGAAATGGGGTTATACTATACATAGCTGTTTTGCAACCTGCTTTTTCAGTTAATGATAGGCATAGAGCATATTTTAGCATGATCATTAAATATTACCTTAATGACTATTTAATAGTTACAAAACAAACTGTATTATTATTTAACTTTTCTTCAAAACTAGGGAGGGGGAAACTCCTTGAAGGCAGAAGGGATGTGAGCTTGTGATGCATTTTGTATCCCTAGCAAAGCATGTTTCATGGTAAGTATTAATGATCATGCTTACTCAAGGTGGGAATCTCTGTGTTAATCATGTGGTTGTGCTTCTGCACCTCAGCTGACATGGGGAATTTGAAGACTGTGAATCCATTACAAAGGATCCTATTACATTCTTAACCCAATGTCTATGATCTCTTGGTATTTAAGTGCAACAAAAAAATTCAAGAACAGAAAGTTGCACATTTAATCACAGCAATGGCAGTTATTGATTTCTCAACTACATAATTCTAAATCAAAATAAGAACACTGACTTCTCAACTCAGCTTCTTTCATGTTAGATCAGCAGCAAAGACCGGAATCAATTTGTGAGGAAGAGACATGTGCTTTGTCATGAAATTCAGTAAATTCTCCCATCACTAATCTATCCATAGCAATTAGGGAGGCCTGTTGGCTTAGGCCCAGCTATAGAGATCTGCAGAAGTCCTGTGTCCTGAGTGGCTACTGATTCGCCTTTGGATAATATTTACTGTTTGATATAATTGAGAGGAAAGTAATTTTGCTTAAGTATTTCTCTATAACGCAAAAATAAAAATACAAAGTATAAACAAACAAAACAAAAACCTAAAAAAGATACAGGGTATAAAGCACTCCACATGTTTGGTTAGGATTTCTAGAACTGGAAACTTAACATTTTATTAGTCTTCACTTTTGCTTGGCTACTCCATAAATGTTGTGCTATGTACCCCTTTGTATATTTTGAAGTTGAAATAGGATTTTTTATAATCATGAATTTAACTAGTGACAAAAAAAATGTAATGTTTGGCTTATAAAAAGTATTTACATTTTAAAATAAAGATTTTACTTCATTCTTTATAATGGGTCCAATGGTGTATAATAACAGCCTCCATTTAAAAAGTACATGAATAAATTGTTTTCTAACAGTTAGAAATATTATATCATATGTCTTTAGTACTTCCAGTGAACTTCACTTATAGAATTTTATTCTAATACAGCATGCTCTTTTTCTGGAATGTCTTGATTTATTACTCTATAATACTCCATAATACAAACATGTACATAAGTTTAAATTTAATTTTAAAAAATTTCCTAACACAATAAAATTAAAAACATAGATATTCTTGTGGATTAAATCATCATTAAAATTATATTAGTACACAATTGATCAAATTAACAAAATAGTACAAATTTGCAAATAATTATTTAAAATAAAAGTAAACTTTTTTTTTTTTTTATTAAAGAAATGCAGTCTTGCTCTTTTGCCCAGGTTGGTCTTGAACTCCTGGGCTCAAGTGATCCCATTGCTCCAACCTCCCTAGAAGCTGGGATGACAGGAGTGTGCCTTCACACCCCAAAACTGAACTTTAATTGGGAACGCATCTCTTAATGAGGTAAATGAGGATGGCTTCCCTTCTCCCCAACTTAGCTGATGTATCCCTGGAAGAACAGAATACATATTAATTGCTAGAATGAGCCTGGATTGATTATAGGAGGCTTTAATTAGAGGAGACTTTTTTGACACTACTAAGCGAATCTAACCTTTTGTTTGTTATTTGGAAGTTTGTGCAGCTCAAGACAATGCTACCCAGTAAGATGGGGACAGATGACATTTTCTTTGATAAAGGAGAAGAAGGGCCGTTAGAAAAGAAGGAGCAGCAGGTGTTCTCAGGCAGGTGAATTTTAGAACAACATATGAAAATTAAGAAAGAGTCTGGGCATGAGAGTTACACTCATCCTCGTTCAAAAACTACAGGAATAGGATGTGAAACATATCTAATAGGAATTCATAATTTCATGAGGGAGACATATAATTAATAGAAATAAAATTTGATGTGAGTGAAAGAGTAAGGTACAAGGTCAAAGAGAAAGAACAATTAATTACCTCTTCCTGGAGAAGTGAAAAAAGACTTCTTAGAGAAATAAGTCTAAGAGAATAAGGAAGGAGGGCATTTCCACATGCAGGGAACTTGGTCTGGAGGAATGGGAGAGTGAGGTGTGTTCTGTACCCCAAACAACTCTATGGGGGGGAACACTGAGTGGGTTCCAGGGATTAGGTGGAAAGAGCAATCACGGACAGATCATGCAGGCCTCTGAATTCTTTACTTCACCAACTAGCCTATGGGACCCACTGGAACATTTCTAATAAGGAAGTGACTGCTTAGATTTGGAGTTGTGGAAATAAATCTCTTCTAGAAGGGAGGAAAATGAGCAGTGGTAAGGAGTAGGAATAACCTGAGGAAGGGAGTCCATTTAGGAAGCAGATGAAGGATAGAGGCCCTCAGTGGGAGCACAAGGGGGAGTGGAGGAGAGAAAATGGATTTTAAGATAATACTTAGGAGACAAATTAACAGGTCCTGGTGGATCACTTAATGTCTGGTTAAAAGACAGGGCAAGTCACGGAGGATACTGAGCTTTCTAGCTTGGGCAACTACACCAATAATAAGTAATGGATATGAAAGAGAATACAGAATCTTCCAGTGAAGGTGGGACTCTGTCTCATTCATGTTTGTCTCTATACCTCCTAACAGATCTTACTGAGTAAGTGAATGAATCTCAATGCATTTGACCTCACAAAAACAAGCACAATAATAAGATGCTACCTCTAGGCAGGATTTAAATTTTGTTTTACAATAAAATTTGTGGACTGCACACAATTGACCCTCAATCATGAAACAACAATTTAAAATCTAGTTAATTGTTGAAAATAACAGTAACCATTTTTAAAAGACAACACCAAATATGAGCCAGCGCAGTAACTCACACCTGTAATCCCAGTACTTTGAGAGGCTGAGGCGGGTGGATCACTTGAGGTCAGGAGTTTGAGACCAGTCTGACCAATATGGTGAAACCCTGTCTCTGCTAAAAATATAAAAATTAGCTGAGCATGGTGGTGCATGCCTGTGGTCCCAGCTACTTGGGAGGCCGATGCAAGAGAATTGCTTAAAACCAGGAGGTGGAGGTTATAGTGAGCTAAGATCGCGCCACTGCACGCCAGCTTGGGGATAGAGTGAGACTCCATCTCAAAAAAGAAACCCACAAAAAACAAAAAACCAAAACACTAAACACACCATCCATTAGAAAATAAGTTAGTCAAAGATTAAATTTAAGCAATTTGGCCTCAAATTATGCAGTGTCAAGAAAGTTAATTCCATGTGTTTTTATGTGCTTACATTTTAAGAGACTATAGTTTAAAGTGGCATTTTCTCCAAGATTAGAACAATTTTTATTCTACTTACTCATAGAAGCATCTTTTAGTTCATATAACAACACTAGTCATAGGAAACATGGAGATGAAGTGTGCTTCAATTGGAAAAGTCAGTTTTAAAAATTGGATTGATGGGAGGCCAAGGTGGGTGGACCACCAGATCACCTGGGGTCAGAAGTTTGAGACCAGCCTGGCCAACATGGCAAAACCCCATCTTTACTAAAAAGTACAAAAATTGGCTGGGCACACAACTGCAGTTCCAGCTACCTAGGCGGCTGAGGCAGGAGAATCACTTGAACCTGGGAGGCAGCGGTTGCAGTGAGCCGAGCTTGCGCCACTAAACTCTAGCCTGGGCGACAGAGTGAGACTATGTCTCAAAAAAAAAAAAAAAAAAAGAATTGAAAACAGAATTTAAAAACAAGTTTTTCATAAAAGTTATTCGGTTATGACAAAATCATTTAAAATTATTTTCCTTTTTATTTGGTATTCTTCATTGTAAATAAATACAAGATAATCAAAATTATTTTTAATAACAAATCAATTTTCACTGAGGGCAAATGATTTATTTCTATTTCTCCACTTAGAAAATAATCTTTCTATGTGGACAGGAGTACCAAGATGTCAAATATCATGGTCTTTAAATATTATTTTAATATTAGAAATCCATGCAAATAACAATATACATTATTTATTATCTATTACACACACCCATATTCATTTATTTCTGCCATCATCAGAACTAAGTGGTAGATTCTGACACATTTGGTGGAATCATTCATGACACTGAAACAATAAAATAGTTAAAATGTATTATTTTTCTCAGTATATAAAATTAGCATATAGGTAATTTTAAAAGAGTCCCCAAATCCAGTATATCTTGTGGAGAAATATGCTAAGACGAGCATTTATTATTACTTTTAGGACTATTAAGAAGTTTGGACTCCAGTCCTTTCCATATCTGTGAACACGCAGGGAACAACTTATCATAGCATCACCATTTGACCTCTAAGGAACAGCTCGTGTCATCACAGAGCAAAAGTGCTGGTGAAACATTTATCTAGATAAAAGACCTCAAGCAGTTAACCTGCTCAGCAGAGGCAATGCAACCAGGCAACAGGATAATGACCTCTATCCAAATGTGGAAGGTACATCAATTTAATACCCTGACAGCTTGACAAAAGATGATGGCAGCTCAGCAGGAAAACATTAGCCATGATAAGGCAGGATACTGTATGTGAAAAGAATGAATTATAAAGCACAATGCTATTTGGGCCGAGTAGGGATTTTTTTTTTTTAACCAACTTTATATTTAGGACGGTAGTTATGCCTAAAGCCTCCTTCCATTCTTTTCTACCTGAAGAATATCCTGATAAAAGTAAAAAGGCAGTATGGATTAAATTGACAGCTTAAACACAAATCGAGTTTCCTAACTAAGCCAGGAAAATGCTGCACATCATTTCTGGCAGGCTTGTTACTGTTTCAGAGTAGAAAAACCTGGGCATTGGTAAATTGGCTTAATCCACTTGAGGAAAACCTGGTAACTCAAATAAGTGTGAAGAAGACCAGGCTTACTGTGTATATTATTTTATTTTTAAAGGGAGAGGGTACTTGGCCCACTTTGGGGTGCTTTAGATCTTCAGCTGTAAAATGTCCCTACTGCAAATTCAGTTAAAAAAAAACAATTCAATTTTAGAGTAGTAGCATGATCATGCTTGTATGTTTATTCAAGGACCTTTACTCTGTGACAGGGTTTCAGCCTGTGAGGTTTTCTCTACACATGGCAGGCAGCTGTCAGAACCAGTGTGAGGGGTGAAAGGGCAGCCCGGCTGCTCTGTTAAATCATGGGGTTCCATCAACATCTCAGAATTCCTGCCGAGTGGGAGCTGGGAGACCACAGATTAGAGTACACTGGAGTGTGTATATTAGGTCACTCAGTGTCTATCAAAGCGGTATCACACCGGTGAGCTGTACAATAGATTTTACTGTGTTCTGTTCAAAGAAAATGTAAGGAAAGTGGACATGTGTGTAGCAGACCATAGCTGAACACTGAATTCTTCTTGTCTTTAAATGGATGGATTTATTATCCACAAGATGAACGAAGAGTAGGGGCACAATCAATAGCTTTGGAAAACACGCGAGGCTGGCGGTTTCTATTCAGTGCTTGGAAATAACTGTTCAGCAGATGTGTATGAAGCAGATGAGTTCACAGCCCAGCACAGTGGAGGGGGGAGGGGCCAGATCATGGCTGTGATCCTGGACCATGAACTTGTTTTATGACTCTGGATGGTCACTTCCCTTCAGTTTCCCAAAACTTTAATGTCCTCACTTGTGAATTGAAAATAATAACATCCCTTGTCTTATCTACATCTCAAAATTGGTAAATAAAAAATGAATTCCTAAATGAGAAAAGACTTAAAATGTTGAAAGGTATGCAGCATGATGGCACAAAGTGTGACATTTAATTAAGAAATAAAATGTAACTTGTGTTAGTGGATATTTGATCTACATGTAAAAATAGAAAATATCTGCTCCCTCATTACCTATTGTTTAATTTCTTTTTAAGAGAGAAAAATTCATGTTCCCCAAGGCATCACGCCATCTTTAATAAGATAATGGGTAAAAGGTGAATAGCAGCATGTCTGGCAAGTAAGGTGAAACTTGAAACAGCTTTAAAAATTTGTGTTACATTTATTTTCTCAATTATAACTTCTGTAAGGGGTTTCTTGACTGTGATAAACATATACCTGAATTTATGTTAATGATAACTAACAAAAGGCTTCCTATGTGCCAGGCACTGTTTTAACTATATTACAAAAATTAATTTTTTAATTCACATAACCATATGTAAAGTGGTAAAGTGGTCCCAATTATCAGTTTTTAGGTTATATCACCCTCTTAAAAAATATAAGGCTCTGCATTATAATCTCACTTTGGGTTAAATACATTTTCTAATCTTGTAAAATGTGAACAGCCAACTACCTTCTACACAACAATTTCAATTTTTACCCTATATGGTAGACACTATTCTTTCCACATTTATAGATGAAAATATTATTTCCTAAGAGGCTGATTTGCACAGCAACCAAATGGCAAACCTAGGATTCACATGCAGGCAGTCAGCTGTACGTCCTGGCCTCTCTTAGCATCAGAGGGCCCGAAATCATTCTATTATTTGGGGGCAGCATCATGGTGTCCACTTGGACCATTTGGAATCCAAAATGGAGATACGAGGTTGAGATCTAATTAGTTACCCAGAAAATAACCCAAACAGGCAATGTGGCACTGAGATTGGTTCACATTGGAGCCATGACCCAATCTACATTATATAAGAACAATCAGCTGGGCAGTTAGTTGCTTCAGCCTGATTGTAGCAATGGCTGCTATGTCTAAAGCACTTTCCGGGAGAGGAAGCTGAAAAGCTACCATATGGCCTCATGTTGACATTTATTCAGGTGAATTGCAGCTTGAAATGTATTTCTAACATTTGCTACTGTGAAAGCAGAAAAGATATCATATAATAAGGCAAATGTGGACAGCCTTTTGTTTCTTCTTTTTTTAAAAATTAGAACTATTTTTCAAAGTTGGTTGGAAACAAGTCCTTGAAGAAAATCTTTAAAAGATAGTAAAGAAATTCTGAGATTGAATTCTACTTTGTCTGTTGTTGGGTGACAAAAGACAGTATGAAATACAAATAGGCATAGAAAGAGCTGCATATAACAGCTTTGTGGCTTTCCCTTCAATAAACTCAGAGATTGTCTTTGTATTCAGTGACCTTTTAGGGGAATTTAAAATAAAAACTCAAAAGACACAGTACAATTTGTCTATACCAAAGACCCAATTATAACTCTCAGTCTCATCTTTTATGACTACTTCTCAAAATTCTGCCTAGGTGAGCAAGAACTGAAAAGTATTCCTCTATTCTGGATATTATCAAATGACGTGAGGGCCTGGATGGTTGCTGTCACTGGTGATTGATTCTTTAATGAACTTCATCTGCAGGCCCAAGAGCACAGAGACTGCCCAACTCTCTAGATTTTAAAACAGTGATCAATTCAGACACACATCAGATTGTGTTGCTGGGACTGGTCAGAAGGACTAATGTATATTCTCTGAATAACAAAAACTGAAATTGAGATATATTTACAAACACAGCCACACATACTCAGAGGCCTTATGAATAAAAAGCAAAAATGCCAAATTACTTGGATGCCTCTAGGCTGGATCAGTATCTTATGAAAAACATAAGGCTCTGCATTATGACCCCATTCCAGGTTACACACATTTAAAAATCTTGTAAAATATGAATAATATAAATAATCTGACTGCTTTCTATCAAACAATTTCAGTTCATAGATTATTGCATCAGTAGAGTGGCTACAAGTTGCTGTTTCGCTTTTTAAAAAATTAATTAATAGGCACTTCAAGTTTAGCCTCTTCACAAGGCCATCCTATTTATTTATACATTTTATTAATTCTGAAGCCAGTAGCTCCTCAATGGTGTATTTATATTCAACTAGGTCAGGTCCACTGGGATGATATTTGGTCTTTCACAGAAGACACACTGAGCCTGTATGGACAGCAAGCTCAAGCTACCAAACACATTTCCTTTCCTAAGATTTGACTACATGAATTTGTTAGACTTTAGTGAAAAAAAATATAGGAATCCAGATATGCATTTCATAAGTCTCTATGTGAGACTTTCTACACATAAGGGTGTCAGTAACACATTGCCTCCTTATTAGTGAAGCAGGCATTTGGCAAACAGTCCATTTGTGATAGTTGGTTTGTGTAGCTTGGTGTAGTAGTTAACAGTGAAGGGCACCCACAAATACCAATAGAGGGAAACACTGAAAACTGTTCTCTCACATTACATTAATTTGCTTAAAAAGTATGCATGTGCTAACCAAGCCTACAAATCACTAATTGTCACGTATGCTATAATAGAATAAAATTTAGTACAGAGAATACTTAGGGGAGTAAAAAACATTCATGTTTATATTTCTCAATAAATCCACGATTGATTACTTTGACAGTGATAATGCCATAGAGATAACTTTATAAATACTAACAATGCAGAGGATTTGACATTTAAACTGTTCAAATGCAAGAAGACATTCTTCCTTCCCCTTTCAAAAAAGTTATGCATGGATTACTTTCAGAACTGTTTGAGCCAACCCCCATTGTTGGGTAAATGTTGAAAGCATCTGGGATATCCACTTTCTTGGTCTTTCTGCTCTCAGATTTTACTTGATGAAATGTAATGAGCACTATTCCCTTTTGAAACTATTATTAGCCAGAACTCACTGATGACTTAGTACAGAATACTGGAGTTGGAGACCTGGAGATCCAAAACTCTCTCCTCATTTCACAAAAGAGAACCAGAAGCCTCACGGAGATTAAGTGGCATGCTCAAGGCCACAGCTAGTTGGTGACAAGGTTTAGTCCAAAACTCATGTCTTTGGACTCCCAATATGGTGCTCATTTGCTCTGTTACCCTTAGTGTGGTGAAAGTCAGACGAATGGCACAAACTCCTTACAGTTTCTATGTCAGTACATGATTATTAGATGTACACTGTTGACTCTGAATGCTCTGAGGTTGGAAGAAATGTGCAGTAATCTAAATGTCACAGGCCTGGAAGTAATCAAAAGAAACTGAATGTTAGTTACTACTGTGCATAATGCTTGCAACATATCTGTGGTTGGTTGCAACGTATTATTAGAGCGTGGGTTTTTGTTGTGACTGTATGAACCAAGCCGCGTAGGGAACGCTGAAGAGCGATCACAAAAATATCTTCTCTCCCGACTGTCCCTCAAGCAGCAGGGATCAAATAACTGTTTCTCAGCTGTCTGTCTTTTAAACAAAAATATCTCCTTCACTCTATGTGTATCTGTGGCAAGTTAGTGTCTGCTTCCTCTTCTCTCTTCTGTTCTATTTTTTAGACCCCAACCTTGGATCACCAGGGGATACTGGGACTAGAAAGGGCCTGACATGATGCTTTACAAATTTATCTTGGATTCCTTCAGTACGTCACAGTTTGTGTTCAATAAAGGCAGGCAGTGTAGAGCAGGCAGGCAGAAAACAGTCTGCAATTGGGTATTGGGTGTGCAGAATCATCTATTGCCAATCTGGATACTGGAAGGGCTTTCCATTCTGAGTATGACAGTTCCCATTCATATTACAGGCCAGCTGCTATTATGCCAACAATGTAATAATGGTGTGTTTTATTGATCTGTGACATAACTAAGTCTTCCTGCATTTGTCTAGCAAATCACAAAGCTTGATGAGATCTGGAGGAGCCATCTTTCATCCTCCTTACTTCTTAACTGCACACAAATCCCCCAATTCCTTAACCCTGACTCTGGCCTGGCCACTTACTAGCTGGACGTGTTTTCCTAATCTTACTTTTCCATGGTAGCCTCATGTGGTAAATGGGGCTGATAGCAGTAGGTCTCTCTTTGGGTTGTTGTAAGGATTTAATGAGTGACATGTACAAGACTTTAATAGGCCCTGGCATATAGGTACTATATAAATAATAATTATTATAATTATTATTTCCATTCAACAAAATTAAGACTTCCTCATAGTTCTGGATCTCAGCTGACTGCAATCACTTGTTCATCAGTGGTGGATTGGTTTGTTACCTAATGAACATCATGTAGCTATAATGTAATTTATTCAACCATTCACTTACTCTTGGACATTTAGTGTGTTGCCAATGTTCTGCTGTGTAAGTGATACTGCATGCTATGCACCACTTCAAGCATCTATTCTTACAGCTTCCTTATGAGGTGGATAGTTTAAATCCAACTCATAATTTCAAAATGAGGACACTATGTCTTAGGCAATATGAACCCAATATGATCACACAACTAAGAGGTATTATATGCAAAAGTCAAGCCCATGCCTTGGACCCTAAAGCCTTTATCAATTGCCTGCCTATCTTCTTATCCTAAATGGTTATAACAATTAGGTTGTGCACCTAATGCTGCAAACCCAATTTTTCCAGAAATTTTTTCATATGGATCATCTTATTCCTCAGTAATTCTGAATATTACCAGAGGCTGGGAGTAGGATGGGGTGAGGGAGGAAAGGAAGTTGTTGGTCAAAGTGACAAAGCTTCAATTAGATAAGAGAAATAAGTTTTGAGATCTACTGCACAAGCAGAGTGACTGCAGTCAATAATAATGTATTGCACATTTCAAAATAACTAAGAGAGTAAATTTCCAATTTCCAACGCAAAAAAATAGTAAGTAAGTGAGGTGATGGATATGTCAATTAGCTTGATTTAATCATTCCACATTGCATGCATGTATCAAATTATCACCTTATACTCCATACATATATATAGTAATAATTTGTCGATTAAAAATAATATTCAAAAAAGAATTCAGAGTAACTGCAATGATATTTTCCCCTTGAGCCCAAATTCCTCAATTTAAAATCTCTGACCTGTTGTTAGGAATGTTTACATTGCAACACCATCAGCAGCTTTGTCAAATCTTGCACTGGCTTCTAAAGGACCTGGTCACTTCCTTGTATCCATTTACTCTCAACTGCCTGGATTGGCAAGATACAGAATGGACATGAAGAGCAATTGCTGGGGCTCGAGTGGATAATATAATTATGATCCAGCAAGAAGATCTTCTTTGCTGCTTTCACCTACTACAAGCTTATACAACACATTTAATAAAATGTGACTAATACCTTGTTAGTCAGGGAGAAACTCCCATCATCACTATTGGGAGCGGTGTGAACAAATCACACAAGTGCTGGTTTTAGAAACATACAGATAAATGTGGTGTTTTGAAGATAGAGATAGTAACTGAGAAACAACGATATAAGTGTGCTACATGCATAACTGATATTATTGTGCACTTAGGGGCCCCAACATTTCCCAGAGAAAGAAGCTGGGATGGCACTGGCAATACCACACATCCAAGCTGAGGCTGTCCTCTCCAACTACCTGCCCCTTCCCTAAGAGAACCTGTAACTATAATAATCATGGTTAAAGTTTATGGATTGTTACTATGTGCCTGTCTCCACTCTATGTACTTTATATGTATTAATTTAATCTAGTTAATGTAATTCTCACAACAACCTATGAGGTAGAGATGATTATTATTACTATTATTTTCACCATATGATAAATGAGGAACCAGAAGTGTAGAGAGGGTAAGTGATTTCCCTAAAGTTACACAGTCAGTAAGTGCTAAGACTGGGAGTTGACTCTGGTAGTCTGATCTTGGGGCCTTTGCTCTTTGTCACTACAGATGCTCTATGGGCCAACAGGTGGCTCTGGGCCCTGGCTCCTCTTCCTCCTCCAACCTCCCCTCTTTCCTGCCCAGTTCAAGTTCAATACGACTTTCCTCCTGTTTGCTCCTCCACTGGCACCTTCACAGAACTGACTGCTCCCAGGCTTGAATTTCCCAGTTGGTCTCCTACCTTCCACCTTCCCCCATCCCCCAAAATATTCCTTCCATCTATGCCATGAAACCTTCTGTGACAGTGAAAGAAATTTAAACATAGCATAGAAACGAACAAAAATCACTTTCTTTCCATACAAGTCTGAAATGATTACTAAGAATACCTGAAAAATAAATATTTAATACAAAAAAAGGAAAATTGTCAGAATTTATGTAATCTAATGTTTCCATGTGTTATAAAGTCCCCCCATTGAGGGTTTTCCAGAAGTCTGTCCATGCTAATGCCACTGGCCTGTGAGAGAAGGCAGTGACTGTTCACTTTTATGTGCCTCTCTTTCTTAGTTTTTAAAATATAACAAACATTTCAGATACCAAGAGAAAAGTTAATCTTACCTAAGTGTCAAGCTTGGAGAGGGCAGAATAGCTAATCTGCTTTCTTGACTTCTGTGGAGGTTTTATTACTTTAGTGTTATATTAAAAATGTACTTAAATTTCATGTTGACATGCCATTTTATGAACTGTTAATAGAAATTATTGATTCACAAATTGAGGAGAAAACTAAGATTAATATTTTATTTATCATGTTCTAGCTATGTGCCGAATGTCAAGAAGGATTTAGCAGCTCTAAGAAGGATCTTATAGCTTTGTTTTAATATTCAGTTTAACTATTAATTTTGCAATAATTTCTTAGATTTTAAGTCATTTTAGGTGTATCTGAATTCACTTATTATTTAGAAGTTGTCTGCCTCAAATGTTTTGAAACAGTAAAGGAAAGGATTTGTTAATAAGTAAATGTAACTAAAATAATGAAGAGGTTATGACTTCACTGTAAAAGCATGATTTTTGTACCTTCACAGCCATTTTTAGAATTAGCCTATCATGAAAACAACTTGTGCTGTTACTTGTAATCAAAATGTAACATTATTTCTCACCCTGCTCTGGTAGTATAGAAAACACACTGTTCTAAATGATAAACCTTGCATTTTACGAACTCATCTATCAGCTTTTTCTCAGGATATACTGTAAATTATACAGAAAATGTCTTACTTTCCAAAAGAAGTAAATTCAGTTTTTCAGCTTTACATCCCACTCTAAGAAACCCACTCTCTGGCCTGTGTTGCCATCATGGCATGTCCTGGCTGTCCTACCACTGATTCTGTGCCCAGGGCGGTTCATGCCTGAATCCTCTCCATCCACTCCCTACCTCTGTACCACAGTATCCATAATCCTATTGACTCGTCCAGACCCAGATCAAATGCCCTTCCACCGTGAGTCTTCTAAGTCAGAGGCAGTGCTGTTCTGTTCAGAATTTTGACACCAATTGCCCATATCTCTTCACATCACTTCTCTGCTGACATGCCTTTCCAAGGTTTATGTGGGTCTCCACATTTCCCTTCCCAACTAAACTCTGAGCTCCTAGAGATCAGTGACTCTGGAGATAGTAATTTATTTTCTCTTTTGTATTGTATATACATTTGTGAACTGCCTCCAGCCTCATGACAAACAATTGTATAAATATGTAGTGCTTATAATGCAATTATAGAATAAAGAAATGTAGATTTTTAAATGTATGGGCCTGTAAGAGCAATTGTGTTATTTTGTAGTGACCCCTTATATTCTGAAAAACCCATAATATCCATGTACACAAATAGGCTTGTTAAATACATTATATTAAAGTAAATCAAAAGGAAATAGCAAGTGTGGAATAGTAAAGGAGTCTGAAATAGACACAGAAAATCTTCAAAAATATATGTAGTATAAATATTTGATTACTTGTAAATCTGGACAAGTAAAATCAATAGATTACTACACACTAAATTTTGGCTATAGGTTTCAATCATCTGTTGAACAGAACATTTCAGTACAAGTATTGATAGACTGCAGGTCATTTATTTGGATTTATATCCCCTCCCTATCATAACACAAACTTTATACATATATTATCCAGATGGTGGTTGGGGACTTTCCTGCTCTTTAAGTCTGGGTAAAACTGGCAGGGACCCTGCCAATGCCACAGGCTATGGAAGGCCACAGTCCCCAAGGTCTCTATAAATCCCAGGGTGGAGGTGGTACTTATGCTCTCAGGGACCTGGGCTGGAATGGGCCACGCACAGTGAACTGTAGCTCACAGTAGATGCTTCCAGTGCAATTTGCTGATGATGGGGAAGCTGGAGCCAAAGGCACGTGGTCTTTTGATACCCAGATGATTTCTTTCAGCCTATTATTTTTCATTTTCTTTCGTCTTCATTTTGTCCAGCCTGAACAAAGTAATTCAGATTTTCTAAAGGAAATCTTCGCATCATCTTATTTTCCCAATCTAAGAGGATCTCATTCCTAAGTATAATCTCTAATCAATATTTCTTCACACAAAAGTAGTATGCTTCTTGAGACAAATTCAAATCCTAGCTTTTAACCAGTAAAAATGTCTTCCCATCACACTCATGCATTTAAAAGGCAGCATATTGTTAAGAAGATGAAAACAAGAGGGAAAATCAGAGCTCACCAGAGCTCAGCAGCTCTACTGCCGTGCCACTACTACTCCCTTACCATCTGTGACTGAGACTGCAGGTATCCTATAAACACCACCATGGCCATACACCAGAAACCACCATCAAGTTGCATTGGGAACTCCCTGTGCTGGGCTGCTAACCTCAGTTTTGGTCCCATTGCCTAACTTCTGGCAGACTCTTGGTTGTCATGCACAACTCAGACTGCCGCCTTCTGTCCACTGTTGTTTCCTTCTCTGGCTCATTGAGATTACTGTGGTCTGGAGCCCGTGGGGCTAGCTCCACTTTTGCTTGCTGCTGGGCACAGCCTCTGCTCCCACCGGTCCAGACAGCAAGATTGGGACAGCACTTCAGATAATATGGATTTTGAAAAATTGGCTATGTGTAATTGATAATTAGATCTATTTTAGATTTCAGATATCATTTCCAAATGTCCAAGTGTTTATAATTCTCATGATGTTAAGTTATTCATACACACAGAATGCTTGTTTTCACCACTGAGGCAGTAGGCAGAAAGAGGACTAAGTGTTATCTCAGAAAATAACAGCAGGCAACAGCATGATCAGGCTGAGTCCCTTAGTTAGGCCAATCTATGGTCATGAAGCTGTTAGCTGTGAGCAGCCAGAAGTACTTGGTTCCATACCTTCTAACCATCTTCATTTTTCTTGGCAAAATCATTTCCACAATTTGTGTTTTGTTAGAAAACACAGTATCCCATAGTCATGATACCAAGCCAGCATGTTTTCTGTTTCCAGTTAAAGGAAATATAGAGATGCCAGAAAATATTTACCCAAACAGTGCTGTTTTTCATTAGAATGACACTTTTGGAAGCTGGTTACTACAATATCAACTCTATTTTGTTCTATTACCATGAAGCACTACATTGAAATAGGCATTTTTTCTATCAGCAACATATCACATTTGTTGGATATTAAATAAACTGTCCACAGATATTAAAAGTTTTTTCCTTCTGGGAAAAGTACATTATTGAACTACAACGTAATTCCCATTTTCTTTTCAAGCCCTAAAGTTTAAGAAACTAAATTTTTGGGGGAGTTGCCTCTAGATGACCAGGACATTAAATACCTCCTGTAACCTGACTGTATCTAAGCTGAACAAGATGTCAACCCTTTGCCCATCAATTCCTTACCTCTGACAGGGTGGAGGGACTACTTATTCACATACCTGCCTTAGAATAGCCTCTCACAGTCTTCCTTTTCTATGGCAATTTTCATTATAATGTAACTTATCTAGGAAAGCACACATTACTTCATAGAAAAACTTCTCAGAAACTAGAGAATATTTCATATTCCATTAATATGTAAATTGTGACAAATTCTACATCTCCAGTGTAATGAGTCCAGAAGTGTAACGACCTAATGGATGTCAAAAATTTCTATGTTTGGCCTGTAATCTCAGCACTTTTGGAGGTCAAGGCAGGCAGATCACTTGAGCTGAGGAGTTTGAGACTAGCTTGGGAAACATGGCAAAAAAATTACCTGGGCATGGTAAAATGTGCCTGTAGTTCTAGCTACTCGGGAGGCTAAGGTGGGCAGAATGCTTGAGGTTGAGGGGTCAAGGCTGCAGTGAGCCAGGATTGCACCACTGCACTCCAGCCTAGGCTACAGAATGGGAGGCTATCTAATATATATATATCTAAGATATATATATTATATAATATATATATCTTAGATATATATATATTATATAATATATATATCTTAGATATATATATATTATATAATATATATATCTTAGATATATATATATTAGATACACACACACACACACATATTTGGCAAATGGATATCGAGAAGAAAGTTTCTTGGGAGTTATGAAGCTCATCATAGCCTTGAGAAATACAGTGGCATCATAGATGGCACGTGCCAGACCAGAAGCTCCTGTGGCCATGATGGACCAGGGTATCTGACCAAAAGTACTCACTGTAAAGTGGGACTCTGCACTGGATGACAGGGATATACTGCTTACTCATGATATGCCAGGAATTACAGATACTAATGCCCATTTGCCAAACCATTCTGCAAAGTCAGCAAATGAGAGTGTGGAGGACTTTCCATGTGCCATGCAGGTGCTAGCCTAAGAGCTTTATATGTATCATTATAGTCATTTCTTATCATACTATCATACATCTTTGGGATGTGAGTAGGATTGTCATCACTCTCTAGATGAGGAAATGGGGACTTCTTTTGCAAGGCCACAGAGTTAATAAGTGTCAGATAAGCATTCAAACCAGGACAGCTGACTCCAGAACCTGAACTCCTAATGGCCATATTATAATGACCCAGTGCCTCTCAGGTAACAGGAGACACTTGACATCTGTCCTCTCTCATCGAATCCACAGCATCAGCTTTGTAAGATAAGTAGTATCATCCATACTTGTAAATGAAGAAAATGAGCCTTGGTGAGATTCAGCCACTTGTCCATGGACACACAGTTAGCAAGAAGTGATGTTGCTGGGATTTGAACCCAGGTGTACATGAATCTGAGTATGACTAGAAGCACTGTGGGGCCTTTGAGGATCAAGCCACAGTGAGCCCCTTGCTCTTCATGGATAAGCAGACTGTGGCCAGAATTTAGGTGCTCATATCCCAAAATCTAAGGAGACATGAGATAATTTTAGCAAGAAACTGCTTTTCATAAACACATTCTTTCTTCTCACAGAGAAAGAAAACATGACATGTGTGATTCAGCAACCTCTCTGATGAACTTTATTTTGCATCCTAATTCAGACCCAAATTCCAAACTCTTTTTCCACGTTTCCTTGTTTGAAATCTCTTTGAGCACTTAAGATACCTAAGTCACAAGGATGGAATTTAATTCGTAGAGACATGTAATGCACAAAATATGGAAATGATAGTTGCTTAAAATAAAATATAGATAGTATCATCCAAATGAAGGCCCATCCAAAAATGGTATTTCAAATCCCCAACATTTCCTTAAGTACTATTTGCATGTTCTTCAGTTTTGTCTACAGTGTTTTACGGGCTCTCAAGTGCGGACTCTGCCAAGAGGCTCAGCATAAAATGGTTTCAAATAAGGAGAATGTGATGGGAATCTCATTTGAAACCATATGGCTTTTCACAAATGCTCCAAATGGCCACCACTCAAAGGAACAAGATTAAAAAAAATAATCCTCCCACCATTAAAAATATATGAATAAATAAACAACAGCAATGACTTCCTTTTCCCCCACTGGATTTGGGGATGGGTTGGGGAGTACGAATTGCTTCTGCTCTGTAGCTTATTTTCAGTTCAGATAACTCATCTTTATTCATTTCCTTTCAGTCATGATGAGCCATATTGAGAGCAGCTGTAGGCAAGAGAGAGAGAGGAAAAAAAAATGGATCTCCTCACTCCCTCCTTAAATCATTGTCAAATAGCCACTCTAAAGAACCCATCTGGGCTCACTGCTGTGCTGGGCATCCAAGAAGTAATAGAAAACAGGAGAAAGGACAGTTTAAGCCAAATTTAATGAAGAGATTTAAAAATTACCCAATCACATATTTTAGGGAAAAATCAACCTTGGAATGATTTAATTCAAAGTCAGGTAGACCAAGCCTATAGGGAAATTATATTTCAAATGAAATTAAAAAACAAACAACAAATTGTACTTTAAAGGTGATGGGAAACACCAGTAGCGGGCGACTAGTTAATGAGAGGTCTGGTGGCCTACTCCAGCAAAAGTTACCTAGAAAGTTAGAAGGTGATGAACGAGGGCCAACAAGCTAGGCCTTAAAATGTAAGAACAGTGAAATGATTATGGGAAATCGACTTGTACAAAGCAGAATGAAATTAAAAATGACTTAGATTGGTGACAGAGTTTTTATATCTCAAAATGTCTTTCTAGGTTTACCCAGCAAGTAAATAAGGGGTCAAAACTTAGTTTTATTTTGTTTTTAAATTTTGGACAAATGATAAATATTTTTTGGATCAAGCTTAGTTTGAGCTAGGAAGTAAATGCTTTTAACATTTTATTTAAAATGATTTCATCTGTTTTAATATATAAACCGAACAGAAATCTTGCTTATGGGTCATTCTACTATACTTCAATGACACAAAAATAGCTTCGGTTTCAAAGGGGAGACTTAGCAAGTTATTATCACATAAAACATTGCAATCTTGTTTATTTTCTAGCATTTTTGTTCATGTGTTTTTAATGGTTACATGAACCAAATGCTTAGGCAACTGTGTCAAAGGTGAGAGTGAATAAGAAACAAAGATCTGTTACACTGAGAGTTGGAGAACTGCTTCACAAGTTTTCTTAAAATGTGGCTAAGAGAATAAAAAGAATTCTAAGTTGTGTTTGAAAGCAACCAAGAAAAACATAGTGCCTAAAATTCACAAAGAAAGTTTTGAGAACCCAGGGAAAAAATGAACAAAATAACCATCATGACATACACAAAGAAAATGCAAACTCTCTTACCTTTAATTTATTAACTAGAATTAGTAATGGTCTTTACCTCCCAATACCTTTGAACTTTTCGTTATTTGGCATTGCTGACTACCCTCTCCTTTGTGACATTTATTTTTGTTTGGTTCCCACAGTTTTGATTATCTGTCCACCTCTGTAATGGCATCTTCTCAGTATCCTTGGCTAGCTTGTCTTTCTTCCTGCTGTTCCTTATTTCTACTTTCCTCCAGCATTCTAGGATCCTAAGCCCTGTTCTCTCAATCCTCACTTTTCCTGGGAGTCCCCCACATTTTCATGTCACTAGCTCACTTCTGATCATTCCTACATTAACATGCTCTTCCTCATTCTTTACCCTGAAATCTATAGTCACTAGACTATGTCCATCTCCCACTGTATCCATTTCAGTATGCCCTAAGCCAGAGACCACTTCCATCACCGAAATATCCACTTCTCTAGGCTTAAAAACTTTGGCTCATTTTTAACTTCTTTCTTCTTTGGCCAGTATAGCCAATTAGTCACCAAATATGACTGATCTGTCAAAGATTTCTCTCTATATCTTTCTTCTCATTAATTTAACCTAGGCTCTCATCATTCCAAAGCTGAATTACTGTCATAATAATAGTAACAACAATTCGATGTCAGCTAGTATGTGCCAAGCAGTGTGCTAATTGCTTCAAATGAATTATCTCATTACACAGAAAGAAACCAAGGCACAAAGATTAAGTTATTTGACCAAGGTGACACAGTAAGAGGAGCCAGGATTTGAACACAGCCATCTGAGATTGAACTGCTTCTCACAGAATCTCTCATCCAAGATGTATATTATATCCACTTAATTTTTCTAAAATAGTGTTTTAAATGTGGCAATATGTACCAGTAACCTTAATTATCCATACTTGTTGGCTTCAAAATTATTTTGACTTAAAATTTCTGAAAGTGTATCTTAAGGATATAATTAGCAATGTATGGAAAGATTTATACACAGGGATCTTCATGGCAACATGAATCACATAGTTAGAACGTGGAAACAACTTTAATGTTCAATGGTTGGCTGAACATAACTGTGGCACATTCATATTAAGGAAAATATACCAAATAGAAGAGGATTTGATGACATGGGTAAATATTCAAGATTTACTAAGTGGAATAAAAAAGAAGATTATAAAAGTTAAGTAAAGTATAGCCCCAATTTTGTTAAAAAAAAAAAGCCAAGACAAATAATAAAACCCCCAACACCTGGAAAGATGTTAAAATGTTAAGATGGAAAAATGTTCTCCAAAATGGTTTCTGAGGTTTGGGGACTCTGAGAGACTTATTTTCATACTTTTGCGAAATTTTACAATGAACATATTTACACATTGCAGTCAGAACTCCCTCCCATAGTAAACGTTACTCAAATCTCATTACTTCCAAAGTGTCATTTCCCTGCTCAGAGACACAACTAAAAATACTTCCTTGTTTTTTGTCAACTTAATTTTCTTTTTTTTAAAACCTTCTATTTTAAATTCAGGGGTATATGTGCAGGTTTGTTTCATAGGTAAACTTGTGTCATGGGGGTTTGTTTTACAGATTATTTCATTACTCAGGTATTAAGTCTAGTTACCTATTAGTTATTTTTCCTGATCCTCTCCCCCTCCTCCCATCTTCCATCCTCTAATGGGTCCCAGTATGTGTTGTTCCTCTTTATGTGTCCATGTAGTTCCTCTTTATGTGTCTCATCATTTAGCTCCCACTTGTAAGTGAGAACATCCAGTATTTGATTTTCTGTTCCTGTATTAGTTTACTAGAGAAAATGGCCTCCAGCTCCATCCATGTCCCCTGCAAAGGACATGATCTCATTCTTTTTCTTGGCTGCATAGTATTCTATGGTGCGTATGTGCCACATTTTCTTTCTTTAGTTTATCATTGATGGGTATTTAGGTTGATTTCATGTCTTTGCTACTGTGCATAGTGCTGCAATGAACATATGCCTGAATGTGTTTTTATAACAGAATGATTTATATTCCTTTGAGCATAATAGGATTGCTGGGTCAAATGACAGTTCTGCTTTTAGCTCCTTGAGGAATTGCCACACTGTAGTCTACAATGGTTGAACTAATTTACACTCCTGCCAATACTATACAAGTGTTCGTTTTCTCCACAATCTCACCAGCATCAGTTATTATAAATACTTATTGTCTCTTGTATCAAGTTGAAAGTTTCTCTGCCTATAATTCAAGTCCCTAGTCTAGGGCTGCTTGTTAGTTTTTCAATCTGTGTCTACATCTTTCCAGGAGAATCTTTGACCCTGCCAGACCAATCTCCTAGCTATGCTGCCCTGATCCATTCCCACCAGCCCTACAGCTGGCCACAGCTCTACTCCATCCCTCACCCTTCACTGACACAGATGTATCAATCCCTTCCTTGAATTCTTCAGAGCATAACTTTGACTTATTTATAATACAAACTGTTTGGGGTTTCTTTCTGTTCTTGACATACATGGAAAATGGTACTCATCCTGTGGCACTGTAGTTATTATATCAGATCATCCTTACCATAAGCAAATCAGGAAATTGGTGTTAATAGTGCTTCCCACATTTGTGTGCTAGAATTTTAATACTGACATGCTAACCTTAGTTGCTCTTCTCTATCTCCTACATCACATTTTCACACTTCCCACCTGTATCAACTGATATATTTACATGTATGTCTCTCTTGCTCATCTGTCAGTTCCTTAAGCACAGTGATAATATCTAATTATTTGTAGGTTTTATAGCCCCAGCACAGAGTATTTAATAAAAATTTATTGAACAAATTACAAGTGAATCTTTATGTAACACAAGTACAAGTTGTTTGAAGAAAATTCGGAAGCAACTGTCACATGACTTATGAATGCAACATGAGCACCAGAAATAATTCAATAAATGAAATGAATTAGATAAATATTAAAGCTAAAGAGTATGTTCTATATCCACTTAGCTTTACCAGAGATGCACAGAAGCAAACCTGAAAATGTAATATAATGAAATTCTTATCATCATAGTAATCTCTGATATTACAAGATATGATTTAGTAATGAAATAAGTGAATGGGAGAAAAATGAATTTTGACTGATTGTGATTCCCAAGTGGTAATTCCAGCTGCTATGTTTCCCCCAGTATATTTGAAATTACTCTTAAGCTGCTATGTATCTATGGAGACCAAAAGATCATACCACGATTCATAAGACACAGCACTATGAATAAGTGGTCTATGTGGGGAGCTATAATTTTTGTGAGGCTTTGGAGAAGTTGTAACCACATAAGGAAAGTATGACTAGTTTATAAAGCCAACCAAGTCCATTGGTAGCATTTAAGAACACCATAATCCCAAACACACAAGTTTGGTTTTATATAATGCATGAATATAACTCCAACTGAGTCTGCATACTGCAAAAACTGTTCCATTTCATGTTGGCCTTAATTTCTATTGCTTTAGACTACTTCACTTTTCTCTTTTGAGCTTGATGGGCCACAACATTACATCATAGGTGGGCAATACTGAGACTGTTCTCTCCATCTTAGTGACATGAAATGTAGGCATTTAGCTACCAGGGAATTCTGTCACCCATCTAGGCATGAGTTTGGGTCAAAGGCAGAACATGCAGAGAAAAGGGAAGCATTTTTTTTCTTTTCCGCATCTGTGATATAATGAACACAAGTGCCCTTTTAAACCAAATATGGACCTCTGAGAGAGATGCCATTCCAAACCAGCTTCTATTTAGATTGTTATAAAAGCATGGCAAATTATTATTTAAAATAGCACTGTTAAGAAAACCAAAGAAACAAAAGTCAGGAAATAGAAAACTTTTTTTTTTTTTTTTTTTTTTTGAAACTGAGTCTTTCTCTGTCTCTCAGGCTGGAGTGCAATGGTGTGATCTCAGCTCACTGCAACCTCTGCTTCCTGGTTTCAAGTGATTCTCCTGCCTCAGCCTCCTGAGTAGCTGGGATTACAGGCGCCTGCTAGCACACCCAGCTAATTTTTGTATTTTTTAGTAGAGCCGGGGTTTCGCCATGTTGGCCAGGCTGGTCTTGAACTCCTGACCCCAGGTGATCCACTCGCCTCAGCCTCCCAAAGTGTTGGGATTACAGGCGTGAGCCACCATGCCTAGCCAGGTATGGTTTTAAATGGAATCCCATCATAACTCTGGAGTTAGGGAAACTCAGGTCCACCCCCCCCCCCTCCCCCCCGCTTTATGGGCTAACTACATTTGCTCAGGCTTTTAACAGGTGAAATTATGTTTTGCATGAATGAGAGCATGATTAAATTCATAGTCGTCTGGATTTGAATAGCAACAAGTCACTTTTAATAGGTCTATTCTGTATCAGGGATACGATCTGAAATGAGTGGATTCTGTGATGAGGATGCTCCCACTGGACTTGTACCTGTTAGTAAATCAGACTCACTTTGAAACTGGGACTTTGAGTTCTCAGTCCAAATTATGAGACAGCCTAAAGACTGGGGTGTGGGAATGAGGGGGGGTAAGAGCAAGAGGCTGAATACTAAAGCAGAAACATAGGGAGTATTCCCACCAAGGGTGAACTCTGTTTTAAGAATAAATTATGTCTGCTTCATGGGATATACAATCCTCAGGACACTGCAGGCATTAAATAGGAAATATTAATAATGACATCTGTGTCCTCAACAGAAAGTTCTTCGCATAAACACAATAAAAATATTTTATGCATTAATGAGGCAAGTAAGAAATAAGAATCTTGTATTTATTATATTACTACTTAATTCATTTGGATAAAAGGCCCAAAAGATAGATCTCAATCAAAATTCAAATTCTAATATTCTTTAAAGAGATAAAATTGTATTATCCTTAAATATACATAGAAACTAGAAGAAGGCTAACTTTATCAACTAGAGGTCCTTTCTGGGCTCACTTGGGCTCAGAATATTAACAGTAATTCTAACATGCTTGAAAACAGTTTTCTTAATAGGACAAACATAGTCCTTTGTGTTTTCCTTTAGAACTGCTGTTGACTTAGCAACTATTTTTCATAGATGGAGTAAAGGCCAAATTCTTACCAAAAATTATTATATACTAAATAAAGTTTAGGTGTTTAAAAAGTTGCATAAATTTAGTGTGATCTCGTATATGTTTGTGCATGTGTGAACACACATAGAAACACATACATACACAACTAGAACATAAAC
The DNA here is from genome assembly GCA_036589455.1 of Ateles fusciceps. Lineage (NCBI taxonomy): Eukaryota > Metazoa > Chordata > Mammalia > Primates > Atelidae > Ateles > Ateles fusciceps. Next base: position 1,368,606 of record JAZHEH010003022.1, on the reverse strand, counting down.
CTTAGGGCTTTCTAGTCCTTTTAGACCAATCTGGGAAAAAAAAATCACAATTATCTGAAACATATGTAAACATATAAGAGCAGCAAATGTAAATGGATTGACTAGCTTTCACTAAATAGATAATTAATTGGTTAATCTATTTTAATTTAAAAGGACACTTGGAAAGGAAAACTACATTTTAAAGACATGCTTTAAACACAAAATGCCCCCTTGTAAACAGGCAGCAAGCAGGGGGTGTTATATCCTGGCATTAAAACAGTTAAGTGCACCGTTGAATGTCCCTTCCACTTTCTCCTGACTAGAAGATGTCATAATTTTTTGGATTTATGAATTGTCCAGGCCAGTCAGCTTCTTGAACACAACAGACTCTGCCTAGATCTATCTCTTACCTGCTGGGAAGAGACAATTCCCCTCACACTTGGAATCCTGAAGCCCTTTAAGCGGCTTGCTCTGTAACCGTGGCAGCTGGGCCCTACACAATTCTTCATCTCCTGCCACCAGGCCTCACTAAATAAAAACTGTGGTGCCTTGTTAGCCAACAACTGAGCGTGAAATCACTACATTGCAATCCCCTACTTTCTGAGTCAATCAATTTTCCCCCACCACTTCGGATCTGGATGCACAGGGTCAGTAAAGAGAGGGGAAAATGGAGTGGAAGAAAATGGATGCATCAGGGCAACCAGGACACACCCATATGGTATAGTTAATTCTGTACAGTGAAATTAGTGCATTCACATAAAACAGTTTAGAGCTAGCTAATAAAACCAACACGTGTACTATCTAATGTCATCATCATGCTCTGAACTTGCACAGCATATATAGTGGAGAGAACTGCAGAGACAGATATGGGGCCAGGAACAAGCTTTTGTCAGCCTAAAATTGCTAACAGATTAGAGTGTGTCTGACAAGGCACTAAGATTGTAACATATGTTCTTTTTAAGGAGTATTAACATTTTATGCATTAGCTACATGTTAACAGAGAGAGAGCTTGAACTGCTAAAACTATTAGAATGTCATTTGCAGTCCATCAGCAATTTGCTTCCACACTTGCAATTCCGTGTGTGCCTGCATGGGAGGATGGAGTACGCAAGTAAGGTAGCGGGAAGGGAAGAGAAGGAAAGTCAAAAAGGAAGGAGCATGAAGAATTAGGGTGTAACGGGCTGAAAGTGGTGCTTTTTTTTTTTTTTTTTTGAAGCTCCCAATATAAATGGCATGTTCAGAAAATGGTTTCAGAGGAGGGAAGAGATGTTTTGAAATATTGAAATAAAGCTCTTTTCAATGTTTCTTCTCACCTAAATAATATCTCATATCTATTACTACTTCCCTTCTTCGAGGGCTATGTGCTCAGTATCTTGAAATGGACCTTCTGCTCATATATTACAATGATTTCTTTTTCAACAGGGAAAAACTGTTTTATGGCAAAAGTCAAGGTGTTAAATAAATGTTATTATTAACAGTAAGCCAGGATTACTGGTCCATCCAAAGTAATCTAAAATCATTAGGTCTCCACTCCAGGGTACAGTCTCCCTGATCACAGGTTTTCATGTATGGGGTCTCATGTTTTTATATAAAATTTCAACAGCTGTTGCTGTTGGTCTGCAGCCCCTTACAGGTAGTAGGTATATCTCCTGTAATGCCTGATGAATAGCAAGAATGGAATAAACATTTGTTCACTTGTCCTAATATGAAGGAAATGAAAAAATAAAACAATACAGCAAAGGAAGACATCCCACCAGCGGTCTATTTATACACCTCTCTCAGGGTTCCCCAGGGACTCCTGGGTGTGCCTGACCACAGTCCTCATTGCTCTGACCAGACTAATTGAATGTTGTCTATCTCTCCCCAAAAGAATGTCCCTTAAGGGCGGACATTATGGCTCACTTGACATCATAGCCTAAACATCTAGGTCAGGCTGTACTTATATAGGCACTCTACTTTCTACCCTAAGGCACCAGTGCTAACTATTCCCTCACAAACTTCATACCTAGCCAGGAAGCTACCGTCACATCTTATAGGGGGAACAGAAATGGAAGATTCCTATGTGGGTAAAACGTAGTTGTATGCACATCATTACCTATTTGCAAATTCCTTTTCTTTTTTTTTTTTTTTTTTTGGAGACAGGGTCTCGCTGTCGCCCAGGCTGGAGTGCAGTGGCATGATCATAGTTCACTATAGCCTTGACCTCCAGGGCCCAAGTGATTCCCCCACCTCAGCCTCCTGAGAAGCTGGGACCACAGGCACATGCCACCACACTGGACCTGGCTAATTAAAAAAATTTCTTTTTGTAGAGACGGGGTCTCTCTAACTTGCTCAAGCTGGTCTGGAACTGCTGGGCTCAAGTGATCCTCTTGCCTTATCCTCTCAAAGTGCTGAGATTACAGACGTGATCACCACACCTGGCCTGCAAATTCCCTTTTAAAATCCATTTTTACTTAGGACTATACAGCTTAATTTTATTCAAATGTATTCAGAATCCAGAGATAGCTAATGATTATATATGCATATGTGTGTACACATATGTGTGTGGATGGATGGATGGATGGATAGATAAGCATTTAACCCAAGGTATCTTTCTAGTACTTGACTCATTCCCTGATGATGATTTTAATGTTAAACATGATAATTTTAAAGTCAAACATAATTAGAAACTACGACAAGAATAAAAGTTATCAAGTGTTCTCATATCAAAGGGGAAACAAATTCAGAGTTGGTCATTATCCTGGATTTTTCATGCATGCTTCTAGAATTTAATGGGGAAAAAAAAGGAGTTTGGTTTGAATCCTGGGACTTACAGTGCCACTTCAAATATAGCAAGTAGACAGCATCTACAATAAAGTGCAATTAATTGTCATATATGCAATCATAATCTGTTAGGAGAAAGGCAACATGGTTTATATGGAGAGAGGGAATGTTGCGCCAATCATTTTGAGTTATCTGAGAGAGTAAATAAGCAGGAGATGTAATTTATTTAAACTTTCAAAAAGCTCTTGACAATGTTCTTCATCAAAGACAGTTTAGAAAAACAGAGTTAATGTGGGGCTGGGGAGAATGTTTTCTCCGGGAAAGAGAACTTGATTAAAGAGGGAAAATAATGAGTCAAACCAACATTTTCCATCAGAGAAGTGTTAAAAGTAACTAGTAGCCAGCATTAGTTGGATTTTCTTTCTAATATTAAAAATTATCTTGGAGTAAGAGAGAGAGTACACTCAAAAAAGGAAAAAGGCAAATCTTACAGGACACATCTGCCTCTTCCAAGTGATAAGATACCTAAAACCATGGGAAGGCATGTGTGTGTGTGTGTGTGTGTGTGTGTGTGTGTGTGTGTGTGTGTGGGTGAAAAGAGAGAGAGAGAAAGAGAAAGAGAGAGCGAAAGAGAGAAATAGGTGCTGATGGAGATGGGGCTGTTGGAGCCCTAAAAGTGACATACAGGTGATCATGAGACGATGCTGATGAAGCAAATGAAGTGTCTTGTCTACACCCACCCAATTTGTGTGAGTTTGATTACTATGTCCTGCAAGATACATGATTAGAGAAGTCCCATAAAATTGGAGAAGTAAAATACTCTAAGTATTATGTTTAAAAGTGGAGGGAAATAATTTCATTGATAGGTATGTGTATAATCAAAGAAAAAAGGAGGCAGATGAAAGAGACAGAAGAAGATAGAAAATGGGGGTTGTTCAGAATGGCAAAATGGAAGTTGAGAGGAATGACTGGAAAAGGACAAAAGTGCTTTATCACTATGCTTACTGTCTGAACAATAATGCCAGTTTAACCCCTTTGAAGTTAAGGGCTCTTTTAGCACACAGGATAGGAAAGACTTAGATTTACCCAACAGGTGGGTCTTCAAGGAAAAGCATCTAGTGACAAATTGAAATAGGCTTAAGGAGTTTGGGAAATTCACAGAGGTTAGATACATGCCAAGTTAATAAGGAAGATGAGTAGCTTCTAGTTGCATCCCCACCTTTTGAAATTATCATCAAGACAGTCATGCCTGCTCACTGAACTTCCTTAGGGACAGGGGCTGAAGAGTGGCCAGCCTGGCAAGCCATTTCTTCCCTTTCCTCCATTAATACAGAAAATTGTGCACGGATTGTGAACATTGCATAAGCTATCATTGTTGTCAACACTAGTCACTAATGACCCAATTTGGGGGAGAAGGGGTGGAGGAGAGAAGTTTCCAGTCAAACAACAGTTACTGTCTAGACATGTAAAATATCTTTTTTGAGGTAATTAAAATTTTTTTGGTGACTTTAAAGACTGGCTTTCTTATGTGCAGTGCGGCATAGAACAGCTTGTAGGCAGCAGATCAATAAATTCCAGTTAACTTTCAAGTCATGTCGGCATGCAGCCCTGGCTGGTTTATTAATTTAAATTTCAGCTCTCTAAAAAAAAAGGTATGTCTAAAGAAATAAGGCACTATATGGATTGCAGTGAGATTGCTTAATCAGAACAGGTCTTCACATACAATGCTTATCAACATCAATAGGAAATCTTAAAACACTGAAGAGAATAGGTCATCCCTCCCTCTGTCTTATCCAGTTAGTGTTTATCTTAGGAACCCTGACTACCTATTCTTTTTGTTTTTAAGAGTAGTTGATATCTGAAACACCCATGGCTTAACTTACATAAGCTTCAGCACATAGTTAAGTAAGAACAAAAAGGTGAAAATGAAAGGAGAGTGGTACAATCCATTTCAGTGTTCAAATCTTTAGAAAGGAATAGTCTCCCTTTTTTCTCTTTTCTCTGTCCTTATGTCCCTAATACCTATCTAACTCTAAGGATATAACCCAAGAGTCTCATAGTAGCAACAAAATGCTAGAAATTGCTTATGTTTTTCTTTTTAATCATCCCTCTTCTTGCTGATTCTTCACATTGTTTTTAACATTTTTCCAAGCCCTCAAGTATCTACCAATGGATTACCCCTTTTTGGAGACTTGCTCCAGGCATTAGGACGTTTTAAAACTCTTGCTCCAAAATCATTGGTATTTTAAGGCACCAAACTAATTGCTATAAGACTATCAAAAATTACTATAATGATACAGCCGTGGTCCAAACACTGCATCCTCAAACTCAATAATTTCTGTCATCTGTGTCACTTCTCCCTTGTGTCAACATAAATAAGGAAAGCTGCCTGAATCTATTAAAATGGTCAGAGTCTAAAGCTGCAGTTGAATTTTATTGCATCTACTGCATTTCTGATCCTGAAAGAAATATTTATGAAATGCCAATACCACTCAAATATAGCCCATAATAATAGATTCTCAAGCATGTTTTTTAAAAACAAATGCTTATGTAAAAATTGCAAATGTTTTCAGACCAATTGTGCCTTCATGAAATTCAGAGAACATTATCATTTTATTAATAACTGCAATATGTATTTGAAAAACTAACAGAGCAATATGATTCTAAAAACAGATTTACACTTTTTATTTCTTACTGCATTCAGTTTTAATCAAGGTTCTGGAGCTTCTCACTAACAGTGAAATTGTATTTAAATAGCCCTTTAGGGTGTTCAAGCTACCGATGAATTAACTCGATCTGGTCAGGGTTTTGGGGGCACTGTGGTTCTCGAATCTCTAATTTTATCCTTAGAGGTAGCCAAAGCTCCTCTAGACATTGGCAGCTAAATAACTACATAGGCTTAGATTATGACTGAAACATCTAAAATAATGCAGGCTTGTCAGAAGTCAGAATAAAAAAGCCAATGATAAGTGCAACAACATGACATCTCTCTAGTTTACAAATGCAGCTCTACCACTTCTTAGCTTAGTGGGACATTGAGGACATGAAGGAACAGCTCAGATCTCAGTCTCCTCTGCAAAACGGGGGATAAGAACACCTACCTTAGAGGGGTGTTATGAGTATTAAATGCAAGTACTCATGTAAAGTGCTCAGCATGATCTCTGGCACACAGTAAGCACTCATTAAGTGAGACGTTCTCAGTATTACTATTATTATTATTTTAGAGGCAGGGTCTCACTCCATCACCCAGGCTGGAGCACAGTGGCATGATCTTGGCTCACTGCACTCCTGGGATCAAGTGATCCTCCCACCTCAGCCTCCCAAGTAGTTGGGATTAGAGGTGTGCACCACCATGTCTGGCTAACATTTTATTTTTTGTAGAGTCAGGGTCTTGCTATGTTGCCTAGGCTGGATCGAACTTCTTGACTCAAGTGATCCTCCCTCCTGGGCCTCCCAAAGTACTGGGATTGATTATAGGCATGAACCACTGTACCCATCCACTATTATTATTATTAATCTTACAATTGTGCTTTACGGCATGACAGCTATCTCTAGAAATAAAAGGCAAAGACAAAAGGTTAAGGAAAAAAGTAGCTTGTACTTGTTCTGATGCTACAGTGAATGGTCTTTATTACATTCTCTTTCCTACCTTTAAGCAGGACACAAGTACCCACTCACCTACTCTGTTTTTGAGGCGACTACATTTCTTGTCCAGCTTCAAACATATCCTGGAATTTTCAGCTATTCTGTGGTTTTAGGTGTCCCTTCCTGGAAGCCCATCCCTGACTATAAATATCCCACCTAGTCTTCAAGTTTTAGCTCAGATGCTATCTTTTCCATGAAGCATTCCCTGAACTTTATGAGGTCTGTCCCTGGTCTATTTTCATTGCATTTTATTTATATTCGTATAATAGTAATTTTCACATTTTACTGTGAGTGAATCGTCTGTATCTTATGTCACCTATTGCACTGTAAAACTGCTTGACAATAGGGACCATGTCTTGTGCATCTTTGGATCTCTTACAAAACCCATCTGAGATCTGCTGGCATTTAGTAAAAGTTTGCTAATTTGTCTTCTGGTTCTCTCAATTGGGTCACTTATTATCATGAAGATCTTTCTCCTTTAGAAACTTGTTATAGTCTTTTCCTATTGTTCCTGGTTTCCCTGAAACTATATGCACATATTTCACTTTGTGTACAACATTATGTTAGATGCTATAGAATAAACCAGCTTTACCTGATGAAGCTTTATGGTTCCCTTGGAAATGGAAGGTAAGCACATATAATAATAAACCTGATTAAATGCCATGCAATTATTATGAACTCTCAGTCAGCAACTCAATAAGGGCCAAGAAGGCAACTTGAGTGAAGTGGGTTAGATTATTTATATAAAGAAATAGGCTCTAGTCAATTCTTCTTCCAAAAAAAGGCTTCTCTGGGCAATTTTTGTATTTGACATTGACAACGGAGACATGGCTACAAGAAATATTTCACTTTTATTTTCCTCTACCATAAGATAAACAACAAATAAGGTGAAGGTAAATAGCAATTGCTTCTCAGTCTCAGTGACAGAGAGACAAAAAGGAGTGGCAGGAAGTGCGGCAAACTTCAGGTCACAGCCTTTGTGAAAGAAGGCAGCCACTACTCAGCCCTATTGATCACTGCTGTTAGAGATGCCCAAAGTGGTCTAATCTTCCTTTTTCTAAAAAAAATGAGATGCAGAAAAATATGTATTTTTATGTAAAACTGACATAGTTTTAAAAGTAGACTATTACCTTAAATATTTAAAAACACTGTTTTAGGCAAATGCCAGGTATATGGGCAGTATCTGTCAAAGGCTTCCGGGTTATAACCTCCACAAGTGTTTTCAAAAAATAAGAGAAAGACACTGTAATCGTAGGTTGGAATGCCCTGGCTCGGCATCATGGAGAAGCTGGTAGCAGGGATGTCCCTGTAACTTATTTCTGTCTTTTTTTCTGACCTTACTTTCTGTGTTGTCTGCGCTGACCTCTATTCACAGCTCAGTAACAATGATCCAGCTTTTGAATCTTTGTTTATCTCATCAAGTCCTATTGTGCTGGAAGCTCCCAAACCTTCAGTTCTGCTTTTAATTTCTATCTCTCTTTCTCTCTCTGTTGCTATATCAACCTAAACGAAAGGACACCTCTACTTTATACCACCAGACTTGCCCTAATTATCCTCACCTACTGCTTGCCCCTTCTGAGTTCTCTGAGGTCGCCACTGAAGGTGCCATCTGGCCAATTAGTTCATCTGAGTAAGTGGAGACAATGTAATTCTTCTCTGTCCATCTCTTCCCACTCTAACTACATGCCTGCATCACACTGACGATTTTTTCGAATGGCCCCCTATTGAGGGCCATGAAACTTACCCTTCTCAAAGACTGCTTCCACTTTGCTTCACTCATATGGAAATTACTGCCATCCCTTGCATGAGACACACGCAGTACAAGTTTTGTGCTTTTTGCTGATGTGCAAAAATCTCTTGCATCTCTTCCCAGTTTCCACAAATCTCTTTTCTTCATATCCTCATGCCAAACCAAGCCCTGGTTTGCTTTTCCTTCTGTCACGGTTATGCACAATTTTTACCAAGAAATAAGCTACATTGTAAGATTGTCTAGATTTTGTTTTTTCATTTTAGGTAAAAGAAATGGGAAAAAAAAAACCCAAAAATGGTTATCATAAAAGATCTCAAATCAATCTGTCTTTTATTTGTCACAGACTTCATGAAATTTGGAATTCTTAACAGTCACTGAGTACTTGTTATGGACCAAGCAAGTATTGTGCTAAATACTTTATCCTCTCATTTAGATCTTCCCAACAAACTGACAAGAGAGGAACCATTCCTACTCCTGATTTATACCTGGGAAAACTCAGGTTTAGAAAGGTTAAGGCTCAGCCCAGGTCAGCTCTGTAGCTGATAAGTAGCATAGCAGAGTCTGAAAGCCCAGGCTGCTGGTATTAGCCAAATATATTAATCCCTATTCTATATTGCTTCCTGAGTTAGAGAGAACTGCCTGAACTGAGTCAAGCCTACCACCAACAAAACTGAGGTTAATGCAATGAATGATTAACAAACGGCTCACTAACATAAAGTTAAAATAAAGGAAGCCCATGATCACTTCATATCTTTTTGCAAACAAGCACAACAGAACTGAGATTAAACAAAAGAGTTGGACCTAAGGTTCTGGCTTCAGGAAAGTCTGTGTTACACAGATCCCCTCACACAATGTCAAGGGCAGAAAAAGCACTTGTTAAATTTATTTCAACTTTCCAAAGGAAGTCATGTAAAATGTACTTTTAGGGGAGTCAGCTTGTTTTCTAATTTAGTCTTTGTTCTCTTGCTATTTATTTCTATTACAGAGATTGCCTCTCTCCACAATCCTTGGTTCTAAAAGGACCTTATTTGCGCATATGAAGAGGCTGCCCAAATCCTTCTCATTCGTGTCACCATTGCTCACTTTTGCCTTTCCTCCCTTCCTAAAGAACAGAACAGGAAAAAGCGCACTGTTTTTCTCTTTTTAAAATTGTAAGGCTGTGTAAAGTTCATTCTGCTTCAGTGTTGTCATGGTTGTATGCTAAGTCTCAAAGTTTTTTCAATGAGATTAAGTAGGGAAACTGTATTTCATCTTGAAAGAAAGAAAGGAAAGGAAAGAAAATGAAAGGTGACAGAGAGAGGGAGAGAGAACAGGGGGAAATAAAGAGAAAGAAAGGAAAGAAAGAAGGAGAGAAGGGAAAAAAGGAAGGAAGGAAGGAAGAAGGAAGAAGGAAGGAAGGAAGGAGGAAAGGAAGGAAGGAGGGAAGGAAGGAAGGAAAGAAGGAAGAAGGAAGGAGGGAAGGAGGAAAGGAAGGAAGGAGGGAGGGAAGGAGGGAGGGAGGGAGGGAGGGAAGGAAGGAAGGAAGGAAACCAGCCAGCCAATACACAGAAGGCTGAACTGTTTCCTGAGCTCTCCCTTGTAAAGAAAACCAAAATAATGCTTGCTCTGGTCCTGGAGGTTACTGTACTTAGCTCTAAAAATCCCGAGAAGGAAACATGGGAAATCATTCATTCAAACTTTGGCCACTGTATCCTTTGTTGAAAAATATCTTAGGTAGAAGCATACAGTGTAAGACAGATTAAAGTAGAGCTGCTTTGATGGGGAGAGTGATGGGGTTGAAGCCCTGCCCAGTGTTCCTCTCCCTTCCCACTGCCTCCCAAGAGAGACCTTCAAGGGAATCTGAGGAGCAGTGACTGCTTTGAAATTTGTTTTGGCCACAACTCACTGGAGAAAATGCATTTTATTAAGTGACTCAGTGTAGATACAAATGCACATGCACACATACAGCTGAAACAAAAATTTCATGAAACGATACCTATTTTTACTACATGTGATCATTTCAGACATTTTCCTTTCCCATTTAATCTATTGTACTTGAGATAAACTTTTCCCAGTTTAATAGATTGATATCACTATCCATTAAGGGAGTTAAAAAATGCTGCATTTGGTAACTTAATCCTTAAAATAATTCTATAGATTAAGAAATACTTGCTCCTGTCTGCATCTCCTCCCCTCCCGAAGGAACAATGATGAAGAAAACATGCAGTAAGAAGTGGTAAGTGGAGGCCCTCGAATTTGGATGTAGGGCTGATTCACTTGATCTAAGGACAGATTTCCTTCGCAAGGAATTGGAAACACGGACGTAGAGTGATGTCTGCTTGTTTTTGCAAATCACAGGACAAGTCAACCTGGCTCCCAACACATGGACCAGAGAAGCAGGGAAAGCCAGCACTGAGGCAACAAAAAGGTGGAGAAAGAAAGAGATCTTATCTCTGCTGGAGTCCCCTGTTTCCAATCTATGCACAAGGCCCTGTTTTATTTTTGTTCTTGATTCTATAACATATCCTATATAGCCTCATAATCTCTCATTTTATAAAAATGAAGAAAGAAAAGAGAAAGAAATATAAATCACAGGATAGTACTGACAATACATTTAACAATCAGCTGTCATTAATATGCATAAAATCTATTTATACTACAAAAGTGTCACCAACAAAAAAATTCCACTCCACTTAAAAGAACAATAATAAAAATATTTCTGGTAGATTTAAAGAAAGTGAAAGAGAATGCAAATATATACCTGCAGAAAGAATTCCCAAAGACTATTGCTTTTCACCCTTAAGATTGTCAATGCACTATGTCAGCCCAGTGGCAACCACAGGATTTAAAGGTTTTATTAAACTCTCTTCACTAACTTAAAAAATCAATCTCAAATGCATCTATTTAAGTGTGTGTCCCTTTTCACCTTTTTATTTTAGCAAGCGGTTCTAAGAAATACATGTTTTAAAAAATCTAGCCACAGTAAGCCTATAACAAGGCTTCAAACATATGCACTTCCACACCAAATCACAAAATGAGCTTTTATAAATTTCTTTCTACAAAAATAAATAAAAGAAATAAAAAAGATAAAGCCTTCATACAGAATTGCAGCAATTATATCCCCACAGCTACACTATAACCCAAAACTTTGCAAAGGCTTTGATTATTGAACCATGGCTGAAGTGAATAATTTGCTTTTCAGTAAGAAAACAAGCACATTCATTCTCACCACAATGGAGAGAGGCAGTTTTAATTAAACCTTATCAAAAGATGAATAAAGAATAAACTCAATACCCATTCCACAGAACTCTATTTTCATCTGTTTAGTTTAAGCTTGCCATGTTCATGCAATAATTATCCACTGTCCAAGCAATGCCGGAGTTGTGTTAATGTTGGTAAAGATTTAATTAGCTCAATTATCTGGAGAGTATTGAAGTGAGGCTCAGCACAGTACAAATTTCTTCAGGCTTTATACATACCTCTCATCAAAATACATGAAACTGAAATCTAAGTGAACAAAAGACTCTTACTCTAAAACTCCACAATTGAAACAGTTCCATACTTCATAATTTTATTACTCCAACACACACACACACACACACACACACACACACACACCAAACACACACACACAAAAGTCTTTAGAAAAGTAGAGCTCATAAGTGAGGGCTTATCTTGGTGTGAGTGTGTGTATGTGTGTGTGCACAGTGCATATAGTTAACTTCATGAATCTGTAAACATGTTCTTAGAAAGTTAATTAAATCTGCCTTTTAAATAAATATTAACATCCAAAGTACAGTCCTTTAAAACATTTTTATTTTTTCAATGTAGCCTTCATATTACTTTTTTCCCTGGAAAGCAAGGCATTTAAATAGCATTGAAAGCACAGTCACACAGATAACTGTTTCAATCTGTCAGACACCAGGGACAGACAGTAGGGTTCATTTCAGAAAACAGATTGGCCCCCAGCGGCCTGACCTTCCTGGTGGGAAAGAGAACACAGCACTGTGCTTGACAAGCTCAGCAACAAAGAGGTATATTCAGGTCCCCCCCAATTCAGACACGCTTCTCACAGGGAAAAATGCAAAGCCGGAGAAAGAAATGCACTACTTCCAGCAAAGCAGAGTTTACTTAGACCAGAGACAAGCATTTCAGCCATAACAAAAAATAACATATTTAGGAAAGCAGCAAGCACAGTTTTATCGACAGTTATAATTTTAGGAAGCTCTAATCTGGGCATTGTCAATGTCTTAGCTTCCAACCTCACCCGTGATCCACACCCACTAGCATTATAACATCAGTGGAAATCCCAAAATATGATTATCCTGATAAAAGATTTCCTAATTACTCTATCAATGAAAAGGGCAAAACTTTTCTCCTGGAAGCTAGCTCATGTGAATTTCAAAGTATGCTTTATCTTTCTTTTTATATGTTGCAAGTTTTGCCTTTACTTTGAAACCCAGATGGACATTTCCTTGTCTTTTAGACCCTTAGATAAACAGATTTTTCATTACCTCTATTTTTTATTTTGCATTTGTATAGGGTCTTTTAAGAAAGTTTCAAAATGAGACAAAAATCCAGTAAAAGAATAAGAAAACCATTAAACATTGATAAAGGAATATCCTTAATTTAGAAAACCTCAAGCTGAATTAGTTGCTATATGTAAGTATGTATATATTTTTCCAAACTCCAATGTAAAGTTTTATTGTATATCCCACTTGACCAGTTACAAGGAATATTTAGTCTGTATGTTTATAATTATATATATATGTGTGTATGTGTGTGTGTGTGTGTGTATGTACATATATATATAAAATGTGTTAAGATATCACATATTTTGAAACATTAAGCTTCATGTGGAAGATTACAAATTTAAAAGGTACTCACAACTACCCATATTACCCTTATAAACAAGTTCATTGCTGTTTTTTAAATTCAGAGTCTATGTTTTTAGTACATAACTTTCCTTAACTATAGACATTATGGGCAGTAAGGTTCAAACCAACTAGTGAAGTTGAAACGAGCCCCTGATTTCTGATCCATAAATATCTGGATAATTAAACACTCCTCTTTGTAAATGTGTAGATTATCAGAAAAACTTACTTATGGTGAAGAGTAGACCATCATATACTACATAGGACATAATATTTTAGAAAATCAGGCATAGTTTTGAAAACTGGACACAGATCAAAATCAGAAACTCATGTTGCAAGATAAAAGATAAGGCTGGTCGAGTGCTAAGACAACTTGAACTGCCAAAATAATTTGCCTCTATTTTAGACATAAACACTTCTGTTATCAGAAAATGCTATAAGGAAATGGGGCAACAATGATCCATGCCAATAAAAAATTATTTTCTACCTGCCTCCTTTTTTGAGCCATCTTCTTTAGGAAGTACACAAGTCTCTTTTGAGCTGGCAAAGAAAGACACAAGTGTAGGTTGGTTTTACCTGGTTTTCTAGCCTGCAAGCACTTTGATGGTATGACTCACTGAGTCCTGCTCTAAAAGACATTCTTGGAACTTCAGAGTATTTTGTGTAAGAACAAAGGGTGCTTGGGTTCAGTTTGCAACACAAGTCATTTTTACCACACAAATTCCCTTCTTTTGTGCAGGCAAAGGGGGATGCTTTGAGTCCTTTGGGTTTAGAAGATCTTCAAACAGACAATAGTGTGCAAACAACCCTCAAGAACATAACTTTGCTAGGACAATCTCAAGGCTGAGACCAAGGCTTTGAGAAAGGCCCCTTCAGCTGATTTCCTTCTGCTCTTCACCCCGAACAAAGCATGACTGACAATACTGAAATCTCCCTCTTTGGATTAAACCCCCTTTGCAGGAAAAGTATGCAAATGCTATACGTGGCTCCCTTGTCTGAGGCTACTCTCACCCAGCTATCTTTTCGCTGTTTGGCTCACCCGTGTAGACCATCTATGCCTGACACTGAGACCAGCCTTCCAATTCAATATCTTTCACAGCTCTGACAGTCAGATCCCTGGGCCTGCCACTGTCTCTAAAAGGGGCTCATTTAGTTGTAATTAACTATTCCCTGCATATTTCCTAACGTATGGTAATTGTGCTAAAAGCCAAGAAGTGAAGTATTAATTCTAGTTTTGATTTAAATCTTTTTTTCCCCCTCAGCAGTCTTCCTCCCTCTCCTTCCTTTTCATCCCCAAACCCCTGCCCCCCCCAATTTTCTGTTTTTGTTTCTCTCTGGTAACATTTCAAGTAAAGAGATGAAGGTGGAAACTGGAAACTATAGGAAAATAAATTCAAAAGGCAGAGCTTATTGAATGATGAAGCCTTGCATGGAAAGTCACAAGAAAGTGAAAGAAAATTAAAAATGAAACACATTGCTTTTGCTGACAGAAATACGTATGTATGCAAATATGTAAATACATACATATTTGAAGATTACAAAATGGCCAATTAATAAGCTGGTTCGGGGTCTTAAGATATGTTTGCATATACGCACAATAAAAAATTCCACAAATTCTTTTTTTTTTTTTTTTTTTTTTGAGACAGGGTCTCACTCTGTTGCCCAGACTGGAATGCAGTGGCATTGTCTCAGCTTACTATAACATCTGCCTCCCAGGCTCAAGCAATTCTCCTGCCTCAGTCTCCCGGGTAGCTGGGATTACAGGTGCGTGCCACTACTGCCCAGCTAATTTTTGTATTTTTAGTAGTGACAGGATTTCACCATGTTGGCCAGGCTGGTCTCGAACTCCTGACTTCAAATGATCCACTCACCTCGGCCTCCTAAATTGCTGGGGTTATAGGCGTGAGCCACCATGCCGAGCTTAAATTCATTTTCTTAATAGAAATGTTCTTCTCAAAATTTATTTTCACTCTGCATTACAAAAAGTACAAACAAAAGATAATGATTTTGCCTCCCCCAGTCTCTCTACCCTTAAGCTGCAGATAAGAAATAAATAAGGTCAAGAATCTTAATTTCGGACCTTTTGCAAAAGGTTCAGCTCTGGGCAAGTGGGCAGTGGACCTCTGAGGACTGTATTATGTTCTTGCAGGTAGATCAACAATGCCATGATCAGGAGATGTTTGACGGGTGAGGTGAAGTGATAAAAACTTTATTTACCTCAAAGACTTTCCATTAGCTATAAGCTGTCAAGCTATAGTCAAGTGGATCAAACTGGAAAATAGTCATGGCTGTTTGCAACATCTCCAACCTCTCAACCCACAAAGCAATGTTGTAGAATTAGTCTTGGCATAGGAAAGTACATACTATTTCATTAAAAAGACTCAACATCCCGTAACGCCCCAAAAACCCTCATCTTTTGGAAAGCCCACTGATATTAGCAGCACGTGAAGAATCTGAAGTCCCAAATTCTTATGCCACTAGGACTCCTTTAGCTTCTCTTTTTGCTTTTGGCTAACTTATGTTTTCATGCTATCTCTTAATCATCTGGATACTGCTATTTCTAGGATTAATTTTCAGCATTTCTTAGGGGTAACAGAAAGTACTTTAAATGTTAACTCATGGAATGCCCTGTGGTTGTAAAATGAGCTTAGCTTGCTTAGTATCTGACTCTTCATCATAGATCTACAGAGGAAAATCTGGTAATGAGATCGCATCAAAGAACTTGGAGCCATCCAAGGGGACTCTGAGGTTGGAATATAGTGAGAGCCTACTATGGTTATAAAAATGTAAATTAACTTTCTTAATTATACAATAAAATCTGTAAAACCATTTTCCATGTTAAAAGAAGGACACAGCAGTTCAATGTACTTCCTTTCATTCTTATGTATAAATTTCATATGTACAAGGAAAATATTCTACTTCTTTCGCTTTCTCACATGTATTTCTCGGTTACTTTGCCTTAACTGTAATTTTCAAGACTATCATAATTCATCTACTTTGGTAAACTTTAATTTACTGATTTTAAAAATATTTACACGGTCTACCCTGTTCTTAATTTGTTTTATCTGTTTTACATTAGTTGTTTCAACATTTTTTTTGTTGTTATCATAATCACCACTGAAAATTTTAGTTAGTTACTAAACACTAAGCTGGTTTAAGGAATTTGGCTAGACAGACATTAATATTGTCAAATACTTCACAGTGTATTTGTGTTTAGGCAAAACTGGGCCTGAAACTATAGTTAACTTTTACAGGGACTTAAAGAACATAGACAGGAGTGTGAATTTATTCATAAAATAAGACCATGAAGATACTGAATTCTTAAACATTTCTTTCAACTTTGAAAATGATCTTAAAATATTATCCCTAGAAACTTGCTTTTCCATTTTTTGCATTTCCCCCAAATGGTGCCAATGTATCTTAATATATGAAATTTAATATATTCACAAAATTTAAATTTAAGGGGATTGTTGCTCATTTTACAAAAGATATGTGAATAGAAAAGGCATATCCTTTTACCTAAAAGAATTTACATATTACGTTTAAGAAACATATTGTAACATGCTGATAAATGTATCATCTAGAAACCATGCTTATAACAGAGTCACAAAATATCAGGGCTGGAGGATGAATAGAAGGAGAGTAAGTGTTGGTATAATTGCTAACATTAAATTAGGCATAAATGTGAATGGAATCTTGTTTATTTTCTTATTTTAAAGACATGATCTAACATAGTAAGTTCAAGAAGAAAAAAAAGTACATCTTTTAGCATTGTTAAATGATTCCTAAAGGATCTCCTGGCTTGAAGGTTTTGGTTCTTCTATGTGTGACCAAGAAGTTGTACATATTTTCCATGGGCAACAATATTAAATCCAGACTCTTTAGCGTGTCATTCAAAACCCTCAGAATCAGGCTTCAAATGAGTTTCTCAGTCCATGTCTTCTCATTCCTTATCTCCCTGTCCCTTAGCTTTATCACATCCCTCCCTAAAGATGCTGCACAATGTGACACAGCTTTGTTCTTGGTGTTTGTTTCTTCTTTTTGAAAATATCCTTCTCTTCCTGTATGCCTATGCAAAATCCAACGCCTTCTTTTGTTCAAAATCTCTTCCTTTGGAAAAACTTCTGCAACCTCCTCCAGCAAAATTAATTTTTCCTTCATTTGCCCTCACATATAGCTTCATGCAAAGTTCTGCTATAACTTTTATCATCCTGAAATTTAAAAGACTGCATTTGTGTCCCAAAATTGTGAGTATCTTGAAGCTAGAACTGTCTTCTTACTATTGTCTAGTAGAGCACCAATACAGTGGTTGCTAAAAAAAAAAAAAAAAAAATACTTACTGAAAGAACAGGAGATTGCTGTATAGTGAGTTAGCTGGATATTCACTAAAAATTTTTACAATATTTAATGGGCATAAATTAAGTGTCATGTGAGGAGATGGGAGCTATAATGGTGAAATGAGGACAAAACAGTAAACAAGTTCCTGTATTCTGATATTTCGATTCCAGTAGGGAAGAAGACAAGTGAACAAGTGACTTCAATATCAAAGGGCTAACACTTGCTTTGTTCCCAACACTTGTAAAGTAGCCACATTTTATTCATGTTTACAAAATATATTCCATACTCTGTGAGATGCCCTGCTAAATTCTATCACTGATCCTGAGTGATCCTGAGTCAAAGGCTAGAACATCTCAGGGTTCTTAACTCAGACATTCCCCCTCTTTGTTGGTGATTCCTTCTCCATTTCCACCCATTTTCATTTAGAAAGTCAAAGCCTTGAGAGTAATCTCTCTCTCTCTCTCCCTCTCTCTCTCTGGATTCTGACATGAGGCAGCCTTGTTGTCAGTTCAGTAACCATCTAGAGTTCCCCTCTATTTGATTGAGAAGTTATCCCAGACCTCCTGCTTCTCTAACTTTACATCGTGGATATTACATTGGCTTTAAAACCTTATCTGTGTTAATGTGTAATCAAGGACAACATCTCCAGTGATAAGTTATGTGGATATCATGTACTTCTTGACATGAAGTGGTGAAAGGGCATCTCATCTTAGTGGTATTCTTCTCCAAAACCCATAACCCATGTCTAATCATGAGAAAGCATCATGAGAGCCATTCTACAAAATACCTGAACAGTACTCTTCAAAAGCATTTAGGTCATAAAAAATAAACTTAATATTAGCAGAAGTTGGGTTAAGGACATAGCCTTCTGTACTGGCTTTACAACTCTTCTAAAAAATCTAAAAGTACTTCAAAATAGAGTTCAAAAAACAAAAACAAAACAAATAAAAAACAAAAAAGCACAGCCCTAATCTGACTGACTGCTACTCAGGTTTAGATATTTTGGATTCTGAAATCCCAAATGTGCTCAGATTTCCACGAGTTACTTCATGGTATCTGGGTAGGAAAAGACCCAACTCCCGTTTTCTGACATGAAGTTGCACTTATGCTGTGTCTAATGGAAGTTTTCTGAAAGACTTTTGGAGTCCTATAAACAAGCTATGTAAAATGGCCTGATGATTTAGTATCATACGGTCAGAGGCTCTCCATGCGGCATCAAATTTAATGCATATAAAAAAGGAAAGTCACAGCCCCTAAGATTAATATACAGTAAAAGTCTTTTAAGATTTGGTCTACTAGTCATCAAGAGGTATAGTAAATGATGTTCTATTGTCATTTTCAGATGATACCTGTGTGAACACAAAAATAGGGATTTTATCTATTGCACACTAGAAAAATTGAGACATTAAATCGATAGAACTAGAATCACTTCATATAGCAAAAAAAATTTTGTACTGAATAGTAATTTCTTCAAGAAGGAAAATGTTACCAACATTACTTGTATGTTAGAGTTAATGCATGGCACTTGTGAAATAGAGCAGTGCTTCTCATAGTTTTTGATCTTAGGACCCCTTTATACTCTCAGAAGTTCACATGTACCCCCAAACCTAAAATGCAATAAAAAATAAAAATAAAAATAAAAATAAAAAATAAAAAAATAAAATAAGGAACTCCCTAAGGACTTTCGTTTATATGAATTGTAGCTGCTGATATTTACTATATTCAAAATTAAAACTGTTAATTAAAAAATGTTTACTTAAGAATTCATTACATGTTAACATAAAAACATAATTTAAATAAAAATAACCATATTTTCCAAATAGAATTAGTGAAAGGAGTGGCAGTGCTTTACAGTTGTACAAATCTTTTTAATGAGTGACTGGATAGAAGAGAGTTGGGTTCACAAATATGTTTCTACATTCAATCTATCATGATACATTGTTTTGGTTGAAGCAAATGACAAAAATATGGGACCACCACAGATAAGTAGTTGGAAAAGAAGAAGTATTTTAATAGCCTTTCAGATATATTCTTCTTTTATATTACAACAAAACTCAACAAGTGGTAGTTTCTTAAGGGTTAATTATACCAGGGAATCTGAAACTGTATCAATGAACTCTTTGTATTGTTACCTTAATATCTGTTGGTTTATTTTAAACTTTCAGTGAATATTTTATCCATGCATTATTTTGCTAACATCATGCATTCATCATTTGGAAAACAGTGATTTAGTGAGTTACGCAGATATTTCAAAGGTTGACACATTTCACTATACAATATCAAAAAAAATCACACTTGTTTATACTACCACCATCTCATTAGAAAAGTTTCTTGGAGACTGTCCAGTTAACAGTGGCAAATAAAAGCTATCCACAGTGTTCTCAAATTCAAATTTTCTATTGAATGCTCTAATTTTATCAGCAAATACTATTGGTTGTTTTGATTGGGTGACGGACTCACTTTTGGTTCCTTTTGATAAAATGTCTGCCAAATACCCAAGTTTGAATAACTATAGTTTTTCCTGTCAATCATTCTTTCAAGTAAAAACCATGTTCCTGGAAAAAAGCAGTTAGTTCAGCTTGCAACTCAAACAACTGTACAAGAGCTTCTCCTTGAGACAACTGTGGTAACTAGGTATCCAGTGGAAATGATTTATGCAAACTTCCCATTTAGTCACATAGTATATTAAAAAGACATTTACCTAAAAGTAGGTTTAATAAAATCAATACTTTTAACTTCTTCATCAAGAATATTATTAAGTGAAGCTGCCCCCCACACCCCAAAATTGCAATTGTGTGGTCGTGAAGAATACAGTGCCCAGGAATAGTTAGTTTAGTGTCACTGCCTTGATTCATGCTAAGGAGCCAGCAGTTTTACCCTCCATTGCTTTTTTACCACTAGTGCAAATGTCAACACAGTGAAAATGGCAACAAATATCTTACTATTATTATGAAAACAGTTTTGACCCCATGAAGCCTCTGGGGATCCACAGGGTATATGGACCACACTTTGAGATCTGCTAACATAAAAGTCCATGACAAAACAACCATTTCTTTACTTTAGTACCCAGGGACCTTTTCTGAGGAGAACCCACAAACCTGAAAGTGAGACTTTTAACACATGGTTAAATCCATAGAGTTGTGGAAAGGTTCAACAAAGAGTATGATAAATATAAGAATGTCAATATGTACCAGAGATTAGTTAATGGAGAGGAGACAGATTGAGAAGAATGCAAAATAGTGGAGAGTCTAAGAAGTCAGTGAGTGCAGAGCTGACTTTGGAATGCAGAATTGAGGGGGATATAGAGAATTGAGAAAAGGGTAGGCAATGAGACCAGGCATGCACAAACACCACCAATTCACCCCCCAACTCTTCAGGGCCAGGCACCTTCAACTTGCCTGTCTTGAGAGGCAAGGGCTTCTTACTTAAAGGTACAGACTGGGAAAACTACATGTAGACAACTATACTCAATTCTTTCATTATAACTTTTTTTGACAATGTTTCCTCTCAAACTAATTTATTTATTAATCTAATAAATCTGTCAGTTATTAACAAATTGGGTTTCTGTGAAAGAATAAAAATCTTAATGTTAGGTGAACCATTTCAAATAGTATTCTATAAAAATTTTGTTTTCAAGTCCAGCTTCTGGACCACACAATACAATTCCTAAATGAGGGGATGAGTGGATTCACATTGATGTTTAAATTTTTATATTTGACAGAACTAATGCAGTATATCTTGACAGCTATATACAGTAGCTTAATGCTAAGCTTTTTATGCTGAATACAGAATAGAATGAATTTTGCACCAGTGCTTTGGACTAGGAGGTTTTAAGATTCTTATTCATATTACACAGCAGTCTGAGGCTGCTTGATAAAACAAGCCTTGGCTATTTAATAACTGCCTCATAAAATGTCTCAATATTTAAGAGAAAACCCAAGGCAAAGACATTTTGGAAACATACGTTTTAACCAGAATCTGGATGCTAAGTAAACATCCTTTAGTGTTCAGCCAGGAAGACTTGCAGCTGTGGCGTTTGTGAGTTAACAAGATGAAGATCTGCATGCCAAAAGATAAATGATATCATGAAAGTTTCTTATCAAAAGAAAATATATTTTCAGATGAAATTTATGTTTAAAAGAAGGCTTTACACAAAAGCTCATTTAATACATTGTAAAAACACTGGAAGCATTTAATTTGGAGCTTAGTATGAATACATGTGAAGCAATATTATTTTCTGTTTTGCCACTATGTTATCGTTTTATAAACTGCAGATTAATTTCCTCTATAATAGCATCTTTTTAGTTTAGTTTTGTTTGTAATAAGGTTACTGTAAATTGTTAACTTTATAGTAGAATATTAAATTCTAGATGAACTGACATCTAGGTAGCAATGGAATTGGAGAACTTCTCCTTTAAAAAAAGAGGTTAAAATTTTAACATTGTACCAAAAATGGTAGTCACACTCTGAAATGTACATATATTTCTTCACATGGATTAGATACAAATCTCCCAAAGGGCATGTGGTTTCTTCTATCAATGAGACTGCATGTGAATCTGGAACCCTGGTTTGATTTGTGCAGCCTAGCTAACCCCTGAATATAAACACCAACCCTGTTATAATTCAGTATGCAACTGAGCTAGTCTTCCACGCTAGCAGAGGGGGAAAAATCCCCTCTTATTTTCTAAAGTTGCCCATCTCTATCCGTTTCTGTCAAATTGCCACAATTGCCCAGATAAAACATTTGAGAGTATGTCAGCTTTAATTAATGTAACATGACCTGATCATTTCCACAGTTAAGAATAAAGAAGTTTGCATTCTTTAAATCCAAAGCTCAACCTGGAGATTATGCTAAGTTGCTTCATTCATAGTCCACACTCCTCCGCTCATGTCAGAAGGACAGCATTTGTCCCCTCTAGTGATAAACAAATTATACATGAAATCAATTCCACTTCACAATCATTTTCCCTATTGGGTATTATCTTTCCTTCCCTGCTCCCTCCAGTTAAGCCTGCATCCTGTAACTTGCTAATGAGCTGAGAGCTTTCTGTTCCAGGTGGCACCCCCTGCCTCGAAGTCATGACATTTCCCATTTTGAATGCTGCTGGCATTTTTCGACAGCTCCTGCTAACTAGCCTTTTTGACCTGCACTAAGAGGAACTCATCTGATCGAATCCTCTAACCTGCCAATCATTCCACCAAATGATCTTCACAGTCACTCCCAAGGCAGGAATGGAAGAAAAAAAAAAAGGAAAAGCGAGTGAGAGAATGAGGGAGTAAGCAAGCGGCTGCCTCTGCAGCTACCTAATGAGAATACTTTAAGTCTCTGAGGCAGCTGAAACATTGAAAAACTGGTGGGAAAATTAGGACACAACTGAATGCCTGGCTCTGTAATTACTGATTTCTTTCCATCCTGAGATCATTTTGAGAGCAACACCTCTGAGATGTGCCAGTTTCTAAAGAACACAAGAATACCCTACCTTACGTAGAGAAAATAGATTTATTTCTTCTGCCACTATCAATATGCAATTCTCATAATCCCACTCTGTCAAACAGCATCCTTTGCAGAATTAATTATGTGCTATAAGCTCGTTAAGTGTGCATTTGTAAACTAGGGATGATTATAATATTTGCCACAGTGAATAAAGGACCTATTTTTTCTCGAGCATATTTTAAATGTTACCACCATTTAGGGGTGTTAATTTTTACATATTCACATAAAAACAAACAGGTATGGTGGAGGCTGGTACAGGGCTCAGGGATGATTAAATTCTTGACACCGACAAAAAGGATAATCTGGGCATTCTTAACTAATAGAGGTAAAATAATTTTTTTCCTTCCAGATATTTCCTGCCTGTGCAGAATCAGTTTATTTAATTATATTTAAACTTAGTGGGCCCTTGGCCCACAGAATAGCTCTATGACTTTAGGAAGAATGATCTGGGAGGTGATTAATTTGGCAATGGATCACAATTCTAGGTATCTTAATATAAAGTAGATTTGTTGACCAAGGAAAGATACAATATAATTATGTGTTATCATTATACCATTGTATGTAATAATGTAAAATAAATACTGTACATGATTTAATTGCACATTATAATCACACATCTTTCCCCTTTTATAGTAATTAGGCCAATAGCCCCATTTACAGTAATTATTATATGTAATTGAGGGCATTTTACTAATTGCATTGAAAATGATAATCCAGAGCAATTAAAAATCCAAGGGCACTATACATAATGCAAACTACATTAAGAGAATGGTGATAATTTAAAGGAAAAAAAATTCACCCAAATAGGGAAGTTAACAGTCAGTATTTGATTCCATGCTTGGCATACAGGGTGATTTTCATAATGAGATTCATTTCCACCAGTGACTCTAACTTTTGCATTGTTTTTGTTCCAGACTGTGTACATTATTTCCCTAAATGGAAAAGTAACCTTTGATTAATCTATGATGTGATCTGAACAACTCTAGGACTGCTGAAAAATTATTCTTTTTAGCTTATGAGTGGGGTGTGTGTGTAGGTTAGTAGAGGAAGCAGCTATCCTAAATTTCAAAAGATTCTGTTCATTTGCACAATCAATTTGATGCTTTTAAAGGTTTATTCATGAAGCAATTCAGAGTATTGCAAACTTTTTGTTAATTATATTTGTAATAATTTAGCTAAAGTGTTTAACTTTGTCTATCAAAACATATTCGGGTTGCAATTTTCATTACATTTGCTATCCATCTAGAATTTTAATGTGTTTAAGGACGTGAAACCCTGGCTCTGTCCCCAGACCCCAGTGTCTTGCCCTCCCTGATCCCACTCCCCATTTCTACCCAGACAAAGTTCCCATGTGAAGAATATTGCAGGAGGATGACGAATATCCGTGGGACAGCGGGAATAGTTTCCAGCTTCTTTTTGCCTTCCCTTCTCGACACTGTCATTTAGACATTGTCCTCCGTGCATTCAAATGTCATTCCAGACCATAAGCCCACTTCAACTCAAACAGCCTCCTTTTATGCTTAGACACTTCTTAGAGTATCAGCAGACCACAAAGACTGTCTACTGGGAATCAGCTGCTATACTGGTATTAATAATACAATACAGTGCACTTAGGGCATAGTCAATTCCCTCTGTATCCCAAATTCATAAGAATCAACATTAAATGAAAAAGGAAAAATAGAGCACCTGAATTGATTCTAACTACTTTCTATATGTGACTACTAATTTCCTTGTAATGAATACTGTGGTTACTAGCCACATCACAGCTTATGCCCACTATTTATAAGAAAACTTCACTCATATTATGCTACTGGCTAAATAGTCCCTAAGAAATTAATTTGGGTTTTAAGAAGTCAGAAGATGCAAGGTGCTATTCCCCCTGCCCCTCACCATTTTGAAAGCTCATTTGACCTGGAAATGCTGAATCACAAAAATACAGTCAATTTTCAAGGATCCATGGGCTGATGAACCAATTTGTGGAGCATCAACCAGTTTCCTCTCTTTAGCCACTTTGCTTTTTAAAACCTTCAATTGGAGGAAAAACAGGAAAAAGGGGCAAAAAAGTATTATTTTTATTTTAAAAATCACTCTAAATTCTTTGTTTTTAAGAAAAACATAGTAAAATACTTAAAGATAATGGAGCTTCATTTGAGTAACAAACATGGTTTAGTGAAACAATGTATGTGTGCACACATTTGTGTGTGATGGCGGAGAATTAATATGATAAAGCACATGTAGCTAATGTAGTAAAATGTTAACACTTTGGGGAGAGGGGGTGAAGGGTATCAGGAATTCTTGTGCTATTCTTTCATCTTTTCTATAGATCGGAAATTATGTTAATATAAAAAAATAAACAAATGCTTGAAGGCTGGGCACAGTTGCTCATGCCTATAATCTCAACACTTTGTGAGACCAAAGCAGGATGATCACTTAAGGCCAAGAGTTTGAGACCAGCCTAGACAACATAGCAAGACTCCATCTCTACAAAAAATTAAAACATTATCCAGGTGTGGTGGTGCGCACCTGTAGTCCTAGCTACTCAGGAGGCTGAGATGGGAGGATTGCTTGAATACAGAAGTCCAGCCTGGGCAACAGAGTGAGACCCTGTCTCTTAAAAAAAAAAAAAACAAATAACAAAATAAAACAACAAAAAAATGATTTAAGAATGCATTCTGAAGGAAGCATGATATAACTTTATTTTCATTCTGCTTTGTGACAATCTCAGTAGGTGGTGATAGCCTGCGAGTCCTTTGCCTACCCTTGCATGGGGTTAGGGTGGTAGTAGTGCAGAGTACAGATCAGAGTTGACCCAAAGAAGAGGAGGGGTGGAGAGGCAGGGTAGGGACAAGGAGGAGAGAAGAAACAAACCTGCATTAGCGTTTAAAGGAGAGAACAGACTCCCCAGGGTAGAGAGGAAGCTAAGGCAAGACAAGGTGGAGGTGAGGTGGGGAAACTAACAGCATTCCAGCCTCTTCTCATTTGGATATTAATAATATGCATCATGCATTTGAGTTTCAAAGTGCCATCAATTTCCCAAATAAGATGTGTTTTTTAAATTGGCAGTCATGTGGGGGGTAATGGTAACAACTGGGGAATCTTTCAGACAAAACATGCAAAGAACACTAAGGTTTGTTTTCCCTCTGAGCGTTATTTCAACAACTGTTCTCAACTACATGAGGTATTTGAAATAATGAAACTGTAGTTGTTTAATAGGAAAAAAAAAAATTTGTAGGATCATGCAGAAAATGGCAGTTTTTGGAGAAAAAAAAACAGAAATCTTCCTGGTACTGAAAGAAACCTAGATCTAACACTTGTGTTCCTTATACAGTGAAAAGTGCTAGTGGATATTATCTCCTTTTGTGTCTATAGTTGAGAAAATGCAACACATCTTAAAAGGACCTTTAGTCAGTAGCCAAAAATATCATGCAATGAAGATATCACACTATCAGAACTGGAGTTTCTCTCTGTATTTGCCTAATTTTTCACTCAGTACTATACAGGCCAGGCAAGGCACTTTCCAGCTATACTGCTTGCTTCCCAGAAGCTTCTCCAAGCTTCTGAAGGGCTAAACCCAGCGGCCTCTTCCAAAAGGTTCTTTAAAAACAGGTTGGCCACCCAGTTCTGGGCTCAGCTGACTGGATCAGGGCTCAGAGCCTGACCTCAAGGCAGCCTACAGTCAGCCAGCAGTTTCTACGGGGGTGACTGACACAACGGCTTTGCTCTCTACTTCATGATGATGGCTACATCAATCAGAGCCACTCTCTGGGAGGGTTTGAATCCTGAGGTAAAAAGAGGTCAGCAGTAGACTGCCCCAGAAGTAGACGGACAAAGAGAAATGATAATAAGCAGGATCCATGAATAAGCAGAAACAAGTCAGCAGAAGCCCTGAAGTGAAGGGAACATGAAAGCTGTGTTAGTTGATGCAGAGACAGAAAAAGTGAGCCGCCATAATGTCACAGCATGGAGGAGAGCAATAGGTGGCTGTTTTCTAGGAGCAGTTTCCAGAGTTGAGATGGTAGTTGAGATGGCAGGCAGCTCTAGGTGGCCTACAGAGTAAGAACCACCGTTCGACTAGCATTCAGACAGAGCTGCCACAGTCTTACGCACCAGTGCACTGTGTTCTGTCTAAAATCTGCTTTCTAAAAAAATCTTTATCTCATTTAATTAAATTTCCTTGAGCATTCTACTCTGTTTACCTAACAGCCTACTTATAGGAAATTACTGCTTAGTGACCAAGTAGAGGGTCTGATATATTTTTTTCCTTATCATGTAATTCCTATACAATGTTGATTTGCAAAAATAATAGGCTCAAAGGTAAGGAGAGGGTCACCAAAATATGCGTGCAGTTGACTTCTTGCAATTGAACCAAATAAAATTCTTTCATGCACTAGATAACTTTTGTAAATTTATTAGCAATGGGGTCTGAAAAGCAACTGATTCATTGAAAAGAATTATTTCATAATGAGCACAAACTATTTCAGAAAAATTACAAACAGATATCTAAAAGAACAGAGACCTTTCTTATCCCTTATATTCAGC
Source organism: Ateles fusciceps (assembly GCA_036589455.1). NCBI lineage: Eukaryota > Metazoa > Chordata > Mammalia > Primates > Atelidae > Ateles > Ateles fusciceps. Next base: position 1,341,245 of record JAZHEH010003022.1, on the reverse strand, counting down.
TAAAGGAGAAGTAGACAGAGTGACCATGCACTTTCTATGCCACTTTAGAGTAAGAGGAAAATTAAGCTTACCAGAGGGGTGTGTTTGGTTTCACTGTATGCCAAGTATAAGTGATCCTAATGGATGTGGTATTCAATACAGTTTCTGGTCTTTTCCTTGAGGATAATTTCTATGTATATTTAAGGCTCTCTCAGACTTTTGAAGGGTCTTACCCATCAGTGCTGATAAAATGGGCAAGAACAATCTATGAAATCTTTAGTCTGCTAATATCTTCAGAGGATAACAAAATGTAAGAAGCACAGTATTTTGATAATCCAGTGGCATCCACCCCGTTTTTTAACTTAGGTGTTCATGGTTTTCTTATTTAATTTGGTTACAAGACTCTGAAACCAAAATTGCTTTCTGCTGCAAAGCCAGATGTATCTCATTAGATTTTCCACTAAGATCAATTTATGCAAATCCAGCATTATTAACTAAATAATTGAAGTGACCTTAGTATGCAAGGAAAGAAATAATTTGGAATTGAGGTTTGGAAGAAAAATTAGGACTTGATCTTGTCTACTCGGTCCTCTATCATTTCAGAGACAGAACTAATACAATGCATTTTCCACATTTACCTCCTTGTAACTCCCCAAAGAGAGGTGGTTAAAATGCCGGCCCATAGTCTTGGTCTCCTTGCCCCCAATCCTTTTGGCCTCCCCTCTCCTTCCCAATTGCTCTGGACATTATAAAGAATTGGGACATTTGAGAAAATTTAAGATGCCAAAGCCTTCTCTGAACAGTCAATGAATTCAACAGCAACAGCAAAATCAAAGTCTCAGAAATTACAGACGGTTCTCTAAGGATACCTTATCTACGTAGACATTTTGCTCTATAATGTCTATAATTCGATATTCAGTATTGGTAAGAGTAAGGCCATTCCACAAGATATAACAGGCCAATAAATCTGGTATATTATTTGATCTCGAAGATGGCCCCATTAACCCCTAATTTCCTTTTCTGCTGACTGACAGAAAACTCTTAGAATCCATCTTCCCTGAAGCTTTTGTGAGAAAAAAAAAACTGAGTCATTTCCTCAGCATTATGTTGAATCAACTGAGGCATTTGGATTTGGAAGAAAACTACACCAACAATAATATTAAAGCTTTATTGGCCAGGTGTGGTGGCTCACGCCTGTAATCCTAGCACTTTGGGAAGCCAAAGTGGGTGGATCAACTGAGGTCAGGAGTTTGAGACCAGCCTGGCCAACATGATGAAACCCTGTCTGTACTAAAAATACAAAAATTAGCCAAGCATGGTGGTGGGCGCCTGTAATCTCAGCTACTCAGGAGGCTGAGACAGGAGAATTGCTTGAACCCAAGTGGGGCAGAGGCTGCAGTGAGCTGAGATCACGCCACTTTACTCCAGTGTGGGCAAAAGAGTGAAACTCTGTCTCAAAAAATAAACAAACAAAAAAAAACAAAAGCTTCACAAGTTGATGTGAAAAAGGCAAAACTCATAGAAAAAATATTTGTATCGCTATCAAATAATTCTAGAGAAAAAGCTTCCACTGTGTAGATATAACCTGACATCTGGTTTAAAAAATATACGTGAAGAAAATACATTTTTACATTTTTGTAAAGTCTTTTAAATACTGATGATTGCAGTTCTGAGCACCTTTTAAAAATCCCTTTTTAATTAGCAATCTTTGAGACTTTCTGAGCAATGGTTCTGTTCTGTGAGCTTGATTTCACAAGGAGGTGGTGAACTGAAACACGTTCTAGCAGTTTTGACTGGCTGGGCTCAGGTCAGCAGATCTCAAAAGAGCCAAGAAGAAGGAACACAGACTTGCAATTGAAATTCAGGCTTGCTTGTGTGCATGTGTGTATGAGGCAGCAGCACAAATAAAGTCCACTTTTTGTTTTGTTCCACTGAATTGGCTAAGGGACTTATAAAGCCAGGACCCTCATTGTGATAATGCAGGTTAAATACCTTAAAAAAGCATGTGCTGTAACCCTCATGAATCAAAACCATTCTCAATACCAGGAGGTAGCTTGTCAAAAACTAGCCCTACTCTTTGTCTGACCAATTGAAATTCAGAGTGGGAGTACAAATGCAACCAAGAGTTGTGCTTTTTATTCAACAGGGAGAAATAACATGAAGAAGGAAGACTCTTACCTGTGGAGTGGGAAGTTTAACAGTAACATCTTCTGACTGTCGTTTATATATCATATTTTATCTGGAAACCTTTTATATAAAATCATTCATAAATTGCCACCATGACCTGATAGGCCAAAATTGACCCCTATGTTGAGGGTATTCAAAAGCTAAGTCCAGAAGTAGCTCAAGATACTCTCAGATTACCCACAAGACAATGTATACAGTTTAAAATTTGCTCTCTTTACCCTGCTATCAATTTAGCCTGTTAACATATTTCAAACTAAGAGAGGGAGGAAAGAAGAGGAGCTACTGCAATGCAATGCTGCATATATTCTTTGAGTTACTTGAACACTTCTTATTTTATTTACTTATTTGTTGAGACAGGGTCTGGCTCTGTCATTCAGGCTGGAGTGCAGTGATGCAATCTCAGCTCACTGCAACCTCTGCCTCCCAGGCCCAAGCCATTGTCCCACCTCAGCCTCCCAAGTAGCTGGGACTGCAGGCACACAGCACCACCATGCCCAGCTAATTTTTGTATTTCTTGTAGAGACGGGCTTTCACCACATTGCCCAGGCTGCTCTCAAACTCCTGAGCTCAAGCCATCTGCCTGCCTCAGCCTCCCAAAGGGCTGGAATTACAGGTATATGCCACCGTGCCTGGGCTGAACACTTAATTACTGAATATCTGCTGGAGCCAGGAACAAACAAACACTTTTCTATACAAATCAGCAAATAAAAAGCCTTTCCTACAGTAACATTTTTTCTCTATTTGCTTCAGAGAATTGTGTTACACTAAGGAGATATACATATATATATATATATATATATATGTATAAATTACATATATACTAAAAATTTTCCAAAATATATACTCGGCATTTCCATCTGGCAATCAAGAAAGACGGCCTTTTCAGAATTTGCCATCCCCAGGCTGGTCACTATGCAGCACATATGATGTGATGAATGGACCAGGCTGACAGACTAGAGGTTGCCACGTTTAGATTATGCTTCCTATGTGCAGAATAGTAGAGGACAGAGAATCGATAGTAAAACAGAAAAGCTTCATCATGATAAGATCTGTACCAGGAGCCAGACAGGAATCAGACATAGGTGAACTGGCCCAGATGGGAGCTAAACTAAATTAGGAAGCCTACATCTCCCTCCAAAGGAGGTAGCAGTGATTCAGTTACACACAAACACTTCTGGTAGGAATGTGAAGGCAATATTGCTAGAGTTGCTCATTTTTCAAGGAAAACCAGAAATCTAGACTTTGGAGTATAATCTTCCCATTTTAAAATGAGAACTAATTACAAAAATTGCGTGGGCAAAACAAAGTAGGTCTGTGGCTTAGATACTTCCCAAAGTGAGCCTTTTTCCACTCTCCATGAGGAATGTGAGTAGTTAAAATGATTTGCTTATAACTAAAGTGGTTTTCCAATGATTACCTAAATAAAAGTATAAGATTAAGTATAATTTTATTTAGAATCTAGTAGGTGCCTGAAAATATGGAAATAACTGACTGCATTCTATCTCAATAGAAGGTCTGATGAATGCCATAATGCACAGAAGAGACTCACAGGATAGTTGGTGAAAAAATGAGTCTGAAACATTTCATTTAAAGAATCTGTTCAATATCCATTAAATACTACTTTCCATGTAAAGCAAGTCATCTTACCTGTGCACTCTTAGAATGTGCTGCTCGTCAGTGCTTGCTGTTTGATAGACTTTTGCCATAACTATTGTTTTTCCCAAAGGCCCGCATACTTTCTCCAGCTTCTGGTTGCAATCTCACATTTGGGACAGTAAAAATAGAAGACACTGTGGACAGAATAAGAAGTTTTCATTTATATACTTATAGACATGATTTATAATCATCTTTTAAAAAGAAGAAGACTGAGATGCAAGTTTGGATGCTGAGAACATTGAACATCATGGTAGGTTTTGATCTGGAAATGCCAGGTGGTTGCAGGCAAACACACACACAAACATTTATGCACATAAGCAAACATATGATAGGACAGTCTGTCTTTCCCTCACATCCACAGCTTAGACTATCTCCCACATTTCTCTCATCTAGAACAATGAACTTAGATTGGGGAACAAGATATTTTTGTGTCTTTCTTTCATTCATTGGACAAATATTTATTGAGCCCCACACTGTTCTGGAAATTTCAGAATCCTGCAGTAAATAAATCAGAATGAAAGGATATCCCTGTTCTTATAGAGTCCAGTTGGGGGGGGACAGGCAATAAACAACCAAACAGATATAATATATTAAATAGTGGTAAATGTTATGAAGAAAAATAAAGCAGAGAAGAGAAACTGGAAGTTTTGGGGTGGAAGGAGGTCAGTGAAGTCTCTCCTGATAAGGGACATTGATGGAGAGACCCAAATGATGTAACAGGGCAAGCCATGCATATGTCTCGAGGGAGAGCAAGCACAAACCATAAGAGGAAACAGCAAGGGCTGACTTCAAGGAGGCAAGAGAAGCAGGCAAACCAGTTAGGAGGTGATTGAAAATACATGGGTGAAAGATGGTGAGTGACTGGGGGCAGGTGAGTGACTGATAGCAGTGAAGTGAGGAGTGGCGTGATCCTGGATATACTGTGAAGGTAGCAACAACAGGGTCTGTGGAAGAACTGAATGTGGAGTGCAATAAAAAAAAGATAACTCAGGGATAACTTCCATCAACTGGAAGAATGATGCTGCTATTTATTGACAAGGGTAAGACTAGAGAAGGAGCAAGTCTGAGGGAAAAGACAAGTTCAGTTTTGGATAGGTTGTGAGAGGCCTACTAGACGGCCAACTGGAAATGTTGAGAGTTAGTTGGATATGCAAGTGGAATCAGGGAGGACAGGACTGGAGATAGAAATTTGAAAACTGTCAGTGTATAGATGATATTTAAATCATGAGATGAGATGAAATCACCTAGGCTCTAGGGAGTCCATGTAGACAGACAGATCTGAGGATTCAGCCCCAGGACACTCTAATGTAAAAGGTCTGGCAAATGAGGAGAAATCAGCAAAGGAGTATGAAGAGGAGACTTTAGTTTTCTAAACTATAGGGCAGCAATGAGAGAACACTGTCCTGGAAACCAAGCGAAGGAAGTGTTAGTAGGAGGAGATGGTGGTCAATTGTGTTGAATCTGCGATAGGCTAGGAAAAGACCAATGGATAGAGACTTTAAAACCAGGTGTTGTGAACACAAAAGCCTCGTCGGAAATGATTCAAGACAGCATGAAAGTCTAGGAACCGAAGGCAGCAAATACATCTGAAACGGGTGCACCTGTTTTAGTTTTAAAAAGATGGCACAGAGCTACATTAAGAGCGTCATGTTATTTTAGGATGATATATAGAACATACATAGGAATGTGGGAAAACCTACAAACTCTAGCGCTAGAAAGGTCCCTGGAGACTAGTATGTCCATCTCACTTGCTCCTTAATTGAGAACTGGGAAGCCCAGAGAGACTAAGGCACTGTCCAAAGTTCCCTGGCTAGTTAACAGTGGAGCTAAAGCGGCAATCCATGTGGTCTGATTCCCAGTTCAATGTTCTTCACACTGTACTGATTTGTTGGCCTTCTTTCACTGAATTTGAGTTTTGTGAATTAGCAAATGAGTGTAATAAAATCAAGGACTCTGTGCTATGAAGTGTATTTTGTTCATTTACTTTGACAAGGGTAGTTCAGCTTCAATTATTTATGTAACTTGATAGTATACGCAGGAGAATGCCCTATGGTGTATTTGGGAAAAGTAATGAATTTCTTCTAAATCAGCCCCTCCGTTTACTTCCCTGCAATTAAATCTTTGAGAAGAAGTGGGGCAAAGCTGTTGGGGTTTTGGGACAGAGGGAGAATGACAGGGTACCACCAGAATTAGCCAGCTTTAACAGCCAGATCCCCAGATAACTGTACCATTATTCTTGCGTTGCGCCTTTGTAATTCCTGCTTCAGTGGCACACTAATACATTACCTTTAAATTTTGGTACTATGTAACCTGATGAGGTTTTAAGGAATTGTACAATCAAGAAAGATATTACATTATTATGTATTCTTCCAAAGCAAGTGTCTGACATAAGCCCATAATTTCATTTTTATACTAATCCATGAAATGACTGCAGGGCTCTGTGTTACTCAGGCTCCAACAACACTTGATGCCCTTCTCACAGGGTCTGATATATTACAGTAGCCAAGAAGGCTCAAATGTACTTGTAACTTATTTTGTTCCCGTTTTCTCCTTTTAACCTGACTTTGCTTCCTGCTTGCATAAGTGTTTTCCGCTTGTGGAAATTCTTCAGAAAGTGCTGTGAGCCATTTTTAAGAATCAGAGTGCTATGGACTGAATTGTGTCCCTCCTCAAATTCATATGTTGAAGCCCTAACCCCTAAGTGATAGTATTTGGAGATAGGGCCTTAAGAGGGATTAGGGTTAGATGAAGTCATAAGGGCAGGGCCCACATGATGAGATTAATGGCTTTGTAATAAGAGGAAGAGAGATTGCTCTCTCCATCCTGTGAAGACACAGCGAGGTGTCGCTTCACAAGCTGAGAGGAAAGACATTACCAGGAACGGAATCTGCTAGCACCTTCATCTTGGACCTCCCATCCCCCAACATAAATAAATGTCTGCTGTTTAAGCCACCCAGTCTAAGGTATTTTCTTATTGCAGTCTGAGCAAACTAAGACAGCAAGTTTCCTAAACTACAGCTTGGTTGCTAAGACAATCCATTTATTGGTTCTGCAACACTTCTTTCCAGGTGGACTTCCTCCGAAATCTCCTTGAAAAAGAAGCATATAAGGGTATTACAGGTGCTGCTGCTGCCACTGCCGCCACTGCTGCCTTTGCCAGATGGTGAACTTTTACAAGACTCTATGCTAATGTGAAACTTAATTCTAAAAATTAAAAAAAATTCTAAATATAGTCTGCAGAAAATTAACCTAGACAATAAGTCACCCAAACCAGTCATTTCACTTAAAGGAACTAATTCCCAAAGTCTCCAAAGTCTGGGAATTCTTTGTTTTGTAAACATGTTTACAAGTACAGCCACGTTGTTCTAAATGGAAATGACTGTAGTATTTAATACTGTGATTGTCCTTTCTTGCAACTTGATTTATGCTTCATAATGATTATCTTCTAAACACAGAAATAGCATTTCTGTAACTCAAAATTCTTACTGGAGGCATTTAGTAGAATCTTACTTTAAAAATATAATGATTTTTCATCTTTATTCTCCCCCCTTCAAAAGGTTTCACTGCTCCTGATGTTTAACGTTATGCAAAGACGTGTTTCTGCCAATGAATATCGCCTTATGGTTATGCTTCTGCACATAGCCTGCTGTGAGCTGATAAAGGGATTAATGCAGCCAAAATTCTTAATCTGTGAAATTACAAATTAAATTCTCATATTAAAAATACCACCCTGAGGTATTTTTTGTGGTTTTAATTCCCCTCTGGTGTTCTGCATATATTGTGCTTGTTAATGACGGGGACGAGGCTGTCTCCCTTGGCAGTCTGCTGCCGAGTGATAATGTGTAGGCATTTACTCACTGATAGAAACTGGATTTAACCACAGGCTGATAAACTAAGTGGCAAGTGGGTAATAAGTCTATATTAACAGAAAAGTACTACTACAGAATTCAGAATTCATAGACCATCAAAATCCTAGCTTAACTCAATCATCAAGTCAGATGGGATTGAGATGTCACCAAGGAGAAATGATATCAAGTTACAAGTTACACTAAACGGAAAAACAAACCATATGTTTTGAGTGTGATGAGCCATAAACTAGTGGGCCTATTTGTGTCTTTTTTTTTTTTTCCAGTATAGAAAGATGTGTCACCAATTCATTATTTTCCCATAGGGATTTCATTTTTTAATTTTTAAAAAATTGAGGATAGGTGTTGTAACAGTTAGCAGACTTTAGAAAGGAAGTGCAGCAGAGTATTGGGTAAACATGGGCTGGGAATATGTGAAATGTTCATGAAGATTTGCTAAGCATAAGGGGAGTGGTAGATTAATATATCTATAGTTACTTTAGGGTTAAACAAAGTAATGAGAAATAAATGTGGGATATCAAAAAAGATTTAGGATAGAAATATCCAAGAGGAACTGTACTTAGAACTTAGTTCTAATATAAAGGGTTATCGCCATCAAGGAGAATCCAATATTACGATGGGTGAAAAAAGTCTAAAATCTAAGAGAAGAAATAATCGTTATGTCTACCATAAGTGATATATACCAAGGATTAATAAACACATTATAAATATTAATGCATATATGCAGTTTGTTAATTTTTAAGGCACTCAGGAAAAAGTATAGAAGAAATATCTCTAATTGTTCTTTGGAAAGAACATATCACCACTGAACAAAAATATTCTGACAGCAACAGTTTTTGTGAAATTTCACAAGAATTCTGTTTCACACTTTGGAATAAATCTTGAGATCCTCCCAGCCATAAATCCTCCCCCAAATATTTAAAATGTAATTTTAAAAGGCTGTATAAATAGAAGACTTTTATAAAAACAAAACAAAACCCACCCAGGAATGTATTTTGTTTTAAAAGATCCAGAGAAGAGCTGTTTGTATGAATACCAAGAGCATTAGCAGTTAAAATGAATTCCATGTCTTCAGTCTGTACATGTCAATTCAGTGCATTAGCCAATTGCCAACTGTGTTCCTCAGCTCGCTGCATAGCAGCCCTTTTTAAGGTTATTGTTACAACCAAGATGGTCTCTGAGAATCAAACAGAAATGAATCATTTTCTCCTCTGTGTACTGCAGCCAGTTAAAAAGTACCATATGCATAAAGCACTAAATATGTAAATCATATTTTCCTTTTCCTTTATGACTGCTCAGATCATTTTTTTGGACACACACATAATCAAATACAAAGATGCACAGCTGCAGACTGCAGAGCAGAGATAGCAAAAAAGGAATCCATTTTCTTCCTGTGTCTGCTAAGCCAGCAAATGAATGGCAGGATTCCACTAAATACATATACACACGGCTCCCCTTCTTCTGTTTCTCTCTCCACACACACACACACACACCCCTGTAATGTACATATAAACATACATTATCTTATGTTTGTGCACACACAAATATATATACACACGGCCCCCCTTCTTCTGTTCTCTCTCCACACACACACACACACACCCCTGTAATGTACATATAAACATACATTATCTTATGTTTGTGCACACACAAATATGTGACTCTCTGTATACACATTGCATACAGATGCTAAAATGAAATGATGACTCTGCTTGGAATGGATGTTGTAGATTTGTCATACTCACTATCGGTGAGTTCCCATAGCCGTGGGGGCAGGTCACTAAAATACTCGTGGCTCAAGGCAGCCTGTGCCGATAGTCTGTTCTTTGGGGAACATTGTAGGAGCTTGGAGGCCAGATCCTCTGCATGATTCACATAGCTGAGCCTGAAAACATGAGCAAAAAGGAGAAGTCAGATCAAACAAGAAAATCCACTAAAGCTTACCTAATTTTTCTGGATTTCAATTTATTTCTGGCTAGAAAAACAAATTACCTGCTAAAAATAAACAGAAGCAAAATTCACATTGGTTCTTAGAGTATTTGTTACTTCAAACTTACTTTTACACTAGATACCACAGTGCAATTGATTTAAAATATTTCTACCTAGGCAAAGAATTGATACTTTCAGAAAAGATAAAACTAGGTCTAGAGGTAGAAAATTTCAGAAGACAATTTATCAAAAAGTTGCTAGAATTTGTTCATAGAATCTATGTACTACACACACATCTGGATATATTTATAGAAAATTAATAACAAATACCTAGGAGAATTAAAATAAAACTGTTATTAAACCCTCCAGTTACTAAAGTTTCTTTTCCTCTAAGAATTTACATTTTCTGGCATTGAATATAACATTATTGAAACAGTGCCCTGTCAAATATCAACTATCATAATATTAATACACAGGTTAGCAAAGGGGATGTGCTTAGATGATATGGTGCTGAATCGATTCAAGATGACCTTTAAAACAACAGTAGATAGAAAATATGTGTCTCAAGATTGCAGAAAAAAAAAGCCTAACAATAAAGTGTTTTATGTGGTATACGCTTTCATATGGGCAGCAGCACTTCTCAGTCCAGCCCAGCCTTGCTTTTCATAGAACCTCTATTTCTCTACTCAGAGCAATCAAAACTGCATAATTAATATAATAATGATAATAAAAGTTTTCCTAATAATGGCTACCACTTGTGGATAGTTGAACATGTGTCAGGCACTTTCGTAGGCACTATTAACACTAGTATTTATTATAGTCTGAGGAGGTAACAGTTGCTATTTTGGAGTGGTAGAAGCCAAGTAGGAATCAGAGATGGCAGTGGATTACTTGGGTAGCAGGTTGAGAGGAGATTCTAATCCATCCAGAATTCCTTGATTCGAAAGTGGTCTGCATATGCCATGCTCTCTTTCTCTCACAGGTTATTTTAAAAGGCTTTTCCCAATGGATTCTCCAGTTTCTGCAACCTGGTGCAATATGTACAGTGACTCTCAGAGGTAGCCAGAAGTGGGTAAGGGAGAGCTGCACCTTCCAGTAGGTATTTCTTTAAAAATCCTTGAAGCTACTAAACACACAATTAGCCAAAAATCATATTTCCTCAATGACCAACAATCTTCTCCTTCACCTCCTCAAGCAGTACTTTAGTATTTATTTCAAATTGTTAGGGATGGAGGTAGTCAGGAATGAGGAAGAGAAGAGGAGGTAAGGAAAAGCAAAGAAAAATATTACCACAAAGAGCCAAACTAAGAGACTCTCTTTAATCTTCTTATGTGAAGGATTCACAAATGGGTTCAATGTTTGGCTGCTGTAATGACTGTTCACGAAAAAATGGATCAATGGATTGGTTTTTAACTGTCTCTCATTGGAGGAGAGAAATCTGTACACAAAGAAAGCATTCTCAAAATTCTTCACAGTTATTTTTCCCCCTTTAAGAGGGCCCAGGGCCATCCATATTATTCCTTCCTCTTCCCAAGACTTTATCACTCATACAACTTTTCATTCATATTTTTAAAAAATCAAATGCGAAGTTTGAGATAGACTTCATGGTTAAAAGTTGTACTTATATTGAATGTACAGTTTATAGTTAATGATGGTGATCAGCATGTTCATATCAATTTTATATGGTTTTGATAAAATAGAACAATCAGATTAGGACTAGATCTGAGTTTTAGGCCAAATACTGTTACTATTTTCCTAAATTCAAACAAATAACTTTCATTAAAAGAAAAAAAGGAATATTATTATTCATCACCCAAACTGTATGTGGTTACACTGCATGTAAATACAAGAAGAGAAAGGTGATTGTAATACTTGGTGTACAAGTACTTAACTCATAAGTCAAGAGTGTAAAACACAGGAAATACAAAGCAACACATACTATTTTTGATCTTGGTTTTCCCATCTATTGAAAAATAGTAAAGAACCACATTATATCTACAGTCCCTCCAGTTCCAAAAAGCCATGAATCACATCTGAAGCATGGTTTCACTATCTTGAAGAATTATAAACACTTATAGTTGTATCCTGTTTGTGCAGTAAATTGTTGACTATATTTAAATATAATGTATATGCCTCATATAAGGAATTCATCAGTATAAGACAATCCCATTCCTCCCTAAATTGACTACACTTTAATTTGTCAATAATCAAATTTTTATTTGTGACATTTAGTTAAAATAGAAATATTTAATTGTTATATACAATTTTAATTTAGAAATTTTATTCTAAGTCTCCACATACATTTTCAGCATCAGAGCCTTTATCATTACTAGAACCTCTTTTTTTGGTATACCTAAGTTTTTAAGACATGATACTTTCGGAAATCATGTATAATATCTTAATTAAAAGTTTTATCTGGTCATAAGTGCACCTTATAAGACTGTTAGAATGGTGGTGGTGGTTCTCAATCTCCCATTGTGATGGTAGATTTTTTCAATCTTTCCTTGTAATTCCATCAACTATTGTTTTATAGTGTAAGGCTGAGTAATTAAATGCATAGCAATCTAGCACTATTAACTCTTCTTGGTAAATTCAGTCTTTAATCCTATGTCATGACACTCTTTAATAAAGCTTTCTAGGCTAAAGTTCATTTTATTTTCACATTAACACAATATAATAACCTCAGCTTCTTTTGTTTAGTATTTGCCTGCCATATCTTTTGTTACCTGCTTATTTTTAATGTTTCATACACGTAGTACCAGGGTGTCTCTTTCATAAATATTATTTAGCTGGGTTTAATTTTTATCCAATTAAATAATCCCTGTCTCTCAAAGAGAAAGTTTAGTCCATTTACATTTTGTGATTATTAATATATTTAGAATTACTGCTACCAAATTAATTTTGCATCCTATTTTGTCTTCCTTTACCTTTTTTCTCTTTTCCTGTCTTCTTTTGGATTAGTTTATTTTAGATAGAACTATTTTAGAAGTATAACTTCTAGAAGTTTTGCATTCTATTTCCATGTAATTAGTAATTTCTTTTAATTTTTCTTCTTCCTTTTTGCATTCATTATCAATTTAGGTGTTGAAGCTTTCACAAGTTTTTGAAAGCTGGTGAACACTGACAAATTATTTCTCCCACAAAACTGGAAACACACAATCCAGACACTATAAGTATATGGTTGAACTGATATCAATATATATCACCCTTTTATTGATTGTATAATAAAACAGATTATTAAGTATGCAAATGTTAAGTTATACAGTTCAAAAGGCATAAAAAATATTACATGTCTGCTCAATTCACTACCAGAAGTTAAATTCTCTTTTTGCAAGAGGGGTTGGGAAGAGATGGACAAAAATAACATTTCAAACAAAAACAGCTGGTAAACAACTTCCAATAGATATGGAAAAAAATTATAAGATTTAAAAAAGTTTTATTACTAACAATTATTTCATCTACAACCATAAGGCATGTCTACCTTAAAAAATGTTTACTAGAGAGCATATGTCCTGAACAAGACAAACACATTTTGCTAAAAATACTTAACAGCTCTCCCATTCTTCCTTCCGATTCTCTTTTAAGTTGCACCCCAAATGCAGACACTAAATTACCTTTAAGACTTTTTTGGTCTGGAGACATTAAAGATACGTGCTTCTGTGCAATGTGGACTTTACGTGAACTTTTCAACCAGAGGTTTATGATTTTCAAAATGGAGGTTTTCATAATAGCACAACATGAGATTTATAAAAAGACATTCAGAAATCATCATTAGACTTGGATGAAAGCCAACAAAATCAATGGCTACACAAATCTGATGTACACTGTTTTAAATGTGACAGTTACAAACCTATAGTAGCAGGCAAACAGTCATATAGGCCCCATTATTAATGTTTGAAATGACTGAAGGAATAAATCACAGAAGGCTTAAGACTTGTTCACAGTTCTTAGGTTTTTAATTCTGTATGACATCAAAAACATACAAGTATTGTGCTGGGTATTTTGGCACCCAATATCTCTATATTTCTTATATATTGATAAGATTCAAGAATGTGAATAGACTTCAAGAAGACATAACAATACTGCATGATTTTAGGAAAGGTCAACTCATATTAATGACAAACATGCTTTAAGTGTTGAACAACAAGCTTCTCCTCTTCTTCCTTTTTTTTTTTTTTGAGACAGAGTTTCACTCTGTTGCCCAGGCTGAAGTGTAGTGGCACGATCTTGGCTCACTGCAACATTTGCCTCCTGGGTTCAAGCAATTCTCATCCCTCAGAGAGTAGCTGAGAGTACAGGCATGTGCCATTATGCCTGGCTAATTTTTGTATTTTTAGTAGAGGCAGGGTTTCACCATGTTGGCCAGGCTGGTCTTGAACTCCTGATCTCAAGTGATCTGCCTGCCTCAGCCTCTGAAAGTGCTGGGATTACAGTCATGAGCCATTGTGCCTGGCCAAACAAGCATCCTTTGCTGAGTGTCCAAACAAGCTGATCATAATCCAAACACAGAGGTTTCAATTCTGTCAAGCTTGAGGCCTGGTAAAAGCACTCATCAGTACTCCTGGGGAAGCTTCATTAGACTTATCATTCACTAAGCCTAAATGTTGGCTAATATGTTTGATAAACTGGGTCCTGTCTTAAGTTCTATTTTCAAGGCAGTACCATCAGGTAACCCGGTTTTATTTACTGCAAGAGTTGTTTCTCTGACTGCTGGTGTCTTAGAAGTGCAGCTGCATTGTAGGACAATACTGCTCCGAAGAGAAAAACTGTTTGCTTCAAAACATTTCCATTTCACTTTTGTCTTACGAATTTACTGCATATTTCATTCCACTTTCAATTAATGCTTGGGCAACGAACACTAGAGCTCTCCCAAAACCGGCAACATGATGACAGTAATATTTAATACAACTAACCTCTCCAAGAAAGTTCATTTTATAAAACATAACCAGTCAATCAACAGGCTGGATAGATGGCAGTGTACCATTATTCAGAACCTGGATTCCTCTTTCTCACAAGTGCAGTGTTGTAAGTTGCTTCACATATTCTCACTATTGGGTAAGATCATACTTTTAAAGTTCCTTTAAAATTCATTTAAGGTCATACTGATTGGAATGTCCTGTGTGTGACTTCATATGACCTGACCAATTCATTTCAGTCATGTTAGTTAAAAAACATTCAATAGGATTATTTAAAAATTAAAACATTATTTTGAATAAAGAATATAGAAATGATGTAAAAAGTGATGTAAAAATAACAAGTCTACTTCAATATACTACACTTGAAATCTTCAGTCCTTTGAGTATGAAGATGGGAGTAACAGGACGTGAAATGAACCTCCTGAAAAGCAAGACCAATTCTTTAATCCAGTAATGAAGCAACAGAAAGGAAGTTCCCCTAGGTTTACCCATCTAGGTCAGAACTCTTGTAAAATGTTTTCCTGATTTTAATTTGATCCTCCTGTGTCCTAGTTAACCCCTCTCATGGAGCTGCGTGGTGGAATAGTAATGACTTTCTATAGTTCCCCTGCCTGCACAGAAGTCATGCTGTATACCTGGTAATAATCTCCACTGCCCTTTAGAAACTTTGCAAATGCATGACCAAGAACATTACAGAACTGCCCAACCTGCAGCTGGCAGTGACCTCTCTTGGGGTAGGTTGGCTTAGTGTATTTTACCATCAAGGGTATCAAAATAAATTTCCATACTTTGTATTTTCACCCTCAGTTCTCCAAGTGATGGCTCCTTAACTTTTCAATATTTAACTCTAATTATTTAACTTAATATTTGGAGTTCAATTTTATTTTTACTCTTGTGTATAAGAATATCGGAATACTTTAATTCTAATGACACAGTCCCATCTATCATGTTATTATTGTCTAATATTTTTTTTCTATTTTCTCTGCTTTTTTAAGGACACATATTAGACATTGTTATTATTAATGTTATTATTATTATTTTATTTACTCATGTTTACTAATTTATTTAATCACCTTTCTTCTCATGTTTCAGACATTCCTTCCTAGGTTATTTTTTTATTCCAGAAATACAAAAGATAGCAGTTATTTCAATGAGCATCATTTGGTGGTAAATTCTGTTTTGTTTCCATACAGGATAATCGGTTGGCTGGGTATATATTTAATAATTCTATATGCAGGCTCAAGACATTTTCCCTTAACCCTCTGGAGAGATTATTCCAGAGGTTTCTGTGGTTTCCACCTCTTCGAGTTTCTCTTCCTCTTTAGGGTTCTGAAATTGCAATGTTAGGTCTTCTTTTTATTTAACCTGCTTGGTACTCATTGTGTTTCCTGAATTTGAGGTTTCATGTTCATCAATTCAAGAAAAAAATCCCAGCCACTACCCCTCAAATATTATCTTTCCCCAATTCTATCTCTACTTTCATTTTGTAATTTGGATGCAATGCAATCTCATTAAATTTTCCATGTCTTTACTCTTTCACCCTCTTTCATGTTTTCCATCTGTTGGTCCCTCTGTTCTCCATTCTGGGCAATTACTTCAGAGCCATCTTTCAGTTCAATGAATTCTCTAATCAGTTGCATCTAATATGCTATTTCCCCCTGTTCATTTTGTTTATGTAAGATCTTTTCAATTCTATGAAAAATTTGCCTATTTAATTTTGATGGTGTCTTAAGTTTTTAATGTGATCTTTTATTTCTTTACAACATTTTAAATATAGATGTATGTCTGATAACTCCCAATATCTAAAATGCTGGGTGAGAGGAGAGTTCAGTTTTGTTGCTTTTGTTACTGATCCTCACTTGCAATAACTATTTCCTCACTTGCTTTACAATTTTGGATTGTGAGCTCATGGTTGTCTAATGTTAATCTATGGGAAACCAGAGGGGCCTTGACTGAGAATGTGTTTCTCCATAAGGATTTTCTTTTACTTCTGTCAAAAGGCCTGGGGCCCTCCCAATACATGAGAACTTCAAGTTCTTTCTGTTGGCTTCCAAGAGCATGCAAGTTGTGTAAATTTAAACATAAATCTGTAGAAATTATCAGATCAGACTTTTTCATCTCCGTCTAGAGTGAAGGCTGGTACCAACAGTTATCCCTGCAGTCTTTCTTTGTTGGAAGCAGTTATTCCTGAGTCCATTACTGGGGCTGAATTACATTACTAAAGCCCATTAATGTGCTTTGAGGGTCCCCACTCTATGTGGAGAATCTCAATTCCTATACCCTGCCTAAATCCTTGCTTCCTGATCCCCAAGAGACTTCTTGTTTCTATTTAAGAGAACAACTTCAGGCAGCTACAACTTTAGCACTTGATATCCTTTTGGTTTCCTGTCTTTCTTTATTCTTGGCTTTTCTGGAGATTTTACTTATTTTCTTCTTGGTTCAGCTGTGTATTTGAAATAATATGCTTGGTGTATTTTATCCAGCATTTTAGGTGATTTTTAGTAGTAGGAGTAGTAAATATTTTTTCCCTGTAGGCATATATTTATAATCCCTGCAATTTAATTAGTTACTATAAAATCATCTATATTTATAATTTTTAAGTCTTTCTCCCCTGGCACAAAATAATCACCTACACTTAAAATTTTTAGGTCTTTCTCCCTGGTACTCTTTCCCTGCCCCATCCCTCTCTTTTAAAACTAACTCTGTTAGGTCACCTCTATTTAGTCTCAAAAACTAGTTATTTGAAGTTGATTCAGGCTGACATTTTTTCACCACATAATGTTTAAATGAATCTCAAATGCATTATCCTAAGTGAAAAGGCAAGAGGCCTCTTATAGATATATAATTTCATTTATACAACATTCTGGAAAAGCCAAAATTATATAAACAGAAAACTGATCAGTATTTGACATAGGCTGGAGGGAGGGTGAGAGGTTAGCAAAAGGGAACTCGACAATCTTTTTGGATGGTTCTACATTTTGATCAAGAAGGATGAACATTGGGACATGTGAGAGGGCCAGGTCAGGGGGACTATAATAAAAATTCAGAAGATGGAGCCACTTAGAGAGATGAAATACTGCAGAATTTTCACAAAGAATATTCAGGCATTAAGGATGGAGAGTTACCCGCCTCTGAGTGGCTGAAATTAGAACTTCCTTGTCTTCAGGGGGATTCCCAGTGATGCCTCAAGGGATGTTCCAGCCTCCCAGAGATGCCACTGCCAATGGTGAGGCCCTTCTATCAATTTCAGCATTCTATCCCAGGTCACCGAGTGGGAATCTGCCTCAGGCTGATGGAACTGTGCCCATCAGGTTGGTGGGAGTGTACTCAGTGAGCCTCTGTGTTCACAAGAAGTCAGAAAAATCTCGAAGGGTATGTGGGACAAGAGTCTATTATGTTCATTCCACATTCTTTTTAAAAGGATGTTTGTTATTCATGGAAACTCTTTAAAAAAACTAAGACATTTTAAAATTATAAACCTGGATGACAAGACATAAACAATCCCTACTGAATTTAGAGTATGTGTGGTATGAGAATCTTATATTGTGATTAACTATAAAACAAGTGCTTTTAATACAGTTGAAAATAACAGTGTGCTGCTCTTCTTTTTTTATATATGTATATATTTTATTGCACTTTAGGTTCTGGTGAAGAACATGCAGGATTGTTGCATAGGTACATACATGGCAATGTGGTTTGCTGCCTTCCTACCCATCACCTATATCTGGCATTACTCACCATGTTATTCCTCTCCAACTCCCTACCCCCCCACTGTCCCTCTCCTAGTCCCCAACAGACCTCAGTGTGTGATGCTCCCCTCCCCTGGGTCCATGTGTTCTCATTGTTCCACACCCGCCTATGAGTGAGAATATGCAGTGTTTGATTTTCTGTTTTTTCTGCCTTTTTTCAGAGATGCCCTGCCCAGCGAGGAGGTAGCCTAGTCACAGTCTGCCAGCAGAGGTGTTGCTGAGCTGCTGTGGGCTCTGCCCAGTTGCTGTGTGAACTTCCTTGCAGTTTTGTTCATAGGGGTATAGTTAAAACTGCTTTGGTAATGGTGTCCTGCCTCAGTAATGGCAGACTGCCTCTGTAATGGCAGAATGCCTCAGTAATGGTGGATTGCCTTGGTAATGGCGGACTGCTTTGGTAGTGGTGAACTGCCTGGGTAATGGCAGACGCCATTCCCCCCCACAGGGCTGGACCATCCAGGGTCCAGCTGTGCTTGCTGTGAAACTCTCAAGCCCAGAGCGTTTCAGATTGCTGGTCTTTGTGGGGGTGGGGCCAAGCCAGATTACCTGGCTTCCTGTTTCAGCCCCCTTTTTTTCAGTTGAATGGGCGACTCTGTATCCCAGGCGTTCCAGTTGCCAGTTGAAAGGGTGTCTGGATTTGTGTGAGTTTTTGTGCGGAGAGCTGCTGCGCCGGCTGAAACAGCTGCGCTGGAGACTCTTGGTGCTTTTTGGCCCAGGAATCTCCTGGTCTGTGGGCAGTAAAAATTCGTTTGGAGATGTGGTGATCACTCACCCTCTGCATTTTCACTGGGAACTGCAATCCAGAGCTATTCCTTTTATAAAACATTTTCTGCATTTTTTTTTTTTTTTTTTGAGACAGAGTCTTGCTCTGTCACCCAGGCTGGAGTGCAGTGGCATGATCTCTGCTCACTGCAGCCTCTGCCTCCCAGGTTCAAGCAATTCTCCTGCCTCAGCCTCCCAAAGTAGCTGGGACATAGGCACGTGCCACCACGCCCAGCTAATTTTTTGTATTTTTAGTAGAGACGGGGGTTTCACCATGTTGGCCAGGATGGTCTCGATCTCCTGACCTCATGATCCACCTGCCTCAGCCTCCCAAAGTGCTGGAATTACAGGCATGAGCTACCGTGCCCAGCCTGAATTTTCTCCATTTTTCTAGTCCTTATCCATGCAATACACACACACGTGTGCTCTCTCTCTCTCCCCCCTCTCCCCATCTTTCTCTGCCTCTCTCTCTCTCATTCTCCCTGCATAAAAAAAAAAAAATGTATAAAGGAAGATAACATGAATAGTGAAAAAACAGCCTGAGACCATGAATATACAGCAGAATATTCTCCTTATTCCCTGTACAGGTTAGTTTTTGTACCTCAGAAATGAGGAAGAAGGAATAGATTGTCTTTGAGTTTTCCTAGCTCTAACGTTACATATCCTCCAATCTGGAAAGAATCTGATTGTGAACTAGACGCAGGGAGAGTTAGCTGGCTATACTGGTCTGCCAAGGCTGACCTCCCAGAATTTCCTGCTCTGCCACCATTCAAAAGAACAAATAGTACCTCTCACTTCTCTCCACTCAACCTTGCAACTAATGCTTCTTCAAAATCTAACCTAAGTTTCTAAGCCTTCCTGAAAACAGACAAAGAGCAAAGTAAATCTGGAGTCCTCTGCTAGACTAGAAAGTACCATCAAAGTTGAAAAGAAAGAATGGAAAGGGAAGAGTAAAAATGGTGGTGCAGAAAAGAAAAGAGGAGGTCCACTGGTTGTGGCAAGATGAGGAGGGCTACCTCCTGGAAGGCAGCCTTTTTTTTTGTTTGAGACACAGTTTTGCTCTGTTGCCCAGGCTGGAGTGCAGTGGCGTGATCACAGCTTACTGCGGCCTCTGCCTCCTGGGTTCCAGCGAGTCTCCTGCCTCAGCCTCCTGGGTAGCTGGGATTATAGGTGCACACCACCACAGCTGGCTAGTTTTTGTATTTTTAGTAGAGACAAGGTTTCATCATGTTGGCCAGGCTGGTCTGGAACTCCTGACCTCAGGTGATATGCCCACCTCAGCCTCCCAAAGTGCTGGAATTAGAGGCGTGAGCTACTGTGCCCAGCTGGAAGGAAGGCAGCATTTCTATACAATGTGGAGAACAACACCTGCTAAATGACTAAATGTCTGCTTGAGTACTAAGTGCATCGATGGTTATATCTACAGAGGTTTCACCTTACCTGAGAAACAAAAATTTAAAAAGTTGACGGTCATTTTTGAGCAAAAACATCTACGTTCAATCTGTTCCTTAAAGAACCTCTTCAAACTATACATCCCCTGGAGGATGTCATTTTCTTTGTTGGTTTTTTTTTTTTTTTGAAGTGGGAAGAAAATCGATCCTTGCCTTTTTAAAGTTAACTTATAAACTAGGACTGCATGGTTGTTTGTTTTGATTTAAGGTTTTTGTTTTTTTTAAACACTGTAATTCTAAAAGACTCCCTCTAAAACCATTGATACACCTGTTTGTATAACAACTAAGGCAAGTTACATTTTGTTCCCAAAGGTGGCTTCTAAATCTCTATATAAACTCTCCACTGGAATTTATTAATGTTTTGCTCATGAAAGCTGTATGTAAAGAATAAAGGTGTGGTAGGTGTAATTTACATATTAGACCATTCAGTGGAGATACAAAATTCCATATAGAAAGCCTAAATGGGAATAAAAACTTCTAGAATGTTCCTCACTTGCATTTTATATAGTGATGGGATACAATTACACTCACTCTGGGCCTACGTCTGAAGCATAATAGTGTGATTTGTTTTACAGAGTTGGAAGTAGAGCAACTAGCCTGGGGTCAGTGATGCAGAGGGTCTATATTAATGCTTTATGCACTGTCACAGTCTTCACAGAGCAAAGCCACAGAGTCTGGATCCCTTCATTTGACAGTGCACATGTCTCTGTGGCAAGGATGCCAATGTGGGCTCTGGTCATTGAATTAATCAACATCTGTTCTCCTGAAAATGATCTCGATGATTTGTGAAGAAGCCCACCCACCAATAAAGACAAGTTTGTCTGTTTTCCTTAACTACTGAACAGAACTGCTGGGTACAGCAGTCTTCTTTCATCAAAAGCAAAATGCTCAAATGCTCATGTAACCCCCCTCTTACCAAAGCTTTTTGTCTTAGAGGGAGTACTATGGTCATAACACTGCTTTCATTTTTCAAAAAATAACTTAGTGTTAGCAAATAGGCTTAAATTTATTCATTTTGCAAGGAGGGGTCAGGAGTTGGTCAAGCAGAACATGACTGAATCTCTGACATTGGAATAAACTCTTGGGGAAAATAAAGACTAACATAAGAAAAGATTCGGCCCTGGCAATACACTTCTCAACCCCAGGTGCTGAGAAGTGAGATGAAATGAGATGTGCGATGAAATGAGAGGCAAGACTCATAGTTATATTAATAATAAAGACAGAGTTGTTTAACACGGAGATTTCCTTTGTCGCTGTACTCAATGCGAAAAATAATTTAATGAGATTCCTCCCCTCCAAATAAACTGATAACATTTTTATATTAGTTTCTGTAAATAGGGTGTAGTTTTAGTACATAAAAAATGCTCAATTCTTATTCATTTATTCTAATGCAATTGTTTAATGCCACAATCTCCCTGACAGACACTCATTCCCATAATGGTCAGCTCACTTGATGGCCAATGCCATATTAGAATAATGCTATTTGTAGGCAGCTCTACAGTTCACAAAATACTTTCCCATGCATTATTTTATTTGATCCAGATGATCAAAGGGTCATGCTTACAAAGTGGAGAGTATCCAGACTTTTGATACTTAAATCTTAGTGTCCATTGCTTGTCATGCCAAACAGTTACTGCTAGCTGTACATTACTCAGTTGGTAAAGGGGTTATTGGATTATTCCTAAAGTTTTCCTTAAGAACACATTGTATTTTCCCATATTTCTCTCTTTTCCTTTAATTTTGAACTTTATTGATATAGAGACTGTTCTTTGTATATTCTTGTTAACACCTCCACTGTCCTATACTAAATAAGGACAACAGGGAGAGTCCAGCCTTAACATCAACAAGATGAATAATCATATGAATTCACACTGCTAGGTCTCCCCCATCAGATCTAACCCTTACTCAATACACAGTTACCCTTGCAGTCAACTCCACCTGATGGAAAAGTGCAGAAAGTGTTGAAGAACCCTCAGCAGGATCTGAAATGAATCAAGTTTTTGAAAACGCTAGCATTGACATTCTTAAGGCTATTCTAAACTGCCAAAAGTGGGCCAGGAAAAGGAAAATATTAAATTCTTGCTTTGGATTCCAGAGCTTAGCTTGATATTTTCCCCAAATTCCCCAGTCTTGATTTTATTTATTACTATTTTCTACCCTTCCTGGAAAAGAGATGTCTTCAAATGTTTAAGTTCATTCCAAAACCACAGAAAGGGCGATCTGCTTTTAAAAATTTGTCAACTTATGACATAATTATGGCAGCCTTTCCTAAGTACTAATATGATGCTATTTTCATATTTACCTTTCATAAATCCACTATATAGACATTATCATAAAATATTCATAGACTAATATAAATGAACTTGTTATATTCTTTTCAACAAGAGCCCTCATGTATTTAAACTTATTTTCATTTAACTCCTACAAAATTAGATCATGTTTCCATTCTACTGTCTACAGGAGAGAATAAGGTAGGTAACTGCTTCACTACACTGCTTCTGCAGAGATTCTACTTTCATTCCTTTTGTAATTCTTCTCCAGTGCCTACTAGCAGTGACTGTTTTCAGTTGTGAAGTTTTACTTTTTAATAATTTATACAAAACACTATAACCCATGTGCACTTTAATGTACATACATTCAAACATAATTAAAAAATTATCCTATGATTTGTCAGAGATCACTAAACATTAATAGCATTTTTCATATATGGGATATTACAAACCTGTCAGGCATTATACTTGTATCTCAGTTATGTTTTAGAAAAGATCCCTAGATACAGTGAACCAGCGACTACATGATTTTATAATTTTTTGTTAAGTATTTTACTTCAACAAAGTAGTAAACAGCAAAAGAGGCACCAATAATTACTTTTCAATCCTCTGACTGGAAGACTTGATACAAGAAAAATACATTTGCAATAATTGACCTTTATAATCAGAAGAATAAGGTTTGCAGAATACTTAAAAGTCTAAACTCACAAGTCAGCACAGAATATCTTCAAAACCCAAAGATGTGTATTCAACAGAATTGATTTCCAGCTTCCCAATTATTTTATTTACAGTTCTAGCCTATCTATTGTAAGCACTAGACCTTCATAACCACACAACCCCACCCTGTATGAAATCTCATTGTTACCTGAAAGACATTAGGTAACCCAGGACCTTTCCAACTTCTGGATACAGACCAGGATAAAGTTAATAGCCCTCTCCTACTTCACAGGACTGCTGTGAAGATTGACCTTTTCTCACCATAACTCGCTTAAATCGATTATAGGCATCTTATTATTTCACTGATTTCACAGTTTTTAAAATGTTTTTAGGAAATCAAGAGTGAAGCAAAGTAAACTGTTAGCGAATGTTATACTCCTGTGATGCTTTTAACATTTATACTACTTGGAGAATAAAGATTATCTGATTTTCCTGAATTCAAAGTGGTTGATTAAAGCACTGTTTCAACTGAAACAGATTTTTTTTATGATAAAAGACTGAATGGGAGTTTAAATCCAAATCTTCATTTATCCAAAAAATCAATCTATGTAAAAATTTAGGAATGGCTTATGTTTCAGATAGATTGGTTATGTATATTTAGTACAAATTATGCAGGCAGTGTGAAAAACATTTTCACCATCAAAGGCTCTGATAAAAAAAGTTTAACTTATTAGTGCATCTGCATTACGGTAAACGTAGTTAACAGAAATGGTGCCTTCCTAGCCTTTCATTCTTCTGAAACCCTAGAGAAGTTACAAATCTCATCATCAGAGGGAGGTTTTGGAATGGTAAATCCTTCGACTATAAGTAGTGCTAAAAATAGCTCTTGAAAGTCATCATTTTGTGTGATATTATTTTGCAAAAAGAGAAGAAAAAATATATCTTTAATCCTGAACAAACCTCTTCAAAGTTTATGTTCTCAATAAATCTTTCACTGAGAACTGAAAGTATAACTTAGTAATGCAATAAATGCCCCAACAAATATATCAGATTTTTCACTTAATGCTTTTTATAGGCTTAAACCAAATGGAGTAAAAGGAAATCACCTTTTACAGTCTGACTCCTACAGGAAGAATGCCTTACTGTTACGCTTTTTAAAGAAGGCATGGTGAATTTATCTCAACTTTGGTGAATCTTGGGCCATGATAAAAAGAAGAAAAATAGCAGAGCAGTTAACATTCCATAGAACTCTTTCTTCACATTTTATTTCCTTACAGATTGGACATGATCCAAGATAATAAGAAAAGTGTAAAAAAGAACTTTTCTTAAAGGCAATATATAGTTTACACTCTATGTTGATATAGAAGAGATAATGTTTGCTCATCTCTTAAAAAAATTATCTTGTATATTAAATATATTAAATGGTTAGGACTGTAGAAAATCACCAAAAAATAGGGCTCCCATTTATATCAAAATGAATGAATATTCAGTTAGGTCAGAGGTCATGGGTTATTAAAGTTTAGTTCAAAGCAAATGAAGAATCTATTTGCTGGGCACTCTAATTTCAGCTTCTTTATCTTATGATATTGCATCTGGAATCTGAAAATATATACTTTCATTATGAAATAAAGAGAAATGGCTTATGTCTAAAGCAAGAATTGTATTAAGATTGCTGAGTAGTTTGACCATCCTTTACATGGGCCCTGTGCTCTAAGAAAGAAATGTCAGAATCCCTTTTAATGCTTTCCACCCCCATGAGAAGTTTCCTGTCTGTTTTCTGTATCCCACAGTGTCTCCCGACTGCACACTGAACCAACTACCTGGTGAATGATCTGATCTCTTCCCATTACACAGAAGAAATGGCCAGCCAGGAGATGGAACCCTTGTTCTAAATAATGGGGGAAGATATACAAACGGGAAGGCCTATGGTTTACTATGTGCTAGCAATTTTTTTAAAATGTAATCTCCCTTATCCTACACACCCAGCCTATGAGGTAATCATCACTATTTCACCTTTCAGATGAAGGAGCTGCGGTTCAGACAGGAGAAGCAATGTAGCCCCAGTCACACAGCAAGTGAGAAGCAGAGTCTGTACCTGCCTCAAATTCTGTGCTCGCTTCCCTGTATCATTCCATCTACAGGCCACATTTATATCTTGGTTTTTTGTCATTATGAAAGTAAGATATGATGATTCTAGAACACTTAGAAAGTCCTGGAATGTATATGAAAATATAAAAAATGTCTTATTAATGTATAATCCAGACACAATTTTTAAAATCAATTAGATATATTAACTCCACGTATAGAGGTTCAAGAAAATTTATAATTTTAATTCTTTGTATTTTTTAATCACTAAAAATTTTTTTAATATTTCTTTCTTTTTTTTTTTTTCTGGAGACAGAGTTTTGCTCTTGTCACCCAGGCTGGAATGCAATGGTGCAATCTTGGCACACTGCAACCTCTGTCTCCTGGGTTCAAGCAATTTTCCTGCCTCAGCCTCCTAAGCAGCTGGGATTATAGGTGTCTGACACCACACCCAGCTAATTTTTTTTTATTTTTAGTAGAGACAGAGTTTCACCACGTTAGCTAGGCTGGTCTTGAATTCCTGACTTTAGGTGATCCACACACCTTGGCATCCCAAAGTGCTGGGATTACAGGAGTGAGCCACTGCACCCAGCCTGAATATATTTTTTTATGATAAAATTTCTTTTTGATACCTGAATTTCAGTCACATCCATTTTTAGGTTATATTAGCTTTTCATTTTCCCTCTTGTGAAGAGATTTTAGACACCCACAAATGCTGTATCCTGTTGAGGGTGTAGACTTTTCTTTTACTTGGGCTGTTTACTTTGATTCGCATTTTGCCACTTAATAATGTAGTTAGTTTTACGAATCTCCTCTGTATGCAAAAACATGGCTATAGACATCTCATGTCAGGCCAAGGCCTAGTGATGCACTCAACTTTGTGATCATGATACTGTGAGGTGCCATGATGGAAATAAATAAATTTAACTTTACCACACAGCACTCCTTTTAATGTAATTCATAAGGTTTGCTACACCAAAGACTTCCATTAAAAGAGGAGAAAACAAGTCTTCAAAGATAGGGAAAAAAAACAGCTGGTATCTATTACATACCGATGAGGATAGCTGTAGTGAAAGCAAGATGAAAATTTTTGTGTTTTCTTTTCTTTTTTTTTCTTTTTCTTCTTCTTCTCTTTTTTTTTTTCAAAAAAAAAAACAACAACCAATATTTATTATCTCATAGTTTCCAAGGATCAGGAATCCAGGAGAAGCTTAACTGGATAGTTCTGATTCAGGGACTAAGTTGCAGTCAAATTGATGGCCAGGTTGTAGTCATTTGAAGTTTGGGTCTGATGGATTCACTTCTAAGGTGATTCACTCACATGGCTGTTGGCAAGATGTCTTAGTTTCTCAACATGTGGGCCTCTCTCTAGGGCTGGGGACATGACATGTTGTTGTCTGGCTTTGCCAGAGCCAGTGATCGGAGATAGAAGGAGACAGAGTCCAAGACAGGAGATGCAATCTTTTATAACCTAACCTTGGAAGTAATGTGCTATCAATTCTGCCATATCCTATTGGTCACCAAGACCAACCCTGGGATGATGTGAGAAGGGTGTGAAGACCAGAAGGTAGGATTGCTGGGAGCCACCTTGGAGGCTTCTAGCCACGATGATGATTAGAGAAGACATCTGTTTTTTGTTGTTGCTGCTGTTGTTGTTGGTAAATTGTGGTAATATATATATATAAAACTGAAAAGTTGCCATTTTAATCATTTTAAGTGTACAATTCAGAGGCATTACAATTCAGTGGCATTAATTTTATTCATAATATTGTGAAACCATCACAATATTTCCAAAACCCTGTCATCACCCTAAACAGAAACTACACAAATTAAGCAACATATTTTTGTTATTAAAATAATGTGACAATATTAAAGATAACTTTGGGAAAGTAGAAAAATGACCATCCAAAATTCTACTACCCTTCATAACTACACTATTTTCATCTTGCATATTACATTTCAGTAACAGTTCACAGACTTTTTACAGTACTATGTTAGTATGCATATATTTTTATTCATCTTTTTTTTTTTAGGAAACATAGGGAGGACTTCCTCTGTTTTTTAAAATCTTCATACATAATATCCTACCTTTCCGTAATATTCCACTGAGTTCCTGAATCATGATTTGTTAAAACTTTTCCCCATTCCCTTAATCTTGGTTAAGTTGATACCAAGTCTTTTAAAAAATTTTAAACTACAATACAATAATGAGAATTTGGGGGCAACTCGGTTTTACTTGGTTGATCTATTTCCTTGGGAGAAATACTAACGAGTGAATCGCTAGGTTAAAAACGTAATTCCTCAGGTTTCCTGTTGGAAGTAAAACAAAACCCCAAACTCTGGCCTGCAGGGCCATTCTTTAGCTGGCCTCTGCTTTCACTTGCCAGTCTCCTCTCCTCTCACTCTCCCTACATTCACTATACTCTCGCCACCAGGCACTTTCATTTTTCAACAAATTTGGATTGAGTGCCTATTATGTGACAGGCTCTGCTGTAGGTGCTAAGGACATGGAACTTGGCAAAAAGTGAAAATCTCAGCTTTCATATGCTTGCAGTCTGCCCCTACTCTTCCTTTTCATCACATTGCCCTGTTCTATTGTCTTCATGTACTTAGCATTCTCTGAGATTGTACTGTTTATTTTCTGTTTACTGTCCTTGCTACTCTAAGAAGGTAAGTTCTATGAGAGCAGAAACTTAGCATTCTGAGACATCCAGAGCATCTAGATAATGCTAAATTAAACTTCTTGAATGTGCCATGACATCTTTCTGGACTCTAACACGTTTCCATATTGTTTTCCGCATTGTTTATCAGCTTACAGGGACCTCAGCAATAAATGAATGGGCTCATTTTTCTATAATCTCACCAGTATTGGTGTTTATGAAGGAGTGGGTTGTGGATGTGGGGTTGGGTGCTAATGAAAGGTGGTTTAATGGAGACACTGAAGCTATCTTTTGACTTTTTGAAATATTGCATTAAAGTGTTATTTATCTTGATCACTGAGATTTTCATGATACTACCTAAATTCTGAATCCAACAGGAGCACATTACATGCCTCACTCTAGTGTCAGCCCTGTTTTGTATAAAAATGGCAAATGAGACATGTATTTACAGATCTGCTCTTGAGACTACAAAATAACTGAAGACAGGAAAATAAAATTTCTAAAATAAACTTAGATGTTTCTATCAGTAAAAATTTTTGAGAGTTGTTTTCAGGATTCACTGAGATGTTGCAGACAAAGCATTCTGGCATGCTGTGAGGCACAGACGTGTGCCGTGAACAAGTGCGCTGGTGATACTTCATACTGCACTATTGCCACTTCTTCCCCACCATTATACGTGGAAAAAATTAAACTGACCTTACTAAATGGAGTAACAAGAGTCCCATAGGACTGCAATATTCTTTACCAAATTAGAGTACATCCCTGAACATCTTTTGGTAGGAGAAACCTCATTGGAGGATTTATAATTAACGGGAAAAAAACAAAACAGAACATGAAGTAAAAAGGATTGAGATCATGAGTGAACTCATATAAAAAAGGTCTCAGAATTTTTACTTTTTGTAAATTTATTTTAGGTTCAGGGGTACATATGCAGGTTTGTTACATGGGTAAACTGCATATTGCTGAGGTTTGGAGTATGAATGATCTCATTAGCCAGGTAGTTAGCATAGTACCCAGTAGATGCTTGTTGAACACTTTTACCTCTCCCCCTCCCCCAAATAGTCCCCAGTGTCTATTGCTGCCATCTTTGTGTCCATGCGTACTCAGTGTTTAGCTCCCACTTACAAGTGAGAACATGCAATATTTGGTTTTCTGTTCCTATGTTAAAATGCTATGTTAACATGCTTAAGTGCATATGTCATTGTGGTAATATGATTTATTTTCCTTTTTGATATATAATCAGTAATGAAATTGCTGAGTCAAATCGCAGTTCTGTTTTTAAATGCTTACTAAAATAAGATAATGGTGAGGTACCTTAAGTACAAATATTTTCAATATTCTTTTACATACCTTGAGATAGAAATATTCTCTTGATAGATATGCTTCAGAATCTGCCTCCAAATTTTAAGAAGATTTTGTAACTGTGTTTTGCTGTGTTACATACTAAAGTATACTCCTCTCTTTGCCAATTTCCCCTTCAGGCCTACTCTGCTTGTCCTTTTTCTAAAGTCCGATGTTGTCCTCATTTTATGGCTCACCATGATTGGTTCCAGTTTCCCTGGCCTATCTGAGTTTTATATGTCTTGATTGCCTCCTGCCTAGCGGGCACCAGGGTGCTGGCCTCAAGTCTAGATTGATCAAGACAACAGTGCAAAAGCATGCTTTCTACTTGTTCATCCTCATTCTTCTTTTCCCCTCCCCAATCCTTCTGTTCAAACACTTCCAAATAGTGTGGCACATAAACATCTGAACCAGCCCTCAGAGATGCAGAGTATCAAACTGACATCTGCTAGAATTCTGAGTAACTGTGGTATGTGTTTAGGGAAAAAATACTGTAAAAGTCTTACATGGCAGGTGCTAAAATTGGTATGAATACATTTTTTTGTTTGTTTTCATTTGCAGTTCAAGTCCTGGGAAATTATTTATTCTGTGATGTATGCAACAAATATGAGAACATATTGGAGGAGGGATTTTCAACTATTTGGAAAAAAAATCATGTATTTCATTCAAAAGACATAGTTTCCTTCTATACCAGAATGTGAATGTGCAATTTAAGGAGTGACTTTTAACAACAAATCTGCAGGATGTATTTCAACTCTATGTTATGAGGAAGAGTTAATTAATGGTACCTTGGTTCTCCTCGTTCCAAGCCCTTGCCTTTGAGTTTTCATTTTCTCTCTCTACGCTTATCTGAATCTGCATTTGGCTGACCATTACTATCAAATAGCCTAAACTGCTTCTGGAGTTTGCGATTGGCTGTTTCCAATACACAGTTGCTACACTGTAGAAACTTTGGTGAAATTATTTCTTTGGAATAACTCACATGTTCATAAATGGAAAGGCTACCAATCTTACAATGGCTGGGAACTTGCTTTGTGCATGAGACCCCAGTTTTAAAGTTCATTACTAAAAAACACTGCTAAAAGCATCATGCCCTACTTTAGCATCATGCTCTATTTTACTCTGTCATGCCCTGTGGTGAGAGGATGCCTAGGCTTTTCCAAGAGGCTGCTCAGATTATTCTTACAGGGTGTCTCCCAGCAGACCGTGCATTCCTCTCAAGTGGAGGAGGTTGTAGATCTGGGGGCATGGGTGCTCCAAAGTGTGGTTTGATGGTGAGCATAAAATAGGCTGAGGCTATCTTTTACTGCAACTGAGTACAACCTTTGAGTTTCACAGTCCTTTTTTCCTGACTTTAACTCTACATCTGCCTCTTTATATAAAATAATTTATAATGGAAAGGTGCCACTTCATATCTGTGGCTTTACGAAAACCCAAATTGGCATGATTGCTAGAGTTTTTATCTTTTTGATCAGCATTTCCACATTTACAACTGAAATAAAAGAAAGACAAATGAATAGGATTAAAAAGCTGCATATTTAGTATCATCTGGGGTCCAACTACTTATAACTTCCAGGTGTATGTAGGTAAGCGTGTTTTTGGGTGTGTCTCTGACATGAATCAGAAGCTGGTGGCAAAAAAAACCCTATCTACTGATGTCTTAAAACAACATCAGCATGATGTAGGAAACTGAAGACAGGTATTTGCAGATCATATGTAAAGATGTGGACATGTTTAAAGAAATGAAAGAGAAAAAAAAAACCTCATCTGATTACTTGGAAACTTAAAAGAACATTTTTTTTTTTTTTTTTTGAGACAGGGTTTCGTTCTGTAGCCCAGGCTGGAGTGCAATGGCATGATGTTGGCTCATTGCAACCTCTGCATCCCGGGCTCAAATGATCCTCCTGCCTCAGCCTCCCAAGGAGCTGGGACTACAGGCATATGCCACCATGCCTGGCTGATTTGCATATTTTTTTTTAGAGATGGGGTCTCATCATACTTCCCAGACTCATCTCAAACTCCTGGACTCAAGCAATCTGTCCACCTTGGCCTCTCAAAGTGCAGGAATTACAGGCTTAAGCCATCATACCCAACCACAAGAATAGTTTCAAAAGAATACTGAGGTTATTTCAAAAGGATGATACAAACCTACACTTTATTTGTAGTCAATGTAAATAGCTGTTCATAAACACACACACACACGAAACCAACTTAGGAAATGTGCTGTGTGTCAAGCTTCTATGTAGCCTGACACATTTTAGCACATTTGCTAAGTTGTGTTTCTATATTTAGGAATGCTAGATATAAACAGGTGAAGAGTGACAAAGCTTACACTGTGAAATGGCCAGCGTCTACAGAATCAGTGCTGCCGAAATGCCAGCTTTGAAACTCCATTCTGGATACCCAAGAGAGATACATTCAATATTCAACAAGATCGAAGAATTTGAAAATGGAAAATCTCTCAGATGTTCTTAGAGAAAGCAAATCCTGGGGCAGAGTCATAGGATTTGGATTTAAGCCTATAGCTATATAAGAAAGAAAGAAGTGCAAAAATAAAAACCTGGGCAGGAGGTTTTTAGCTGAAAAACCTAATTCACTTCACAACATATTCTGACAAAACACCTGCTTTAAGCTGAGTAGAAGTTATGCTCTATTTTGCACCATGCAATTTGGTAGTTGCTAGCCACATGTGCTTATTTAAATTTAAACTAATAAAAATTAAATGAAATTTAAAATTCAGTTCCTCAATTGCACTAGCCACATCTTAAATTACTTAATGGCCACGCGTGGCTAGTGGTGACCATAATGGAAAGTGAAGATAGTGAACACATTCTTGTCAATGCATAAAGATCTATTGGACAGTACTGCTCTATATCCTTAAGATATTTAATGCAGCTTCTAAAAATTTCTAAATTCTCATAAAGGAATAGTGTAGTTCACACAATGGAAGGATTTGGCTATTTAGATCAATGGTAGAGACTGGATTGAGAAGATCAGTGAATGTGGCAATAGAGAAGGGGGTCAGGAACTCACCCCAAAGATGGGTAAGGCAGGCAATGGAAGGAGCCCAGCTTTAAGCCCAAAGTCTACTCTGAACAGAAAATGTCCCTGTGGAAATGTTTTTCATTTTCTTGGGAAAAATAAATGGCACCAGAATTCTTTCGCAGTCACAACCTAAAAGCAAGGGACGTTAGCTAGCAGAATTCTAAGATAGAAAAGTAAAGTCTCACTTGACTACCAAATAAAATTAGAGCTACAGGTACAGTTTGACTCAAATTCTACACTTCAGTCAAGGGTGACAAGAAATGAGAGGCAAATGAAAAAAAAAATCCCATTTTTATTCATCTTTATAAATACAATGACGTGCTTAGTCTCATTTGGAGGCGAAGACATGGAACCTGGTGTAATCCCTAACTAAGTAGCCTCCAAGGTAGGCTGAGCCAATTCATAAAAAATATTCGTCATCCAAACAGACACCTAAAGTGACAAGACAGGGACAGACAAAGCATGGAGCAGCTCTGGCTTCTCTACCAGAGACATTTTACTTGTTTTGCTATCAGAAAAAAAAAAAAATATATATATATATATATATATATATATAGCTGCTTATCTCATATTTTATGGAGATAAATGGTTGCCCTATAACCGTTTTTTTTTTTCATCAGAGCATGCTGCCCTCTACAGGCCACATGGATATACACATGTGTGAAGATGCATAAATAGGGTTCAGTTATATCCAAATAGGATCATTAGTAAAGGTAAGATGAAAAAGAGGGGGACGAGGTTGGGTATATCTGTGTGTCTAAAAGGCTTTAGAATCAAGATGAGAAGCAATCAACATTTATAAGCCTCTAATAAACCTTACCTCTTCAGCTGGAAGACATATAAGAAATTATAAATAGTACTATATAGTCCTATCATGGCATTTTCCCTGAGAAACTTAAAAGTATGTTGACAGTCATTTTCCCTTTGTTTTAACTAGGAGAAGAGGCTGTGGAAGAAAGAGAAGGAAGGATGGTTGACGTGGTTTGATGCCTTCTCCTAATATCTCCAAACTACAT
The DNA here is from genome assembly GCA_036589455.1 of Ateles fusciceps. Classification (NCBI taxonomy): domain Eukaryota; kingdom Metazoa; phylum Chordata; class Mammalia; order Primates; family Atelidae; genus Ateles; species Ateles fusciceps. The sequence goes on along the minus strand of JAZHEH010003022.1, from coordinate 1,307,679 downwards.
CAGTTTTTATCTAAAACTTAATATATTAAAACTCGGCTCTGAATTAGGAAATAAAAGCCAATGCATTTAAAGAAACACACATGATTTTATTCCTAAGAGTTTAATCTTTTAAGCTCTCGCTTCAGTAAAGTAGTTAAAATCTGGCCTAAGAAATGAGAACTACCCTTCATCTTTACTTCAAATCGATTCTTTTGCAATAGTTGTGCCATACACACTCACACACACACACAAGCACACTCACAGCTGGTAGGTTTATTGGTTTAGTCACTAAAGGATTTAGCTGGACAAACATCACAAAGATGATGGCTGATTTAATTGAATTTATGATCAAATGTTTTCTGTTGCAGGAAGAGTGGGAAATCACTTATGGGGAGATTTGAATAATTTAAGGGAAGTTCTCTATTTGGCATCATGTTTGTATATCAACTCTTGAGGGATTAAATACAGCTGAGGACTAGCAGAGAATTCACATAGAGATACACGAAGATATGCTATGTAACAATGTAATGAGAGCCAGAATATTGATCCCTTTGTGTTAATATTTCTATTCATTTATCTCATTTATACTCTGAGTAATAACCACATACATATAAATTCTATGAGACTTCCATTGTAAACCAACCCTAGATTTTTCTGAAATCCCAAAGATGTTGAAATGATTTTAAAACATTCTTTCAGAGAAGACAAAAAAAAAATTTGTTGGAAGTTGTATATGTGTGTGTTTAAGACTTCTCAGTGCATTTTTGTTGCTGCTAAATACATAATGAAATCTATTGTTAAAGTCACTGCCATGATGGAAATAACCATTTAACATGGGATCTGTGCCTTAGGGGATGGACGTGGGTCTGTGTCTAAAGAAAAAGGCCAGTTACCTTTGGAATCTGCTGCCCTTCTCCCCACAACAGATACAGCATCGCCATGCTCGCAGCCTTTATTCGTTATGTTTTGAGAGATAATTCATCTACTCTCACCCTTTAAATGCTGTAAACAGCAAGGATAATTACTTTTAGTCTCACCAGTGAAATCACTGTGCCAAGTGGATGCCCAGACCCTACACACCTGGCTTAGGGTTATCCATCAGTTTGTGTGCAGGTTATATTACCAGAAAATATCTAACAGATATTTGAACTTGATAACAGTGATGTGTCTGGGTTTCTTTCAATCTAATTAGGAAAACTGTCTAACAAAATGTGTTTCAAGACTAAGAATAAATCATGGTTTTACTTTAATTATATACAGTGCTATTTGTTAACACACCACTCTTAGGAAGAAACTGTCAAGGAAGGGGAAATCTTGTTTTTACACAACAAGCATTAAAAAAAAATGTTTTGGTGACCAAGCAGTTCAGCATGTGCTCCTAGGAAGGTAGAAAGAATATTCCAGAAGATGCCTGGAGACTACATAGGAGGGGTATCCATGTCTAAGGATAATTGTTTATTGAAACTGAATGAAACACTCTCACTGGGAGGTAGGACAGGGACCACTGAAAAGAGAAGGGAGGTAAAGGAATGTTTGCCAAAGGACTATGTTTACTAAGGTACCTAGCAATTTACATCCTTACCTTACTTAAAGATTAAACAATAATTCTGCCAAGAGGTTATAAAAGTTGAAAAGCTGAGGCTCAGAGAGGTTAGTGAGCTTCCTCAATATTATACAGTTCAGTAGTGGAACTAGGGATGAACCTGGTTCCCGTGCTACTGAAGACGATGCCGGCTCCAGGCATTTTCTTGCCATTTGTGTCAGTAATTAGCTTGTGCAACCTTCCTTCCTCTCTTCTTTTTTTTTTCTTTGCTCATGTCAATACTATTTATTGATGGTATATTCTTAAGTCAGTAAGGCCACTATGTACAGTATGTACTCCTAGAGAATATTCTAGGAGCTCTATCCTCACAAGGAACAGAAATGGAGCCCCAGTTTTACAGCATCTCCCCAAATGATAAGAGGGCTTTATTGTTTCATGAAAATCAAACAAGTAGAGGGTAGAATGGGTAACAGCAGATACTAGGGATGACATTGCTGTTAAAAATATCTCTTTCTTAGCCAGGCATGGTGGTAGGTACCTGTAGTCCCAGCTACTTGGGAGGCGGATGAGGGAGGATTGCTTTGGCCCAGGAGATTGAGGCTGTGGTGAGTCATGGTCATGGCACTGCAGCCTGGACAACAAAGCAAGACCTTGCCTCAAAAAAACAAAAACAAAAACCTCAAAAAAGAAAATATCTTTCTCCAGTGACTTCTTATATTCATCTTCATTTTGTGGCCGAAAATTCACTAAATTTGTAAATATTTTCTTAATCAAAAGAAAATGATATCAATAAGTTTAAGGAAAGGTATAATATACCATGTGTTACTTTTATATAAGGAGAGGTGAAACTGATTGCATTTCTGTTTATGTTTCACTTTATAAAATGTGGCAGTTTTCAATGTCCTAAAGCTTAAGAATTAATGCATATATATACCCTCAGGGGCCCACTGAGGAAGACCTGGCTCGGCTCTTGATTTGGGAAGCTTATTTAGAAAATGGGGCCCCTCTCAATAGCATCAACAGGAAGCTAAGCCTTTACCGTGTTTTCTGAGTAGAGTTAGGGGAGATCAAGGAGATCGGGAACAACAGCAGAGAGGTGAATTCTTCAGGGAGTTCAAAAAGGGTAGAGAGCTGTGTGTCTAACTCCTAACAGTTCCCAACAGAAAAGACAGAGAGCACAAGAAGGAGAAAGGAATAGAGACGCTTGCCACAGTCTGGGCCCCTGAGGAGGGAACAGCATGGCTTCCAGAGGGGAGGAGGAAAGAGGCAGGGAAGGAATGTCTCCTTGATGTTCTTTGATATTTCCACTACTCCCCCCTGTAGATTTATTATGCTAATGGGGTATTCCAGAGCTATTATCTTCTCAAAGTATTGACAAATAAAAGACAGGGGTGAGAAACAAAAATAAAAAGCAAGATCTCTGGACACTTGAGTGCAAAATGCAATGACTCTTTAGTGTAGAGTTTCCAAAGCAGAGATCCACATTTGTATTACACTGACAAGCATTTAAAATAAAGGAATATTGCACATGTTGATCTAGAATTCTGTCACCCAATATGGTAGTCACCAATCACATGTGGCTCTTAACACTTATTAATTACATTTAAATATAATAGAAAATTCAGTTTCTAAATCACACTAGTCACATTTTAGGTGTCCGGGAACCACAGGGTTCTAATGGTTACTGCATTTGTCACCACAGACATAGAAATGTCAGGCCAAACTTTTCAGTTACCTCAGAGGCCAGCAGCCTTCTTGAGCACAATCTCTTTTTTCTCTGTGCTAGGGATGAAAACTGATTTCTTCCTTATATATAATTTTGAATATACTTGTTGTGAACCAGGCAACTTGAAGTCAGAGGCCTATACCTGTTACCTGATGGGCCAGAGACCAGGCATAATAGACTGCGTCTGACCTGGCTAGGACTGGGTTTGTTCCTCTGTGCTCTGCTTCACTCCATGACTTGGGATAAGGGGAAACCCTAGTACCCACTTGTGATAGCAAAAAGGCCCCCAAAGATGTCCACCTGTTAATCCCTGAAGCTGGTGAACAGGTAACTTTCCACAGCAAAAGGGACTGTGCAAGGAGAGTAACCGGGATTAACCAGATGGGCCCAATCTAATTACATGACCCCTATAGAAACAAGAGAACTTTCTCCTGCTGGAGGCAGAAGAGATGGGGCAGGCACGAAGTCAGAGATCAGAAGCTTGTTTGATGGAGAAGGTGGCTATGTGATGTGGCATGCAGGAGGCACTAAACGGGTGGAGACAGCAAGCAAGGAAATGAGACCACAGCCCAACCCCACAAGGAACTGAATTCTGCCAATAACCTGCATGAGCATGGGAGTAAATTCTCCCCGAGAGTCTCCAGGTAAGAGCCCAAGTTGGTCAACACCTTGATTTTGGCCTTGTGAGACCCAGAGAAAAGAAATCAGCTCAGCTCATCCAGACTTCTGGCTGACAGAACAGTGAGGTAACACGTTTGTAGTATTGTACACCAATAAATGTGTGGTAATCTGCTACCGCAGTCACAGAGAACAAACACCCACTGTGGATTTGGGAGAAGCAGAGGAACTCCTACAGTTTATGCTTCTAGAATCTGTTTGGAGAAGAGTTCAAGAAAGCTTAATTCCATCTCCTCCTTTCAGGGAAACGACTGGCCTAGCTGCCCCTGGAAGCTCTGCACCACTTCAGAAGTAGGGTTGGGTTTTATTCCTTAATGAGCTGGATGGCAGGAGGAAGGTATTAGCCGCACCATAAGCGTGCACTTTTGGATGAAGAGTCCAATACATAATCTGAAAGGATGAAAAGCAATGGCTGTTGCCAACTCCCAAGCCTGGCACGTACTGCCAATTAGTAAGAGAGGAGATGGGTATTTTTTATCAGAAGGGGAACAAAAACTCATGCCTAACAGATAACAAACAGCATGAGGCCTGACCTTGGCCATCACCAGGGGTTATTAATGACACTGAATTCTTTGCTACAAAAAAGGAGACATGGATAAGAAATCTGACAATGACACAAAATGACAGGGGCTAACCTCTTGGGGGCAGTGGGAGTTGTGTGGAAGAGGCGACAAACCTCACAGGTAGGGTGTGAGTGGGTAGCAGGCAGGCCTGTCATCTCTGGCACTTAGATTGTCACAAAGCCAGCCTTTTTCCCATGGCGCATTACCCAGCAGTGGGCAGGAGAGGCCCAAGTTGGTGGTGCGGGCAGTCAGCCAGCTGCAAACAGTTTCCCCCAAGATAGAAGTCAGGTTTCTGTTCTGTCCCAGCAGTTCTGGCTGCATAAAATCTAGACTGGGAATGACATCAGGTCCCAGAAGCGATATCCCCACCCATGGCTGTAGTGAGAACAAAATAAAATTAGATATTGATAAGCTCCCATGAATATGGGGTTTTAAAACTGATAATATTCCTTTCTTAAGATTCACTGGAGTACATACATTCCTAGTTGTTATTTTCAATTGTGCTGATCATTTGATCTCATGAGCCTGTTTTTGATTTCAGGTTATAAAATGAAGATGATAGTATCTGCCCTGACTACCTCAAAATACTACCATAAGCATATGTGGGGGATGTGACAATCTACATTGCAAAAGGCTGTCTGTTAGTTACCACCACTATCTCCATCACAACTCTGACTGTGGAGATGTGTGCATGTCAAGTCTTTGACTATGTCTGTTTCATATGCTTTCACATTTATGCTGTTGCCACTACTAGTGGTCAGGGCTAGGCCTTTTGCAAATTTGTCATCCTCCTCTCAGATAGACTTCTCTTTGTCCTCCTAGCACCTGCTTGCAACCTGAATCTTTGGACAGATCTTTATCGTATCCGAGGCTCTCTAGGACTCCCACCAGGGCCTGGGAAACATCTCCTATTTTAGGTCCTCTTCCTCCTTTCAAGAATCCAATCTGCAATTTTCTAGAAGAACTGCTCTCTGTTAGATAGCAAGGGGTTTAGGGGACTTTGATAAACCTCATATCCACATAATGCTTTTAGTAACTGAACTAATGATTAATTCTTATGAAAACAAACGTCTCCAGAAATTGCTATGCACTGCAACTTCCAAGCAAGCAGGTGAGCCTTTGGGGCCTCCAAACATGGCTGTGCAGGGTCAGGACAAGAGATCTGCTTGGATCGGAATATCCATGTATTAAAAACAGTACATTTTCAAGGGTATAGCATGCATACCCTCAAAATGCTACACCCCATGCAGTGTTCTAATGCTGAACTTAAATCCACAGAGCTGGGCAGTGGAGAACTGTAGTTTACCTTTTGAGTTAAGAGACTAGAATTCCAAAATGTCTGCTTTAGGGTCTGCTTTAGAGCTTATCACCCCAATAAACCCATCCCCCAAACAGTGAATTGGTGATGTATGGAATAATTTATTTGAAAATATTACGAGAAGAAGTCTCCAGGCACTAAATAAATTAAAATTGTACTTTGAAGTAAATAGAATTATAACAAAAATGATCAACAATACAAAAACGTGAAAGTGGAGAAAGATGATTTTGGATCTCACTCAACTCAACTGCTCCTCCTAGTGTAATAACAGTGTTCTTACCTTCTCCTCATATTTCTAAACAGGCAAAGACATTTAAAGCTCTAGCTTACTTTGCAAAATATTATTATGTCAGAAAAATTTAGATCAACTTAGAACATTAGGGAGAATGGAAAAGAGAGTCTTTCAGTTTCTTGTGAAGTCACTGACTTGAATCTTAATGGGACACATCAGCTATAATGACAAGAAAAATACAGTAGAGCACCACCAATGTAGAGTGAAAGTTGTGTTATTCCTCTAAATACTGTTTTAAATACATTATGTTTTATGCATATGTAACACAACTATCTAATACGTCACCTTTAAAATATGTCTTGGAAGTTAAACATCGAATCAGATAAAATGCTCAAGGAAAGTTCAAGAACACAAAGTTGGGCAACATTTCTAAATCTTTTAAATTAGAGTTTGTGACTCTGCTGGTACATTCAACTGTAGCAGATAAGAGTTTTCCTCTCTATTTTTGTGTTCCCAGAAAGGTAGCTTTAGGTGCCTCTGTATTTACTACACATTTTAAAATATCAATTTTTATAAGTTCTCAGGAGAAATCCAGTGTTACTCAACTAACAGAGGATTATAAGCAGAACCATAGCATATGCGGGAACAAGCAGGAAATGGCTAACCGGTGCCTATACACGTCTGTAGATGTGCTTCTTGTTACCAGCCACAAGCGGTCTTTTTCAGATCTGTCTTCTGTGACTTAGTGGTTTATCCTTAGCTCTCGTTTTGATACTTTCAAACCTCTGAAATCGTTCAGCTGTTTAAAAGTTCCAAAACAAGCAAATGTGTTCCTGGAATCTTACCCTTAACTTTGCTGGAGAGAATATACTAAGGCTTCTTCTCCAGCCAAAATAATAAAAGATCTTTTAAGTGGCTAAAATTCTTGGTTGATTGCACATACATGTCAATGTCTGACAACTATAAATAGAGAGATTTGGAGGAGAAACAGGGAGAGTATAACTGCAACAAAATAAAATGGAATGTTTTGAAGGCAGTCAGAAAACAGTACATGTTTTTATAAAATTAATATTTGTCTCCCTTTAATCCACAATCCCCTTTATGTAGAAAGAGCCCACATGGATCATGCACTTCCAGTATGAGGGAATAAAAGGACTTTCTTTTCTTTGTTAATATATATTATTCTCTAACAGGTAATTAAGATTTCTTCTTTCTGTTATTCTTCTGAATTTGGATATCTGTTAGATCTTACGATATTTTCCCCTATCACTGCTTTGTTTTCCTAGAATAAGAAAAAATCTTTCAAAGGAAGAAACTGTGCCCATGATTACATATAAATGAAGTCAGGAGGGAATTGCCTGAGTGTTACCTAGGGCAGGGTTGGCCCCAAAATAAACTGGGTCATTTGTTATAGCTATTCAAAGAAACTTAAGGATTCATTTCTCAAGAAATTCTTACTCTCTTAGATAGGTTAACATGTCCACTAGCTTCAATACCTAGGTTAATACATATTTTTAAAAGCATTGTTACTTAATTTTGAACAGTGACCTACTTTTTTATATTAACACCTATCTTATATTGACCCATCTAAACTGAATGCAAATTAGTTCCTGCAAATTAGTTCAATTTATTTTAAAACTATTACCACTGTAAAAGAGAATTTAACTGTTGCTTCAGTTTAGTAATCGTGCTATAGACAAGCAAATTAGTTGGCAATGGAGAAAACCATCAATCGTGTAATAGTCTTTTAATGTAGTTCTTTCGAATTCTGATCTCACTCCTTAAGTGAGAGAGGCTGGAATGTTGATGATGGTTGCAAGGACCATTTGGAGGAAGAATCAATAATATAATTAACATCTCTGCATCTTAGTTCTCTTTAAATTGCATTGGTTTGAATTGGCTAGAGGCTACAGCTTGACTCTAAAGATCCAGCACTTAATACTGGAATACCAGAAAGTAGCATTTTAATACTATTTTTACTAATGATTTTATTACTTAGTGTTTCTGAAATAAACCCTTAGGCAAGACTTACAAGGACATAAAAATAGCATGGTTCTCGGCAACCAACAGAATTGGAAAAAATTTTTGCAATCTACCCATCTGATAAAGGGCTAATATCCAGAATGTACAAAGAACTGAAACAGATTTACAAGAAAAAACAAACCCATCCAAAAGTGGGCAAAGGATATGAACAGACACTTTTCAAAAGAAGACATATATGAAGCCAACAAACATATGAAAAATGCTCATCATCACTGGTCATTAGAGAAACGCAAATCAAAACCACAATAAGATACCATCTTATGCCATTTAGAATGGCTACCATTAAAAAATCTGGAGACAACAGATGTTGGAGAGGATGTGGAGAAATAGGATCACTTTTACACTGTTGGTAGGAGTGTAAATTAGTTCAACCATTGTAGAAGACAGTGCGGTGATTCCTCAAGGATCTAGAAATAGAAATTCCATTTGATCCAGCAATCCCATTACTGGGAATATACCCAAAGGACTATAAATTGTTCTACTACAAAGACACATGCACACGCATGTTCATCGTGGCACTGTTTACAATAGCACAGACATGGAACCAACCCAAATGCCCATCAATGATAGACTGGACAAGGAAAATGTAGCACATATACACCATGGAATACTATGCAGCCATAAAAAACGATGAGTTCGTGTCCTTTTTAGGGACATGGATGAACCTGGAAACCATCATTCTCAGCAAACTGACACAAGAACAGAAAATCAAACACCACGTTCTCACTCATAGGTAGGTGTTGAACAATGAGAACACTTGGACACAAAGAGGGAAGCATCACACTGGGGTCTGTTGTGGAGGCTATGGGAGAGGCAGTGGGAGGGAGGGTGGAGGAGGGATAACGTGGAGAGAAATGTCAGGTGTAGGTGATGGGGGAATGGTGGCAACAAACCACCTTGCCATGAATGTACCTATGCAACAATCTTGCATGATCTGCACATGTACCCCAGAATCTAAAGTACAATTAAAAAAAATAGCATGGTTCTAAACAAGCCATGTTCATAATTTTAAACATGCTCAGCTTTTATCATTTTCCTTAAAATATTTAAAAAGTAATCTAAGTGTGGGACTCAGTTTATTAAACACCTTTGAATTCATTCTAACGATAAATTCTGTAACTCTGTAATTCGAATCACCTGTTCTCCAGAAATGCTGCTATGCTATGCCTGACTTGTCAGATATTCTTGTTACTTTAAATATAGGTTTAGAGATTCAATGACTTTATCAAGAATTGTTTCATAAAGTGGTTATCTGGTTGCACAGGAATAATGTCTTATTCCTATGAGAGAGGAATGTGTTTGATCATTCAATTAAGGTAGGAACTGTATTCTGTATATATTACCTGGTGTATAAAAGCACTTAATTAAAATATGTTAGACCAGTGATCAGAAAATGGAGAGGCAGAGATGAGGAGCATGCACAGAAAGCTCCCAGCAGAGGGAATGCTTCCCAGGGGAGCCTTGAGGGTAAGAACTGGCTCTTCAAATGGCACATGCAAAGTCCCATGTTAGACAGATATGATTATACCAATGTGTTCTTCGAGGTACAGATTTAATAAAAATAAATGGTCAAATCTCTAAAGTAAACTATTGCAGAATTTAATGTATTCATTTCATGAGTTCCTTGCCATTAGCTGTCCACTGTATCCACTGAGAGCGTGGATTAGCAGCATTTTAATATGAAAAAGTTTTTTCTTATATTTTTCATAACTGATAGTGTCCAAAATTAAACATGTGATAACAATGAAAAATGTGAGTATAACACTAAATTCCAAATAGACAGAATTTTATGATAAATTACTGTTTATTTAATCAAAGCAGTTCCAGTTACCTTTCCCCCAGCATAACACTTGAAACGACGTGCTCACAAGCTAACAGGAATGACTAAATTACTGTTTCCAACTTCTAATGATTTTCTAACACATTGGCTTGCAATAAAAGTCTCCTGAATAACTAAAAAATCCAGATCTTCAGATTTTTTGAAATTTCAAAAGCAATAAATAAACTAACTAAGGTCAGATGAGAGAACAGATGTGAAATAAATGGAGTACACATACTTCAAGTCATAAATGCATTTAGCTTCCCAATAAGGCTTAAGGGAAAAATATCCAAAGTGAAAAAATCGGAAAGATCAACTTTATCTAGCTCAAAAGTTGTCACCAACATCATTTATATTAGAAAGTCAGTCACTTTTCTAAACGCTTTTTTGCTGATACAAACATATTTCTTGGAATTTAGCTGCAAGAAGATTGACCACAAGGAAATTTAGGATTTGCAGTTCTGAAGAAATGCCACATTACTCTAGGAACTCAAACTCATACAGTGTTTGCTCAGGCTGAACATGATAGCTAGCACACAGTTAAGGCTTAAGAGCAGTTTAATGGTTAAATGAATGAATAAATAGACAGCAGGATGAATGAACAATGCCATGAGAAATATATAAGGAGAGTTGTAAATATTGAAAGAGAAAAAAAGAATGAGCACAATCTGTATAAAGACTTACTTATTCCACGCTTGTCTAAGGTTTTTAGAGCTGTACAGGGTAAAGCGTTCTGAAATAAAAAGAAAAATGATAAACAATCTTTGTATCAAATGTATATATTGCAAGTATGTTGAAAAAAACTCAACTTTTAAAAAAGACAGTGTGCTATTCAGTCAGTTAGGCCAGCATAGTAAGGTCTTCACTTTTATACTGGGCAGTTATAAAGAGTAAAACAGGAAGATTACAACAAATTTAACAGTGAAGCATTGTTTTCTTCTGTCTAAGATGGTTTATTTCATAATTTTGTTTCTTAGTAACTATTTCTTAGAATAACTTTTAACTGAGCTGAAAAAAGAAATGCAAATTCCAAACCTCCAACCTGTAAGTAGATTTATAGAAATATATCAATACATTACATCAAGTGGGACTTGCTGCTTTTTCCTATGATGATTTCTCTGACCAAATACAGTAATGTTGGGTCTCCTTTCCTATGTTGGATGGTATTTATACATGCTCAAAACCAAACTACTTATACTGTATATTTACATTTATCAGTGTACAACCTTTAGATTTGTTTTAGCTTAAAAAGGGACATGTTTGTTTTCCCAAGTTAAACAATAAAATGATATAGAATAGACATTATAATCTCTTCACCTGCTCATTCTTTCACTCCTGATGAAATAGCAATTGTTAATGATTTAATATGTCTGTTTTTGTTTATTTCATAAACAAAAAATACTTCAACTATACCCATCCTTATGTACAAACATATATACCATTAATTTTTTGAATGGATTGTATAATAAACATTACTCTTGAAATCTTTTTGGCATGTAATAATATATACTGGATAGTCCTTCAAATAAAAAAAAAAAATGTAACTTTTTTTTTTTTTTTTTTTTTTTTTAGACAGAGTCTTGCTCTGTTGCCCAGGTTGGAGTGCAGTGGTGCAATCTTGGCTCACTGTAACCTCCGTCTCCTGGGTTCAAGCACTTCTCCTGCCTCAGCCTCCTGAGTAGCTGGTATTACAGGCACATACCATCATGCCCAGCTAATTTTTTTGGTTTTAGTAGAGGTGGGATGTCACCACATTGGCCAGGCTGGTCTTAAACTCCTGACCTCAGGTGATTCACCTGTCTCGGCCTCCTAAAGTGCTGGGATTACAGGCGTGAGCCACCGTGCCCAGTCTGAAATAATTGTTTTTAAATTGTATAATGTTCCATAGTATAGAAGTAACATAATTTATCTGACTGTTCTCTCACTGATGAACCTTTAAGTAGTTTCCAATTTCTTTCCCCTTACAAACAGTACTTCGACAAATATCCTTGCACAGGTCTCTCTGTATACAGACGTTTTCACTTCTATTGGACAGATTTCCCAATATAGAATTGCTTAAACACCATGCACATTTTACATTTTAATAATTGCCAACAGAGTACTTTTCATTTTCCTACCAGTGATGAAAAAGAATGTCACTTTCTCCATATGACTTCTAGCATTGGTTGTTAACAGTTTTTACATTCATATGTTTTCTGGCCATTTACATTTCTTCTACTGTTTCAAATTTCACTTTTTATAGCTGGTACCAATTTTAATATTGGGTTCTTGGTTTTTTATCAATCAGTTTATAGAAATTTTTTGTATATCATCAAGTTGTCTTGTGTGTGTGTGTGTGTGTGTGTGTGTGTGTGTTATAAAAGTGAAATATGTGTATACTTTTTTCCACATAGAAATTTAAATTTTTATTTAGTAAATTATTCTTTTGCTTTCTTTTTTATTATACTTTATGTTCCAGGATACATGTGCAGGATGTGCAGGTTTGTTACATAGGTAGATGTGTGCCATGGTGGTTTGCTGCACCTATCTACCCATTATCTAGGTTTTAAGTCCTACATGCATTAGCTGTTTGTCCTGATGTTCTCCCTCCCCTCACTCCCCGACTCCTCAACAGGCCCCCGTGTGTGATGCTCTCTTCCCTATGTCCATGTGTTCACATTGTTAAATTCCCATTGTGATGAGGAATTTAACAAGTGAAAACATGCTTGGTTTTCTGTTTCTGTGTTAGTTTGTTGAGGATGATGGCTTCCAGCTTCATCCATGTCCCTACAAAGGACATAATCCAATTCCTTTTTATGGCTACATAGCATTCCATGGTTGTTATATATCATATTTTCTTTATCCAGTCTATCATTGATGGGCATTTGGGTTGGTTCTATGTCTGTGGTATTGTAAACAGTGCTGCAATAAATATACATGAGCACGTGTCTTTAGAGTAGAATGATTTATATTCCTTTGGGTATATACCCAGTAATGGGATTGCTGGGTCAAATGGTATTTCTGGTTCTAGATCTTTAAGGAATCACCACACTGTCTTCCAAAATGGTTGAACTAATTCATATTCCCACCAACAGTGTAAAAGCGTTCCTATTTTGCCACAGCCTCAATAGCATCTATTGTTTCTTGACTTTTTAATAATCATTATTCTGCCCGGCATGAGATGGTCTCATTGTGGTTTTGATTTGCAATTCTCTAATGATCAGTGATGTTGAGCTTCTCTTCATATGTTTGTTGGCTGTATCAAAGTCTTCTTTTGAGAAATGTCTGTTCATATCCTTTGCCTATTCTTTGATTTTTTTTTTTTTGTAAATTTGTTTAAGTTCCTTGTAGATTCTGTATATTAGCCCTTTGTCAGGTGGGGTAGATTGCAAACATTTTCTCTCACTCTGTAGGTTGCCTGGTCACTCTGATGATAGTTTCTTTTGCTGTGCATAAGCTCTTTAGTTTAATTAGATCCCATTTGTCAATTTTAGCTTTTGTTGCAATTGCTTTTGGCATTTTTGTCATTAAATATTTGCCCCTGCCTATGTCCTGAATGGTATTGCCTAGGTTTTCTTCCAGGGTTTTTATAGTTTTGGGCTTTACATTTAGGTCTTTAACTCATTTTGAGTTATTTTTTGTATAAGGTGTAAGAAAGGGTTCCAGTTTCAGTTTTCTGCATATGGCTAGCCAGTTTTCCCAGCACCATTTTTTATATAGGGAATGCTTTTCCCATAGCTTGTTTTTGTCAGGTTTGTTGAAGATCAGATGGTTATAGATGTGTGGCATTAGTTCTGAGGTCTCTGTTCTGTTCCATTGGTCTCTATGTCTGTTTTGGTACCAGTATCATTCTTTTTTTTATTATAATTATTTTCATTTTTTAGGTTACTAGAACCTTGAAGGATAGTTTGAAGTCTGGGAGTGTGATGCCTCCAGTTTTGTTCTTTTTGCTTAGGATTGTCTTGGTTATACAGGCTCTTTTTTGGTCTGATATGACATTTAAAGTAGTATTTTTCTAATTCTGTGAAGACTGTCAATGACAGTTTGATGAGGATAGCATTGAATCTACAAATTACTTTGGGCAGTATGGCCATTTCCATGTTATTGATTCTTCCTATCCATGAGCGTGGAATGTTTTTCCATTTGTTTGTGTCCTGTCTTATTTCCTTGAACGGTGCTTTGTAGTTCTCCCTGAAGAGGCCCTTCAGAGCCCTTGTTAGGTGTATTCCTAGGTATTTTATTTTCTTTATGGCAATTGTGATTGGGAGTTCATCCATCATTTGGCTCTCTGTTTGCCTAATGTTGGTGTATAGGAATGTTTGTGATTTCTGCACTCTGATTTTGTATGCTGAGACTTTGCTGAAATTCCTTATCAGCTTAAGAAGATTTTGGGCTGATAACAATGGGGTTTTCTAAATATAGAATCATGTCATCTGCAGAGACAACTTAACTTTCTCTCTTCCTATTTGAATACCCTTTATTTCTTTCTCTTGCCTGATTGCCTTGGCCAGATCTTCTGATACTATGTTGAACAGGAGTGGTGAAGGAGGGCATCCTTGCCTTGTGACGGTTTTCAAAGGGAAAGCTTCCAGCTTTTGCCCATTCAGTATGATATTAGCTATGAGTTTCTTATAAATAGCTCTTACTATTTTGAGGTATGTTCCATCAATACCTAGTTTACTGAGAGTTTTTAACCTGAAGGGCTGTTGAATGTTATCAAAGGCCTTTTTTGCATCTATTGAGATAATCATGTGCTTTTTATCATTGGTTCTGTTTATGTGATGGATTACATTTATTTCTTTGCATATGTTGAACCAGCCTTGCATCCCGGGGGATGAAGCATACTTGGTCGTGGTGGATAAGCTTTTTCATGTGCTGCTGGATTTGGCTTGTCAGTACTTTATTGAGGATTTTCGCATCAATGTTCATCAGGGATATTGGCCTGAAGTTTTCTTTTTTGTGTGTATCTCCACCTGGTTTTGGTATCAGGATGATGCTGGCCTCATAAAATGAGTTAGGGAGAAGTCCCTCCTTTTCAATTGTTTGGGATAGTTTCAGAAGGAATAGTGCCAGCTCCTCTTTGTATGTCTGGTAGAATTTGGCTGTAAATCCATCCGGTCCTGGGCTTTTTTTGGTTGGTAGACTATTAATTACTGCCTCAATTTCAGAACTTGTTATTGGTGTATTCAGGGCTTTGACTTCTTCCTGGTTTAATCTTAAGTGTATGTGTCCAGGAATTTATCCATTTCTTCCAGATTTTCTAGTTTATTTGTGTAGAGGTGTTTACAGTATTCTCTTACGGTTTGTATTTCTCTGGGGTCGGTAGTGATATCCCATTTATCATTTTTTATTGGGTCTATTGCTTCTTCTCTCTTTTCTTCTTTGTCTAGCTAGTGGTCTATTTTGTTAATTTTTCAAAAAAAAAATGTCTCTTGGATTCATTCATTTTTTGAAGGGTTTTTCGTGTCTCTATCTCCTTGAGTTCTGCTCTGATATTAGTTATTTCTTGTCTTCTGTTAGCTTTTTAATTTGTTTGCTCTTGCCTCTCTAGTTCTTTTCATTGTGATTTTAGGGTGTCAATTTGAGATCTTTCTAGCTTTCCGATGTGAGCATTTAGTGCTATAAGTTTTTCTCTTAACACTGCTTTAGTTGCATCCCAGAGATTCTAGTACATTGTCTCTTTGATCTCATTAGTTTCAAAAAACTTCTTGATTTCTGCCTTAATTTTATTATTTACTCAGGAGTGATTCAAGAGCAGTTCCATGTAGTTGTGTGGTTTTGAGTGAGCTTCTTAATCCTGAGTTCTAATTTGATTGCACTGTGGTTTGAGAGACTCTTTGTTATAATTTCAGTTCTTCTGCATTTCCTGAGGAGTGATTTACTTCCAATTATGTGGTTGATTTCTCAATAAGTGCCATGTGGGACCGAGGAGAATGTATATTCTGTGGATTTGGGGTGGATAGTTCTGTAGATGTCTATTGAACTTGTCTGGTCCACTTGATCCAGAGCTGAGTTCAAGTCCTGAATATCCTTGTTAATTTTATGTCTTGTTGATCTAATATTGACAGTGGGGTGTTAAACTCTCCCACTATTATTTTGTGGGAATCTAAAACTCTTTGTAGGTCTCTAAGAACTTGTTTTATGAATCTGGGTGCTACTGTATTGGGTACATATATATTTAGGATAGTTAGTTGTTCTTTTTGAATTGTACCATTTACCATTATGTAATGCCTTCTCATCTTCTGTCCAGTTTTGCTCCCTTGCTGAAGAGGTGTTGTGATCATTTGGAGGAGTAGAGGCACTCTGGACTTTTGGATTTTCAGTGTTTTTTCACTGATTCTTTCTTATCTTCATGAGTTTGTCTAATGTCAGTCTTTGAGGCTGCTGACCCTTGGATGAGGTTTATGTGGGGACTTTTTTGTTGATGCTCTTGTTGCTTTCTGTTTGTCTTTTTTGTTCTTGTTGGTTTAAAGTCTGTTTTGTCAGAGACTAGGACTGCAGCTGCTTTTTTTTTTTCTTTCCATTTGCCTGGTAAAATTTCCTCCATCCCTTTATTTTGACCCTACATGTGCCTTTGCACATGAGATGGGTCTCCTGAATACAGCACACCAATGGGTTTTGACTCTAACCAATTTGCTGGTCTGCCTTTTAATTGGAGCATGTAACCCATTTACATTTAAGGTTAATATTGTTCTGTATGGATTTGATCCAGTCATTATGATGCTATCTGGTTATTTTGCACACTACTTGATGCAGTTTCTTCATAGTGCCATTGGTCTTTATATTTTTGTGTGTTTTTGCAGTGGCTAGTACTGGTTTTTTCTTTCCTGATTTAGTGCTTCCTTCAGAAGCTCTTGCAAGGCAGGCCTGGTGATGACGAAATCCCTCAGCGCTTGCTTGTCTGTAAATAATTTTATTTCTCATTTGTTTATGAAGCTTAGTTTGACAGGATATGAAATTCTGGGTTGAAAATTATTTTCTTTAAGAATGTTTATTATTGGCCCTTCACTCTCTTCTGGCTTGCAGGGTTTCTGCTGAGAGATCCACTGTTAGTCTGTTAGTCCCTTTGTCGGTGACCTGGCCTTTCTCTCTGGATGCCCTTAACATTTTTTCCTTCATTTTGACCTTGGAGAATCTAATGAGCATATGTCTTGGGGCTGATCTTCTCATGGAGTATCTTTATGTGTTCTCTCTATTTCTGAATTTGAATGTTGGCCTGTCTTGCTAGGTTGGGGAAGTTCTCCTGGATAATATCCTGAAGTGTGTTTTCCAGCTTGGTTCCATTCTCCCTGTCTCTTTCAGGTACTCCAATCAATTGTAGGTTTAGTCTTTTTACATAGTTCCATATTTCTTGGAAGTTTTATTCATTCCTTTTCATTCTTTTTTCTCTAATCTTGTCTGTCTGCCTTATTTCAGCAAGATTGTCTTCAAACTCTGATATTCTTTATTCTGCTTGATCGATTTGGCTATTGATACTTGTGTATGCTTCAGAAGGTGTCCTGCTGTGTTTTTCATCTCCATCAGGTCATTTATGTTCCTGTCTAAACTGGTTATTCTAGTTAGCAGCCCTGTAAGGTTTTTATCAAGGTTCTTAGCTTTTTTGCATTGAGTTAGAACATGCTCCTTTAGCTCAGTGGAGTTTGTTGTTACCCACCTTCTGAAGCCTACTTCTGATAATTTATCCACCGCATCATCTGTCCAGTTCTGCACCCTTGCTAGAGAGCTGTTGCTATCATTTGGAGGAGGAGAGGCACTCTGGCCTTTTGGATTTTCAGTGTTTTTTCGTTGATTCTTTCTCATCTTCATGAGTTTGTCTAGTATCTATCTTTGAGGCTGCTCACTCTTGGATGAGGTTTATGTGGGGGACTTTTTTGTTGATGCTCTTGTTGCTTTCTGTTTGTTTTTCTTTCAATGGTCAGGTCCCTCTTTTGTATGGCTGCTGCGGTTTGCTGGACATTTACTTCAGGCCCTATTCATCTGGTTCGCTCCCATGCCTCGAGATGTCACTTGAGGAGGCTAGAGAACAGCAAAGATGAGTGCCTACTCCTTCCTCTGGAGTCTCTGACCTCAAGGGGCACCCACCCTGATGCCAATAGGGTGTCTGACAACCCGTTAGAGGGTCTCACCCAGTTTGGTGGCACGGAGAGCAGGACCCATTTAATGAAGCACTTCGGTTGTCCCTTGGTAGAGGGGGTGTGCTGAGCTGGAGGGAAACCCACTTGTCTGGGCTGCCTGGATTCCTCAGAACTAGCAGGAGGAAGACTAGGTCTGCTGGTCCACAGAGACTATGGCCACCCCTCCCCATTGGGGCTCAGGCACAGGGAGATGAGAGTTCTGCCCCTGAGCCCCTGGCTGGAGTTGTTGGGAGTTCCTGCAGGGAAGCCCCACTCCATGAGAAAAGATGAGTCAGGGTCAGGTCTGAAATGGTACTCCCACAGCTGGTGTGTGGGCTATGGGAAATACCTCTTGGGACCAAGCTGTCTAGTCTCCCTGGCTCCAGCAGGGAAAAGTGTGGCCTGGAGCTATAGACATGGCTGTGTTTAGGCACCTAGCAGTCCCAGTGTTGGCTGCTGCCCCTCCCCCAAGGAGCTCAGAGGGCTAGACAGCAGGCAGCTGCAGCTGTGGTGATGGCTGCCCTCCCACAGGGACCTTGCCAGGCTTAAGCAGATTCTAGCTGAGTGGCTGCTGAGAATCTGAGCAGCTCCATGATTGGGACCCTAGGCCCCGGTGGCATGGACTCACGAGTGGGATCTTACAATCCGTGGGTTGCACAGTTCCGTGGAAAAGGCACAGCTTCCCAGGCTGAGTGGCATGCTCACTCACTGCCTCCCTTGGGTGGGGGGGGGGTGATTGTCCCCTGCCCTGTGTGGCTCTCAGGTGGGCCAGTGCACCACACTGCTCTTCCTTCCTCTCCATGGATTATGCCAGCCGCCTTGTCAGTCCTAATGACAGAACTTAGATACCTCAGTTGCTGGTGCAGGAGTCACAAGCTGTTTTAGTTCTTTTCAATGGGAGCTTCAGTTTGCCACTGCTTCTGGTGGACCATCTTGGCCCTGCCCCCAAATTATTCTTTTTCTTTTGGCTTTCTTGTCCTGCTTAAAGAAAAAGACCCTGACCTTGATTTTACACAAACACTAACTTCATTTTTCTCCTATCTTTTTTTTTTTTAACAAATTGTTTACTTTTTGGCTTTACTATCTGGAATTTATTTTGTAAATATGGTATGACATTTTCTTTGCTCAAGGAGGACAATTATGCCAGGACTAGGTAAAAATCAATCATTATAGATTACTCTTTCTCTGATAATTTGAAGTGACACCTTATCCTATATTACATTTCAAAATATACAAGAGCCTGGACTCTTTAATACTCATCTATTTATGTCTGTATCATAGTGTTTTAATTAGAGTGCCTCTTATTATCTAGGAAATGTCTTTTCTTAATAGTATTCTCTTTTTTTGGTAAAAATTATTGGGGCAAGCTTTGAACATTTCTTTTTTTGTTTACATTTCTTTTTTGTTTTTTAAGACAAGGTCTTGCTCTGTCACTCAGGCTGAAGTGCAATGGCATAATCATGGTTCACCGCAGCCTTGACCTCCCCAACTCAACTGATCCTCTCACCTTAGCCTCCCAAGTAGCTCGGACTACAGAAGCATGCCACCATGCCTGGCTAACTTAAAATAATTTTTTTTTTGTAGAGATGGGGTTTTGCTATGTTGCCTATCCTGGTCTGGAACTCCTGGGCTCAAGCAATCCTCCTGCCTTGGACCCCCAAAGGGGTGGAATTACAAGGATAAACCACAAAGCCCAGCCTGAGCATTTCCTTATTCACTAATTATATACATAGTTAATGTGTACCTAATATGTGCTAAGGGTTCTTCTCATGCTGAGAATATAGGCATGAATAAACAGAAGTCTCTTTCCTCATGAAGCTCATATTCTAGAACACACGAGACAGACAATAAAAACATCACCACCACCACCACTAGCAAAAACAACAAAATGAATGAGTTAATTTTAGAAAGCGGTAAGTGTTCTAGCAAAGCAAAACAAGGAGATTTGATGTAGACCAGTGTGAGAACACTTTAGGTTCTTCTTATGAGGGCAGGCCAGTTTAAAACAAAGCAGTCAATCAACATAATACACAGGCTGGGTGTGGTGGCTCATGGCTATAATCCCAGCATTTTGGGAGGCTGAGGTGGGAGGATTGCTTGGGCCCTGGAGTTCACAACCAGCTTGGCTAACACAGAGAGACCAGTCTCTATAAAAAATTGAAAAATTTGCTGGGCGTGGTGGTGTGTGCCTGTAGTCCTCGATACTCAGGAGGCTAAGGAGGGAGGATCCCTTGAGTTTAGAAGGTTGAGGCTGCAGCAAGCCATGATCATGCCAGTGCACTGCAGCCTGAGTGACAGAGCAAGACCCTGTGTCAACAAACAACAAACAACAAATTTTTTAAAAAATGTTTTCATTGGAAATTTCATTGCATTCTATTACAACATATATTAATCTGAAAATATATATTAATCTGATGTAAAATGTTTGTGTCTTTCCATTTATACAACATTCATGTATACATCCTTCGGTAACATTACATAGTTTTTTAAAGTATTGATCTCTTTTTTTAATGATTTAATACTTATGAGGCTTAATTTTGCTTAATATTAGTTGGTGTCCTTTTTCAGTGTTGTCTGCTTTTTTTAAAATAAAAATTTATTTTTTTTTAAATATGGCATTTCAGTCTGGGTGGAGTGCAGTGGCACAATCACAGCTCACTATAGCCTTGAATTCTTGGGCTGGAGGGATCCTCCTACATCAGCCTCCCAAATACCTAAGACTATAGGCACTCACCATCATTCCTATTTATTTATTTATTTATAGAGATGGCATATCAATATGTTGCTCAGGCTGGTCACAAACCCCTGGCTTTAAGCGATACTCCTGTATCAGCCTCCTAAATAGCTGAAATTACAAGCACAAGCCACTGTGCCTGACTTCTTGTTTGTTTTTAATTACAAGTTTTTAAAGGAGAAAATAAAAATAATTTATATTGCTTTTGTTATGGTATGTTTCCTGTACAAGAATACCATTGGATAAGAAGAACAAAAGAAAAAACACACACTCAGCTTCCTAACTTCCTATCTTTAAACACTATGCAATGATTCATTCATTCATTTCAACTACGTATTGAGCAACTATTGTGTATCAGGTATATAATTCTTGGGGCTGAAGACGAAGGAGAGAACCAAAAAACCTTCCTGTTTGTAGGGGGCTTGCACTCCCATAAGGTGTATACTAGGCTGGAATGTGCTGGAGGCCAGGATAGCTGCAGCTGATCTACAACCCAGGTGAGAGAGGTGGAGGCTGAGATAGAGACAGGCCAGAAGGGTTTGTGGCTTTGAAAATATGATCTGGTATGGGCTTTTTTTTTTTTTTTTTTAATAAAAAGGTATCCCTTTGGCTTCTATTGGAGAGTACACTACAGGAGGCAAGGCTGGAAGCAGGGGGACCAACAAAGGGTTCTTACTGTCCAGGAGAGTAACAATATGACTTGGGTTATAGGTACAGAGTGAATGCAGTGAGAAGAGGATCAGAGTCTGAAAATGCCTTGCAGGTTGAACCGGTGAGATCTACTGGTGAGTTAGAAATGAAGTGCGACAGAAAGGGAGGAGTCAAGGATGATTCATAGAGCACTTACTGATCTCCAATTTCCAGGTTACAAAGATGCAGAATTTCACACACAACTCCATTACTATTTGGAGAAGAAATTACTCTTTCTGTGGTATTTAAAGAGGAGTTCTCATGAAGTTTTGGAGTTATCAATGTCAGGGGTAATTGACAAAATATTTAATAACCTGTTAAGCACAGGCATTGACCAATCAGAACAGAAACGAGCCATCATGCAATAAAGGTGTGCACTGGCTGAAGATCAGCCCTGATGACAAACATTCATTGTTCTAAAGACACAGGCAATAGGGCTTACCAACAAATATGTGTTTATTTGTTTCAAAAGAATGTCTAATTTCTGAGTTTATTCTCTACTAGGCTGCATTATATAAGATGCAACATAATTCAGCCAGTTGGTGTAGAACAGGAATTTAAGAGCATAGTCTAGGTTTGCGGATTAACTGACAAAGGAGAAAAGGAAAGAATAGTTCTTTATACAAAGTTTTTTTTTTTTTTAATTATTTAAAGTCTGGTATTAAGAAAGCAAGAGACATTTTAAAAATTAATTAAATCAAATGTTCTCATAAAGCAAATTTGATTTCCTTAACTTTGTAATCTCCACAAAGCAAATTTAATAATTTGCCATGATTTCAGGATGAATAGGAATTCTATTACAGATAAAATTAATACAATCTTGTATTTATAAGTAAATTATTATTCTTAGCAATTAATAATTGCACATAAATATTAGTTATAATAATTGCCTCTTTTAGAGCTTGATAGGATATGCTAATATAATTTTTTTCCCAGAAATACAATATGTCAATTTAGCTGTGCACAAAAGAGACAAAACTGATAGTGAAACATGCCATATGAGAGTAAAAAAAATAATGAAGCCTCATTCTCAGGTTTACCTTCCATTAATATTCACACGAAACCTTAATTCTTTTAGCAAATATTGCCTAGGCACTTGCCTGTATGCCAGATGCTGCACTGGGCAATGGGCACACAAAAGTAACTCAGTCCTGTTACAGTTCCGTGACATGGAAGAGTACGTAGAGAATTACAGATACAGAATGAAAAATGCTACAATACGGATACAGACAGAGTCCTCACCAGAGACTACAGCTAGAGCCACTAACTGCATCTGTTTCTTTTCTAAATGAAGACGGGACAAGCTCAAACACCGGAAACTAGCTCCAGGAACACACAGAGCCTGCTTGTTTTTATCCAACAGCTTTCAGAGTGCAACTGCCAAAGTACATGATTTCAAATAGAGCCATTTCTAACGTTTTCTGCAACGAACATGACATTTATAATTAGAATAAAAAATTGTATTTTACAAACTACTTCCATCATAAATAAAAGTAATATTCCATTAGATGAAAGCAACACAATTAGCCATGTAAATTTTCAAAACTAAAAGGTGTTGAAATTAGTGCCCCAAGTTGATAACTTAATAAAATAGTCAACTGCCTATGAATAATTTTATCAGGGTATTTGAGTATTTGCATATAAATGTTTTATACTGTTCTCCTTCACTTAAGTTTACTCTCACTACTTTAAGGTCAACTTTCTCTTTCCAATTATGTTTAAACTAGAAGTTTAGAATGCCATTATTTAAAGTACTGGCTAACTCATAGCATAACTGAGAAGTGCAATTAATTTGAACCTGCAGGCTGATTTTCACCTTCTCCTCTTAGTGCAGGGACATTGCAGAAGATGATCCCAACACAGCGGGACACCAGGGAGGAGAGCTTGCTGAGAAGAAATCACTTGCTAAGTGACGAACAGGGAACAGAAGAATTGGAAAGGTTTTCTCTCAAACTGCCATGCATGTAAGCACTGCAATTCATTGACATTCCACAGGAAAACAACTGGAGAACAATGCTGGATATTGTAAAGTCCCTTGGCTTAAAAAAGCTACACCAGAAATGTCTTGAGGCACTATGAAGCAAACTTTAACCTACAGGAAGATAAAACCCAAATTGGATTTTACTCATTTTCATATAAGCATGCAGTGTATACTTCAGGAGATTAATTTTAATTTTCTTATTCTCCTCTCACCAATGTTTTTGTATCTTATAAGATACTGCTGTGTTTTTAACTTCAATGACAGAAAGATCTAGGAATAAAAAGTTCAAACAACTAATAAAAAACTCCAAGTATGTTCAAAGGACTTGAAAGGCTGAACCTAGATTTACAGCTAACACGTTGCTTTTTCTTTTTGGTAGGAGTGGGGGTGAGCGGACAAGGAGGGAGGTCCAGAAGAATCATAAAAAGGCTCAAACTTAGTAGATCTTTTACAAATGGATATGACATCATATAAGACAAACAATACCATGAAACAAGCATTAGTTTATAAATCAATATAAAATGAGTATGTCCAAATGCCATATGAAATTCTAGCTGTTCTTCATAACCGACTCTTTTAAATCATATATTCAATTATTCACAATTTCAATTTAGGATTATTTGTCATTGTAACACAGGTATTTACTCCTACTGAACTGGTAAAAAAGTAGTAATGATTTAAGCAAAAAGCTGTGGCCACATTGAAGGGCACTTCATCATCTGGCAGAGATGCTGAGCCAGTGCCTTTCTGGGGGTTGCTTCTGTGAAGGCAAAAGGCTCCAGTCCCTTATAAGGATGAACAATTAACACTGTTATAAATCACTCTGGTTACGTTTCAAACAATTACCCTAATTATCTGTTTATGTTACAAATAACACACTCAAATCCTTTTGGATAGAAAGCACAGTATTTTACTCATTCATTCTACACATACTTATTGTTTGCTATTTGCTAGGGACTGTGAATACAGCAGGGCAGGAAACATACAAGGTCACAAGTAGCCTCCAACAAATCATGCAAACCAATACTGAGAGGCCTTCAATAGAACAAAGCTACACTCACAAGTATTCAGAAGAATTTTTATGCACACTTTACTTTCTTATATCTATTAGGAAAACCAAGCCAGCAGTGAACATTTCAGTCAACATTCTGATCAAGATATTTTAAAAGCTGAATCTATAGTTCTTGGACCAGAAGTAAAGCAGTATTTGTGTACAGTAGGGAAGAGTTTACCTCAAATAAAGAGGGCCAGACTTTTTCCAAAATCTGGGGATTTTAGATACCTTAACCCAAAAGAGCATGGTGATGGAATGGTGATTCCAACAGGCATTTTAGAATAAAATGTATGTTGTTATTCTAAACTGCAATTCACACCTTTAAAACACTTGATATTCCTAAGATATTTAAAGGCTCAGATTTGACACAGCCCCAGCATTATCAGTGAGAGGTTTTAATGTAATACATCCATGCTGAACAGAATTGCACTGCCCTGACACTGCCACCCAGTAGAGCTACCTTAAAATGCTGACCCTCTTCAGTCCTTTACATGTAAGGCTGCAGCATCCCAACCTGCCCTGGCTATAGCAAATCATCCTTCAATTACTAACAGTGTAATCTTTGAGCAACTTCTGGAAACAAATACTCTACTGTATTCATTAAACATTCTTGCTTGTGATGACATTTGTGTTTCTAATATACGTAACAGTGTGGGGTTAGTGAATGCATATTCCCAGATGAGGTCTCCAAACCATCTATACCTTTCTCTACCTAAAAGTCTAGACCACTTCTCTTTCCATAAGACATTTTTCTCTAGACAACTAAGTTTAATCAGTCAGGCATTTATTAAAGTCTAAAGCATACTATTCATAAACAAGAACAAATTTACAGCTCCCAGAAAAGAAAGTAGGAGAAAGATGTTCTGTCATACTCTCTTCCAAATCTCCCATCCAAACTCTCTAATGGGGAAGACAGAGCAGCTCCAGAGGATCTGAGTGCTAGGTGGAAGCCAAGCTATCAAGTGGCCTACTGCTTAATTTACAAATGGGTAAACTGAGGCTAGAAAGGTTGAGTTGCCTGAGGCCGTGATGCAGACTATAGTGACAGACTGAACCAGCACTCTACTCCCAGTCTACCATTACCAAAGAGCTAGAATACCCACGACTCCTATTTGATATTTAACAGATGTTTCTTGTGTCCTCTGTGGTTTGCAAATATGAACTCACTTTAATCCACATAATCATTCTGTGGGTAGGGGTTATGATTGTCTCCATTTTTTACATGGTGAAATGGTACAGAGACATTGACCAATTTGTCCACATTACACAGCTCATAAGTGACAGAGCAGAGATGTGAACCTAGACAGTTTGGATCTGGAGTCTATGCTCCTAGTCACTATACCATGACACCCCTCTGGGTCTTAGACGGGAGAGACTTAAAGTGCTACCCTGATAATGAACAAAGCTAGTGGCAGAACAAACAGATAAAAACTCCTTGACCAGCAATGAAAAACAGGCATAAGAATATGCACACAAACAAGATTCTCAATATTCCTCACTCCCAACTCCCTTTCTACCTGCTGTCAGAGTGCCTCCCCTTTGTAAGTCAAGGAGAATAAATCTGTCTTGTGTTTACAGGGGAACGAGAAACACATGTCTTTCAAATTCTAGAAACCTTGAACATATTGCTTAATCATCCCATGCCTCAGTTTCCCCATATCTCAAATGGGATACTAGCAGTACCTACTTCATAGTTATTGGGAATGTTCAATAAGAAAAACATAGCTCAAGAACTGATAAGTTCCTGACACATTAAAAATACTCAATATCTATTAGCTATTACTATTGCCACTGCAACTATTAATAATAATATACTTGAAAAACTGACCCTCTTGTACAGTTAGTTATATACTTTGGAAGGAGACACATGGTGTATAAAAAGCAGTATTACTCCAGGGTGGGCAAATGCTTCATCTATCTTACATTACTGCTTTTGAGGCAACAGTTAAATGAATAAAATCCACAAATATGTTGATGCTCTTCTAACTCCTGATATACAATCCTGTGATTGTAATACACTAGTGGAGAGTGAGGATTGGCATTCTGAGAGGAATTGTCCTCCTTTTTTTACAGTTGAGAGATGATTAATTGGATTTACAAAGCTGGCTCTAAAGGCACAAGTATCTGTTTACATACATACTTATGTCCTTTTTAAACAGTCTCTATTGGGAGTATTATTGCCTGTTAGCTACAAAGGTGCTCTCTGAGAGTGCCGCATGAAAGACTGTGTATGTGAAGGAAATCTTATCAGATCTTAGGCCGGGAGCAAATAATGAGTAGTCAGTTTACCATCCTGTTGGTCTCACTTTAACATTTTGGGGGTAAAATAGGGCTTGCATCTTAAGTATTATTGGAAACTAAGGGATTTTTTTTTCTTTCATCTATATACTAGAATAAGAGTTATTATTCCATAGTTATGCATTTGTCTTGAAGGAGCCATGTGATAATGGCCTAAAAGGACTTTTTAAACAGCAAAAAGTGAACTCACTTGTCTTAGCCAGGAGTAGCTGACAAGCCTAGGAGTCAGAACCTACTATGGGAGATGAGACGATTATTCAGCCAATAATCACTCGCTCTTCTCTTCAAACTTTCATGAGTGGAGGATACTTCTGTGCCCCACTGACACTTTGCATGAACAGTGGTAATGACACAAACAGAGGTTTGAAATGTGACTGTGGCATCAGGTCTGCTCTTTTGTGACCTGCCTTTCACTATAAGAAGGACATTCTTCCATAGCTACCATTCCAAAGAGGATTAGAGGAGTGTGGAACATACCTGAACCCAGCCTGCAGCTAGAAGCCCAGAAATGCAGGGCCCAGCCAACATCAGCTGAAACCCAGCTCACCACACAGGTGTAGTGATTGGCAGATACTTAGTGGGGTATGGCACACCTTTGGAGTGGTTTGTTTTCGTACCATGAAACAACACTTTCCTTATTGAGCTTCGGCTTCATCCATCTGCCCTGTCTAACTTCTCTAGTGGGAGGACATCCTGAGATAGTGTACATGAAAGCACTTGATACACAGGAAAGAGCTACACAATGCAAACTAGTGTCATCAACTATATGACATTTTTGCCATTATTCTGTGTTTCTAAAAATTTTCAAATGCTGAAAAATTTATATGAATACTCAGATTACCCCACACCATGCTGTTCTCTGTGCTTCCAATATTTCCAGGCACCTAAGAGAAAATCTTCATCCTACTCTTGGTTCAATCATTTGGTCATGAATCTCTCTTAGTGCTGTGGAATCACTGCTCAAATTGGATAGCTGTGCAAGCTTTTGGCTTGGTGAAGTCCCATTTCTTCCCTAAAGATACAGTGTCCTACTCAAGGTACTTTGGTCAACACCTAACCTGAAGACAAGAGATAACGTTTTCTTGTTTTACATCCAAACTTCCAATCCCCTCATCTCCCTTCCTAAGATTTTGGCTTTTAAAAAGTTTTTGGAAAGGGACCTTAAAGTTCAGGGTCGGGAGTTATGGGAGGACTTTTTACAATGCATAGATTCCTAGTTATATACTTGCCAGCATTTGTGGGCAAGGATCCATAAAACATTAGATTACAAACTTAGGAAAGCAATTAAAAGTATATGGTTATTTTACGGAAATGACATTGGTATATAACAACTTGATCGAATTTTTATTTTAAAAGAGATGTCAGTTCTTTCAGTATCAAGTCAATCATCCATGTCTTCATTTAGTTCTGCTATAAAGTCTTAGGCTAAAGTTTAATTCTTTTCTTCAATATGACTTTAACCAAATCATACAAATTGGACTGTATACAAGACTTTTAATACTTTTAAGTGGGTTGGAATTACTGAAGAGATAAAGAAGTCTTTACATGGTAATTGGCATTCCATATCAACTTTAGCGATGTGAGGTGTGAATAACTCCCAAAACGAATTGTAAAAAATTCCAGAGAGTTGACTAATAAAACCAGTTTATTTAGGATTAAAAAAAAGTCTGCTATCAGTACAACTTCATACTCCCTTGAAAATTTAATCTTATTACCTGTTTTTTTTCTGACATTTTCTAGACATTTTGCTAGTCACCATCATTACTGATGCCCTCTAGTGAAAAGAAATGTGAAATTCTTCAAGTACATCAAGACAAAGTACAGATTGTCCCTCCTTTGCATTGAAATGGATTTACAACATTCATACAGGGATTTCCTTCCATAGCCTACCTACAATTCATTGTAGAGGAAATGAATTGCTATTTTACATTTTTAAGTGATTACCAAGGTTTTTGGTTGTTTCTTATTTATTTTTATTTCATATCACTGTCCATATCTATGATTTATTTTATATCAAATCCTTGGCCAACTACGGACCTATGAGGAAAAATATCCCTCGTGCCTGTGGCATCACTGCTAACTGGTAAGAAAATACTTTCCCTGTGAGTTAGTACTTGTCCCTTTACAGACCCTTCTCGACCCAGAGCCGCAGGCAGAATGACCAATCAAGAGGATTTCACACTTCAGATGAAACCTCTTTCCAGCTCTGAAATGAGTCCGTGACTTTTTGTAGCCAGTAGGTCTTTCTGAAAACATAAAGCATTGATTTCCTCCTCTCCTCAAAACCCTCCGATGGTCCATTCACACTTCAAGTAAAATCCTGACTTTTCACCTTGGCTTTCCAAGGACCTGTCCCCCTGAATTGTCTCTTGCCACTCTCCCTGTGCTCACAGGCATAGTAACTTGTAATTTGTCTATTATCAGTCCCCCTCTTTAGCATTAAGCTCCATAAGAAAACAGATTCATCTGCTTTGTTCACGACTGCATCTTTAGCACCCACAATACTGCCTGGCACCTAGTAAGCACTCAATAAGAATCCGAGCGCATGAGCGGACGTAAAGCACAGTTACTGCTGATGGATACATGGACTCTCAACTTTAGCATCTGCTCTCCAGCAACCACCAGCGACCTCCCAGTGCGGGTGCCTCAATCGAGAAAGTGCAGCCTACCCTTTCTATCGTGTTTACATATTTTACTTCCTTAGCTAGCTCTATAAAGTTCACATAGTTCATATATTTAATAATTAACTAGCTTTTTCACTATGTGATTAAAGTAGCATTTATTTGTGGGAGGAAGGACAGCAAGGTTCACAAAGGTGATAGCTGATGGTGAGTGGAGAGAGCTCTAAATACTCTAAGGCTTGTGTCAAGCAGATCCACAAGGCTTTTAGTAATAAAATCTGAGATTAAAAACCAGATATTTACATAATAATTTTTAAAGTCCGTTTTAATAAACATCACATAGTTACAGCCCATACACCTAGACCTAACCCATGGTCATTACAGTTGCTATTGATCACAAAAAAAATTTTAAAAATTTCTGAGGTAAAGTGTAAAGAGCAAGTGGGAAAGGAGATGGAAGGCAGAGGACATGGTATAAATGGTGAAAGACATTATTTTGCAGCTACATGCCCCTAACGGTTTGAAAGCATTTTTATATCAATTATATCAGCTAGCTCAATTCTTCTTAAAAATAGGTAGAGTATAAATAAATAACAGACATTGAAGGGAATATAAAAATAGTTTATCTCATTTAATTTACGTAGGAAGTCTGTAGACTGCATGGAGCAGACACGGTTCTTCTAGAAGAGTAAGGAAGGTATCTCAGCACTTCACAGGCCTCCCCTCACTGCAGGTGTGGTCTGTGCAGGGCGACATCACGGCACAAAGAGGCCCTCCCCTCTAGTTTTCCTTCATGGAATACCCCACCCCGATAACAATTTCTGCCGCATCCAGAGCTTTTCTGTCACCTTCTAAAAGACTCAGGAAAAGCCAAGAATGTCAATAAAGGCTAAGGGCTCAAACATCCTCACGTCTGCAAATGAGGAAAGGGGGGCAGTTCCTATATTATGTATTAAGGACTACACATCTGAGGCTAAACATCTGCAGAGGACATTTTGGAGCTGAAGATTTATTGGAGGCATAGGTTTAAAGGGCTGAAGAATTTGCACATACCTAGCAGGGGAAGGGTGGTTCTGGTATGTACAAGAAGATGGAGGTCTTTGCCAAGATGCCATAGGACAGAGCTGGGAAGAGCCTGACAATTCTCCTCCATAGGACTAGGTCTGTGGGCAGGGAAGCTCTCTTAAAGAGAGGAAGAGGCATCACTGAGAATGGCTTAGAGTTGAAAGACCTGGGTTTGGGTTTTGGATCTGCTATATCCTGGAAGGATGAGGTCTCTGGGCAAGCCACACTATCTCTCCGAGCCTCAGTTTCCCAGTTTCTTCATCTGTAAACGGGATAACAATAGTAGGATAAACGCATTATTATAATGCAGTTATTCTAACTATCAAATGAGATCATATATTAAAAAGCTTTGTAAATAATAAAATATAGCATAAAATGTAAAGTGTTAGCACCACAGTATTCTATTTCTGAAATGATTTACTTCCTCCCTCCGGAACAAAAAAGTGTGGATCTGTTTTTGGTTTTGGGGTCCCAGACAGGCCAGAGAATAGGTGGGTCTTAAAGAGAAGTTTTTTGCCTCATTACAAAGCCTTGATACAGCTAAGTCCATATGTAAACATTGCCTTTAAGGTCAATGTGTCTGTAGGATTAGTTTTGGGTATAGTGTGTTTAAAATATCACCATTTGCCAATTGCCTCCAATGGCAAATTCTTTGTATTATTTCATTCTTTGGGAGACAGTCCATTTTCTTCAAACAACCTTAGTCAAACTTTTTCAACCTTTTTCTATTGAATAACTTTCCCTTAAAAATGATATAACCACTTTAGAAATGCTTTATTCTCTTGATTGATTTTGGAAAATATAATTATTTTATTCTAAATTTCATTACTTTTAATTGCTTTTGGTCTAGCAGCATTTTCTTCCTCCCTGACCTTGACAGTGTCTTCCTTTTTGAGCTCCTGAATAATTTGCCATTAAATACTTTTTGAATGCCCCTTTTGTTGGAAGCATTTAAGAGATGAATGAAAGTATCATATATGGAATCTACATGTTATTTCAGTGCTAAACCATTTTATACAAAGTGTTATTGGTGGTTTTGTGTAGATATTTTACCAAATACAGAGATCAGATCCTTTCTGTTTTCTGCTTTTTTAAATAGCCTAATTGTCAGTAAACTGTTCCTTAGAAGAACAATGAGAAATTGTAATACACATTCAGTAGAATGCTACTTCATAATGAAAGCTGGAAAACAAAACCAAAAACACAAACACACTCAACTATGACCCAAGGAGACCTGGAATCTACTTCACCTC
The DNA here is from genome assembly GCA_036589455.1 of Ateles fusciceps. NCBI lineage: Eukaryota > Metazoa > Chordata > Mammalia > Primates > Atelidae > Ateles > Ateles fusciceps. The sequence continues at coordinate 1,275,989 of JAZHEH010003022.1, read as the reverse complement.
TGACACTAACTTTAGCAAAGTTCTTTAACATCTCTGGATGTAAGGTTCCTAATCTCACAAGAAGAAAGCCAGACTAGATGTTCCCTGGGGCTTCCTCTAGCTCAAACATTCATTTTGTTTAAATAGTTACTACACAATCAAACACCACTTGCACTCAGCTCATGCAGCTCTGGGGTACTTCTTGACAGCTGAAAATGACAAAGCCTTGACAAACTCTTCATTCATTACTCTGATTCTATTGGTCTGGAGAACCTCAAATGTCTAAGTGTATTCTGACCTGATCTGGGGGTTACCACAATTCTATGAAGCTTAAACAATCCCTCAAACATATATGCAAGATGATCTTTTAAAAAATGGTAAGTCTGTCTTATAACAACAACAAAAAAAATGGCACCACCACTTTAGCAGAGACATACGAACCACATCACCTATCGATGGGATGTAGCAGGGGGGTAAAGCTGGTAGGAGAAAGTGATCCTGCAATGCACACAGGGAAGCCTCTCATTAGCCCAGGAGGAATTTAAAGCAGAGAGTCTTACTCAAAGGTCTCCTGTTAGTGAGTAACTATGAACCCATGACAAGAAATATGACTTATTTTTACAGGGAACTCTCACTTTGTGTAGAGCATGGGGTTTGCCTGTGATGTCTCACCCCAAGTTATGGAATTACTCGACGTACTGAGAACACCACAGCACAACCTCTCACCTCAAGACTTACCCATAGCAAGCATCCTGAACACAGTGGCAAAAGGAGACACTCTGGAATGAGAGAGTGAGAGGGAGACAGAGAGACCTACTTTTAAAAGACCATTAACCACAGAACCCTGAGGGTGGGGAAAAGAAACAGGAAGGTAATCGGGTTCAAAGAAAACAGGCCTGTTTCCCATTTATTTGAAGAGAAATTCAAATAGAAGTAAATGATGGAAAAACAGCAGGTCCTAGGTTAGATTCTGATACAGTTTGGATGTCTGTCTCCTCCAATCTCATGTTGAAATGTGATCCCCAATGTTGGAGGTGAGGCCTGGTGGGAGGTGTTTGGGTCATGGGGGTGGATTCCTCATGAATAACTCGGTGTCTTCTCCACAATGATGAGTGAGTTCTTGCTTTATTACTTCAGGTGGAGAGATCTGGTTGTTAGAGTCTGGTGTTGGTGATTTTGTGTACATATTTCACCAGACAGAGATCAGATCCTCTCTACTTTTCTGCTTTTAAAAATAGTCTAATTGTCAGTCAACTTATTTAGAAGAGCAAAGAGAAATTGCAATACACATTCAGTAGAATGCTATTTCATAATGGAGGCTGGAAAACAGAAACAAAAACAAAAGCACACTCAACTAAGACTCAGGGAGATCTGGGATCTACTTCCACCTCTGACACTAACTTTAGGGAAGTCCTCTCTTCTCTTTGCTTCCTCTCTTACCAAGTGATATGCTCCTCCTTTACCTTCTGCTATAACTGGAAGCTTCTTGAGGCCCCCACCAGAAGCAGATGCTGGTGTCATGCTTCTTGTACAGTCTGCAGCTCCTGGAGCCAAAAGATCCTCTTTTCTTTGTAAATTACCCCAGTTTCATGTATTCCTTTATAGCAATGCAAATAAGACTAACACAGACTCCTTATTGTATGTAACAGGCACACACTTTATAATACATAATGCTGTTGTGACTTGTTACAGTTGCCTGGTTGCTATGGGAATATGCTGAGCTTAAGAAGTTTTGTATAAGCACAGAAGAGGAGATACAGGTTAAATACTAAAGAATAAAGCTCAGTTTTAAACTAAATGTTCTTTTGCTATTTCAATAATTATATTAAAAATGTTTCTCCAGTTTTGTTATACTTTTTTTCCAAGGGAAAACCATGCTGAGTTCTGGATAATCAGAGGAGTTGAAAAGAGAAGGTTATTTTATTCATGGTATATTTCATCGCCTCTCCCCTGGACTCCTGTCATAGGCTCTTAATGGGTTTCCCTGATTCTGCTCTGACCCCCAATTCTCAGTACAATAGCTGGGGTAGTCTTACTAAAATTTAAACCAGCTCCCGTGCTGCCTTGTTCAAAATCTTCTAGAGCTTTCTATCTCACTCAGATCCATGGTGAAGGACTCAGAGTACCCCTCAGGCCCTACATGATCTGTAACTTCATTTTCAGCCCTCTGCTCCTTCCCATTCAGGGCATTGGTGCTTACTTTTCTCTCTGTCTAAAGAGGTCTTCTCTCAAATATCTTATTGACTCTGTCTATCATTTTCTTCAGTCAAGTGTCTTCTTTTCGGGGACGCCTTCCTTGATCATCCTGTTTAAACTGTAAATCACCCACTTTCCCACCCTATTTAAACCATAAATTCCTGAACCAGTCTCTTGCTCTATTTCCCTCCATAGTACTCATCACCACCCAATATACGATATATTTCACTTACTATCATTTGTGTTTTGTTCAACGCAACATCTCCAGTCCATAGACATACAAGTAGTTCTCAGGAAATACTGCTGAAATAATAAGTGAATTCAACTTATTTCATAGAAATTAACTATCAAAGTAAGTTATTTAAAAAATAACTACTAGGAAATTAGGTTAGGATAAGTTAAAACCAAGAGATTTATGCATGACCTCAATTATAGCCATAAAGTAATCTACTTGAAAACCCAAACTGGTTTTTCTTACACAGATACACATATATATATATATATACCTATAACAGAAATTGGTCTTTAAAAAAATTGTGGTTAGGCACAGTGGCCTGTAATTTCAGCACTTTGGGAGGCCAAGGTGAGAGAATTGCTTGAGATCAAGAGTTCAAGACTAGTCTGGCCAAAATAACAAGACTCTGTCTCTATTTTTTTTTTTTTAAATCGTAACTCCACTATTATAAAAACACCATGGGCTTTTCTCAAGGCAAAACTTAGTTAGGCAAGTCAAGGAAGACATGAGAGACAAAGACAAGAATTATTTTCAAAATTGTTTAAAAATTAGAAAGGATCATTTTCCAAATCCCAAAGAAGCAAAAGTTTTTCATGGACAAAGGGACAGTTTCTCTTAAATATAAAGAACTCAGCTGGGCACGGTAGCTTATGCCTGTAATCCCAGCATTCTGAGAGGTGGAGGTGGGAGGATTGCTTGAGCCCAGGAGTTCGAGACCACCCTTGACAACATAGCAAGACCCCCATCTCTACAAAAGAATAAAAAAAATTAGCCATGCATAGTGGTATACACCTATAGTTAGTTCCAGCTACCTGAGAGGCTGAGCGGGGAGGGTCACTTGAACCTGGAAGGTTAAGGCTGCAGTGAGCTGTAATCGTACCACTGCACTCACCTGGGCAACATCACTAAAAATAAAATAAAATATAAAGAACCTCTAGAAATAGATTTAAAAAAAAAGACACACAACTCAACTATAAATTGGCCAAAGATATAAAGAATTCAGATTAAATAAAATGCAAATGATTCTGAAACATATCAAAAGATGCTCAACCTCATCATAATAAGAGGCATGTAAATTAAAATTTTATTGGAATTCCTTTTGTCATCTGACTGGCAAAATCCAAAAGTTTGGTCACACAGCATAGAGAGGAGAAGCAGCTGTGGGAAGAAGTATTCTCCTGTATTGCTGGCAACAGAGACAACAGATACCACCCTTTTGGAAAACAGTTTGACAAAAGTGGTCAAAATTATAATTGCCTATACTTATTGGCTCTTTAACCTTATTTCTTCTAATTTATTTTTCAAATATACTTGCATACATGCACTGCGTATGTGTATGTTTAGGCACAAGGTTACTCAATGCTTAATATTTATAATAGCAAAGCAATAGAAACAACAACCCAACTGTCCCTGATTAGGGAATGGGTTAAATCCATACACTAGAAAATCCAGCTCTATAAGACAAGAGGGAAGCCACAATGGCCTCCTCCCAGCAGTGACATTAGAAGATCGATGAGATGCATTCATGAGAAAAACAAGATGTGGAATTGTATTTAATATGAGAAAAGTAAAAATTAATATTAATTTTTACATTAACATGAAGGAAATAAACATAAGAAACTAATACACTGGGAGCCTGTGGTGGGGTCAGTGGCTCTGGGGAAGTTGGGAGAGGGGGAGGAGGCTCTGCACTATGCTCCTTTTTCATATTGCTTCACTTTTTGATTGCTTAAATTTATTATTAGAAAATTAAACAAACTTTGTCTTTATGTCACAGATTATCTTTTCCAGACTCTTTAGGGCACTCTTTGGGGTAGATCAAGGAGCTGGAGAGTGGGTTTGGGACAGGCAGACTCTAGCACTGACATTTTCCTCATTTGGGATTATATTATTTTCTTCCCCAGGATGATGAGGTCTGTGAGGTCAGGGACTGGGGCTCCCCTGGATGATCTGGTAAGTGATGCTTGGAAGGACTCGGAGATTTGCTTCCTTTGACTCAGTCTATTGTTTTGTCTTCTCTTGACTCCTCTCAAGCAAACTCAGGAAACACTTATCCTATTTATGTGCTACGGTTCACAGTCCTGAGCTCTGCTTGGAATTAGCTTCTTGCTCATCAGCACCCATGCCTTCCACCCTCTTCATATGTTATTTTTCTGTTTCCCAATTACCTTCTAGGTATTATGTGTCTGTTGTGGGGCTTACATATAATGTTAATAACTTAATATAAACATTCTAGTTTATATATGCCCAACAGAGGAGTTACATACATAATGTCTGCTTTAACATTCAAGATATTCCATTGCAACATTTATTGAACACCAAAAATGTTCAATGAACAGCCCCTGGTGTCATGAAGTTCACAATCCATTAGCTTAATGTGCACCATACCCTAGTACCTTCCAAAATACAACTAATAAATGGTTTTGTATGTTGTTGATGAAGATAAATTCTACTATCACCAAAACACATAAATTACTCCATGTTTTCTAATCCAGAAACTGGGCATGCCAAATGATTTCATCTTAATTGTTCCTTTCTGCATCTAACTCTATTCATTTCACATCTTTTCAAATTCTCTTGTTTTATTTGCCCGGGACTTAAAATTTTAGGTCCTAATATGGGGAAGTTAACCTTCTTTAAGAGCCTACAACTGGATCATTTATAAAGAACTGTGTTTTTCATTTAGACTCCATTAGGAACACTTGGATCAGTTAGAGGACACCTCTTGCTTACTTAAACAAGAAAGAAAGTCAGTCCATTTAAAATTGTTAGGTTTCTATAGTCTTTCAGAACATAGAAGTCATTTAGAATTTCCAGTAAAAGTATATGGAATCTTTAGGGCAGCTGAAGAAGATAAAAGAATTCTCCACACACTGTATGTACACTTTCAGAAGAAAAATATTAAGAGTAAAAATAGTTTCCCAACTCAGTCATTCTTTGGAACTGATAATTTATTCCTGATGGCTCCCCAAAAGAGGGGAAGAGAAGCAAAATAATATTCTTGGCTTCTCTAACAGATATTATTCATAGCTCTTTTCCCTCATAGTATAATAGACTATTAGCGCTTCTATAAAATCTCTTTCAGTAATTTTATGGTGGGTTTGCATTTTGTAAACCATGTTTTATAACTGAGAAAAGAAAAAGACAACAACCAACAAGATAATCATTTTACAATAATTGATTCCATCGATTTTATTAAATTTTCAATTCCAAACCTTTCCCCTCTCTTATAAAAATTAGACTATGTTTCAGATTTGCCTGTTAAATTAATTATTAAAACAAAATTTCACATCTGCCACCTACTAGCGCAAAAAAAGTACAACTCATTTTAAAAGTTCACATTTCTTTCAGATTTTTCAGTGTGTAGGTGTAAATATTTTACATCAAAACATATTGAATGCTGTACAATAGGACACTCAGAACATCTTACATGTTTAAACTCAAATTATAGACCACATATTTATGAGTTTTGTAAAAAAAAATAAAAATGTGATGTTTCCTTTTTACAATTCAATACTTTTCCTGAGCACTTACTATAAGAAGTGACACAGATGGATTGGAGCACCCCAATTTAAATTTTGTTTTAACAGACACGGATGCTAGACTAACTGATGATGAAATTAATTGTTACTGCAAGATTAAGCAGTCATATCAAACAAGGTACATATGGGGAAAATTATCAGGGATGTCATTAACTCTGTCTTCACAGACAAATAATTTGTGAAAACAAAAGGACAATTCCATTAATAAAGTACACAATGGCAAAAGTAACCAGAATTTTTCAAGGTGGTACATTGCTTGAGAGGGAACATTTATATACTCACTTTTTGCATATAGGAAGCACCTAGTCATCTGTAATTAATGAAACATACCTGGCTTAAAATGTGGTAAAGAATGAACTCCAGGCCATGTGTCCTCATTTGGCGTTCCAAGAACCTAGTGGAGAGCAGGAAATTGTGGAAACAGCCTTATTATTTCCAAAGCACTCAAAATTCTCAAGTGTAGAAAAGTAGTACACTACATATTATGAAACTCTGGTATTTTTTTTTTTCCATTATCGTGTGTCAGGGATTTTATTTCAGTAAAAACAAATCCGGCTAAAAAGCCACCCAAGACGAATCTGTGTTATAACAAATACAGCTGAATGTGGTAAGACAAGTTAAATCTGTTATATTTTATCAAGTCCAAACTTAATAAATAGGCTGAGGAATCAAACAATAAGCTGTCATCTTCATGCTGCTGAACGAAGTTTGAATGTGTCCCACATGATTCTTTCATGAGCTTTTGTCTTTCACTCCAGTATCACGTTTCATCATTTAACAGTTCCAACAATTCTGTCATTTCTACCCCCACATCCTCTGAGCATCATAATGTTTCAAAGAGGCAGGGTCAATAGCTTAAAATGCTCAAATTCTTCTCATTACAGTTAAATCTGTAATTATGTCATTTACAGTTTCCTCTTGCCAAAATACTGTTCTTCCTACATGTTTTCCTTTTTCTATCTGTACATCCACCTTCTTGCCTCACCTACTTTTCTATCACTACAATCTTTGATCTGGGGAAACGGGCAATTCTAGCTCACATGTAACTGGACACACTCCATTTGAATATTCTGTTCCCTGATCTATAGCTCTTATACTCAATGATCATGGCAAATCACTGATTGAGAATGGAGTTTCAGAGTTAAGAGTCTAGAAATGGGAAATTCAGGGTTAAAAGGTCAGATTCTGAAGACACCTTGAGTTCTAATCTTTGCTCCCCCTATTTACCAGCCATGTAAGCTTGCACAGAGAAGTAGCCCCACTGAGTTTCAATTTCCTCATTTGTAAACTGGAGGGTGTTAATTCCACCTACCTCAATTGTGTGGAGAATGCTACCTGGCACACAGAATTATGTCAGTATCACATATTATTCAAAGAACCCACAGAAAACTGATTTGGGTCAGATAGGGAGGCTCCAGCCACATGGGGAATATTTAGACTGCCCACTTTTTCCATAGGGACTCTATGGTCAAGCAAGTCAGTGCCAGATGCTGTCATTCAAACTGTATTGGATAAAAATGGATAAACAAACGGGTTAGAAAGGGCAAGAGATAAAGCTGGAAACTAGCAGAGGAGAAGGCCCACTAGAGATTATGAGAGGTGTAAACCAAGAATAAAATGATAAGCCCCTGAACCATCTGAATAGATCCCTCCTCTCAGCCAAAGACATTCCAAAGTTAACCTGAAAAACTAGTTCAGGCCATGATGGGAACAGCACCCAGACATGCCTCATTATACCCACCTCCTTTTTGGAATTCAGGCACAACTGACCAGCATAACATCAACACAGACCTTAAGACTGATAGAACAGACTCTGTAAGTCTGATAAGAAACATTTACAATCTATTCTCTCTGAAGCCTGCTACCTGGAGGCTTCATCTGCATGATAAAGCCTTGGTCTCTACCCTTTTGGTAACCCACACATTCCTATTGATTCCAGGTCTTAAGGTAATAACTCTTTCAATCAATTGCCAATCAGAAAATCCTGGAATCCACCTATGACCTGGAAGCTCCCACTTTCAGTTGTTTGCCTTTCTGGACTAAATCAATATACAGCTTACATGTATTGACTGATGTCTTATGTCTCACTAAAATGTATATAGCCCAGCTGCAGCCTGAGAACCTTGGGCACATGTTCTCAAGATCTCCTGAGGGCTGTGTCATGGGCCATTGGTCACTCATTTGGCTCAGAATAAATCTCTTACAGAGTTTGACTCTTCATCAACAGAGGAAATGAAGCATATTCACTTTATCTGAGGATTTGCAGGCACTACTAGACAATAAGGTAATACAGGGCTCAGATTGTTCATGGATCTATTTACTAGTGGGTGACATGGCAGTGACGTCAAAGAGTGGCAAATATACAATAAGTGCCAAACTCACTGCTTCCTACTCTGGTGAATACATGTATTTATGTTCCTGGCTGAAACATGAATCCAGCATCAGCAAATGAGAAAATAAAAATTCTTCTTTTAAGACTTCATACTTGGTTACTTTTTAAAGCACTAATTAATACTGACATCAATAGATAGATCTACACCAACTAGATCACGTTATTGATGGGCTGTATGACTCGGGGGAAGGAGGCAGGCAAGAGGGCTGGAAGAGTTGTAACATGAGAAAAGAGACAAAAGCATTGTCTCTGACATAAACGATTATGATAACAGTGTCTCTGCAAAAGGCATTTCTCCCTTTCTTTTCAATAATTCCAACCATTATTTCAAGAGGAGACAATCAAGTTTGCAGGCAGCACATACAGCTAAGCTGGAAATGCTCCACTTTGTTCTGACTAAAATTTGCATGAAGGACAAAGGAGTTCAACAGTACTAAATTTCAGCAACAAAAGAGAGAAAATGTCAGCTCACAATCACAACTTGAATACAGCCAATCTGTCACATACAAAAATAGAGCCTCTGAAAGTTTTATAAACAATGCAAGTCCAGCCAGAATCTGAGCCCTGTTCTCTTGCTCCTAATAAAGTACAATTGTTTTCCTGGCTGCCTCTGTTTCTATAATGCATGTGTTAGCAAAACTTTTTCGCAGGCATTATCCTCATCCATACAACTGTTCTGTTTCAAAGTGGTTATGAAATATTATGGTCATATCACAAAAACTACTAGGAAAAAGAAAACTACATTAGACTTTTTTGTTGTTGTTGTTCAGTTATAGGCTTGACTATTGAGATTCCAGACCTCAAACTGTCCTGCTTACAATCCTGAACCATTTACACAGGAAATGCAAAGTGGGCAGAAAGTGGGCAAAGGAAAAGAGTAATTAAAATTTAATTTTGCTTTCTGTAAAAGTCATTTTGGAAAAAATAGTTTGGGTTTAATGTATGGTTGACAATAATCGGCTCCGTGTGCACTGAAGAGAGTATGTGTTTGTGGTCTCTGATGCCAGATTTTCATTTGTATTAATTCACTAACAAATTCCATTACCAAGATACATTTAAGTTAGAAGAAAGAGTATTTTCTAAAAGTCAAAAATAATCTTTTGCAAATAAAACAAAAATAAAAAGAAGATTGCCTCTGATGTGCTACCAACATTTAAAATGTGGTTCCCAGCCCTGTAAATAAGCAGGTTCATGATACCTGAAGCTCCTTTCCACCTATGCTACGCTGAAAAGTCTTCTACACGTACATTTAAGCAGACTTACCCTAAACCGGTGCCTGTGGCTTGTCTCTCCTAGTTCCTTGGTTGGTTTAGCTCTTTATTTGGCTAACACTTGTTGTATTCCTTACAAAAGATGTAAGGATGGGACTTGGACTCTGCCTTGAGGTGCTCCTGGTCTAGTGATGCAGATGAACAGGGGCAGTGATGAATGGCCTTCAACATAACAAAGTTGATGGTGTGGGAGAGTGAGGTCAGAGCCCAAAGGAGGGTGGCTAGAGTCTCCCTGGGGGCAGGGGGAAAGGCTACCGGGAGAGGGTGGCTTAGTGGGAGAGAGAATATTGAGTCACTGGTTGCCAAGTAAAGAAAAGGTGGGAGTGACAGTAGAGTATCTGGTTATAAGGAGAGGCTTATGCCAGAGAACACTTTCAGCCCTCCAAACTAACATGCTGCTCAGCCCCCATGTCTTCTCACAGTGGATTCCTCTTCCCTAACGCCCTGCCCCGATTTAACCAGCTGAACTCCCACCTCCATTTGTAGCTTCAGTTCATGGTTCACTTTTTCCTGAAAGACCCTCTGGATTCTCTGCTCCAAGTTATATGCTGCCTCTTTGTGATGTCTGAGTGCTTTATGCAAGCTTCTACTACAGAACCTAATCACTACCTGGTAATTGCTAGATTACTCATCTGTCTCCCCCACTGGACTGTGGTCCTCAGAGTGGAGATGATGATGTTGATCTCTGGACACTTAGTATACCATGTGCCTGGCACCAGATATGCACCCAGTAAATGCTGACTGACTGACTGACTGAATGAACGAATTAATGAATGAAAGGTGTGTCTGGATAACACTGTGGCTACACTGCAGGTGGGGCTACATGATGGGAAGCAGAGGCCACATACTAAATCCAAGAAGACTGCATTTTATCACTGTTTGAGGTTTACTCAAATTGCAGGTCACATGACTGGTTGGGGGATTGTAAGTAAAATTCATCAACGGAGCTGACATCAGCACTTTTCAAAAGATGAAATTCAAGAGAAGATATCAGAGAGTAACATAAATGTAAAGATACATATTGTTTTATGAAACTTTTGTTCAAGTTACATCTTTGCGTGTGTGCACAATAAATCATGATGTAAAATGTGTATGCTGCTTTTAAAATCCACTTATACAGGGAAGAAGTTATTTGCTGAAATCAAGAATGGCCAGAGATAAAGCAAGCTCGGGGGCTGAAATCAGTTTCATTCTGGATCTATTAAATGTTAGAAATGCCTGCAGGTCAAGATTGGGCAGCTGGAAATACAAGTCTGGATCTTGGGAGAGTAATTTCAGAGGGAGAAAAACATTTGGAACTCTTCAGCACACATATGGTAACAGAAAGCAAATGCCAAAATGCAAGCCACAAAATGGTCTCACCTCCCTCTGTTCAGAAATATACAGTTGCCAGAAGTCTTCTCTGTGATTTCTTAGACTATTTAACATCTGTTTAAAAAAAAAAAAAAAAAGAGCAAAACAAGGGACAAGATCTCCTTATCAGTGGAGGTCTCTGGCCCGACCCTAAGGAACTAAGAGGTAATGGCCCCACACTCACTCCTCCAGGCGTGCCTCTGCCCTGGCAGGTGTGGCCCAGGTTCTGCCGATTATGTCAGCCTCTGTTGAGCAGAGAAGATACTGGAAAAGAAGGGCCTCTCTGTGAAAATATCTCCTCCAAATAACAGGAGAAAAGCAAATTCTAAACTTCTAGAGCTCAGAGTTCAAGAACTAGTGCTTGTCAGAAATATTTACTTAACCTTTCTAAACTATCATTCATTCCACCAATTCTCTCATTTTCTAGTCTTTGCTTTTGCACAGGCCTCAGGGCTGCTAACGAGGAGTCTGTGGACTTTTCCTGAACACCTGTGATTTAAGTGGAACAAGACCTGCTAACAGTTCTTCCTGAGACAAGGGGACCGAGAGGTTTCTAACAGAGACTACAGTACAGGGAATTCTGGCCTGGGGGGACACAAATAAAACCGGCTCGCACAAGTGTGTCCTAATGAAAGTGATATGGAACGCACGGGATTTCTCACTTCAGGGCTTTAACTTTTAGGGGCACTACTACAGTGGTGATGAGGAATTTAACCGGACTCAGCTGTGAATTCTAAGGGACTGAAGAACAACCTAATAACTGATGATTTTCAAACTCCAACTCTGAAAGTTCACACATATAACATCTCTAAAATAGTGATTGCTTCACAGCTGTACTACTTTCAGATCTGGAAGATTTTCTTTTTTTTTTGGCTCCTTAGTGAAAAGTCCTAAAAGAAACCTGTGAAGTGGCTCAGCAGAAGTCAGCTGCAATATTATACACCCTGCTTTGGAACAGATGGTATGAAGTTCCCAGAAGAGCCAGAGAGAAAGCAGAACTTCCTAATTCTGATCCTGACTGTGCACTCTCCACCTAGAAAAATGACAATCAGGTGGAAACGCAGAGGGGCCACCTGGAGTTTACACTGCCCCCCGACAGCACAATGAATGTCTGCAGACAGGGCAGGTGGAAGGCGAGAAGAAAGGTTTCAGGATCCAGTGGCCTCGTGGGTGATGGTGAGAAGGAACTGTTTTATTTTTCGAGAGAATTTCATCCTGTTGCTCAGGCTGGTGAGCAGTGGTGTGACTTTGGCTCACTGCAGCCTCAACCTCCCCGGCTCAAACAATCCTCCCATCTCAGCCTCTTGAGTAGCTGGGATGACAGGAACACTTTACCCCACCTCACTATATTTTTTGTTTTTTGTAAAGATGGGGTCCCACTGTATTGCCCAGGCTTGTACTCCTAGGCTTAAGTGGTCCACCTGCCTTAGCGTCCCAAAGTGCTGGGACTATAGGCATGAGCCACTGCACCCAGCCAAGAAGGAAATTTTTTAAGAGGAGGATATAGTGATAGAAAAAGCAGAAGTTGAAAGGATGGAGAATATCAAAAGGATGGGGAAAGATGCAAGTAAGAGACTATTATAAGAGTGGCCGAGGACAGACGGAAATGACCAAAGAGAGCAAATTTCAGCATGGAAATCTTCAAAAATGCCAATTGCATACTTGAATCAAATATTCATTTTCCCTATGTAGATAACTTCTAGAGTAGGCAAAGGGTATCCCTAAAAAACAAATAAACAAATAAGCTAGTAACAGCAGTGGTCTATGGAAAGGAGAATGGGTGGCTGGAAATCAGATGTGGAAGGGGCCCATGCTTTTCACCGGCTATACTTATGTACCTTTTTCATCTTATACTATATACATGTTGTTCAATCATTAATTATGTTTTCCCATCCATGTAATAAGTAGAAATATACTGAGTGATGGCAACACGACCACCTCTTTCCTATGTGGAGAAGGCAAAAGACTTTTTCAAAAAGTGTCTGCCTTGGAGTTGCTCAGTCTGGAGAGAGAGAAAGAGACAAGCATGTGAAACAGGAAGTCAGCACACAAGGCTGCTCTAATGAGGGGTGGGATGAGAGCAGTGGGACCCCAGGAAGAGAGGCAAAGGGACAGCTTGAATAAATGAAGGCGGAAAAGTGAGACTTCAAAGTGACTGGGGGCTTGTCAAGCAGATGAGTAAGAGAAGGACACCCCAGACAGAAGAGAGAGTGTGTGCAAAGGCACGGAGGTATGCATGTGCGTGTGCCAACTCTAAGTGATCTGGTGTTGTCTTCTGGGAACACCCCTGTACTGGTCTATTTTTACGTTGCTGATAAATACATACCTAAGATTAGGAAGAAAAAGAGGTTTAATGGCTGGGGGAGGCCTCACAATCATGACGGAAGGCAAGGAGTACTAAGTCATGTCTTACATGCATGGTGGCAGGCAAAGAGAGAGCTTATGGAGGGAAACTCCCGTTTTTGAAACCATCAGATCTCATGAGACTCATTCACTATTATGAGAACAGCTCAGGAAAGACCCAGCCCCATAATTCAATCACCTCCTACCAGGTTCGAGAATTGGGTGTGGACACAGCCAAACCATATCCACCCCTTTGGGAACTCTATGTGAATTGTAGCTCATTTTTTATAGCTCACATTTTATCCTTCATACTTTAACATGTGCTTTTCACTACAATATACACACTGAAGTTTTCTCTATCTGCAATTCCACTTGCAAGATCCAGATCCAGCCCCTCCAAGGTGCAGCTGGCAGTAAGGAAAGGAAGTGGAGGTCAAGAGGAGGAGGCTGCTGCCAAGCTGATCAGATTAAATAATAAGCAAGGGCTTTTTAGAATTTAGTGACACAGACAAAGAGCAGGAATGACAAGTCCAGATCTGCACCTCCTAAAATTCCTGGCGTTGGGGGTGGAGAAGGGAGACAAGAAGCTGAGAGGTCAGTGAAGAGGCCACAGAGAAAGGCCAAGGCAAGAGTTTGTATCTGGTGCATATGAGAACCATTGGGGAGCTTCTAAAGCCATGGTGCTCAACCCCCCACATGTCAGATGCCCCCTTTTAATACCACATTTGTAAACGTTCTTTCTACTATCCAAAAAGGGACTCAAAGGTTGTAAAAGGAACCTACGTATAACTAATCAGTATAATGCTATAACCATTGCATGAAGAAGACATAAAAGTATTTCATGAAAAATATGCGCTCCATGGAAAAAACTCTAACAGGATAGCACTAATAGGCAAAATGAAGTAATTGGATGCTTGTACGTATGTGCCTAACTACCTTGAAGGCCACAGCTATCAATGATGACACATTCAACTGTGTTGCATTAGAGACTCAAATCTTGAATAGCATTGCTGTGTGACAAGATTTTATGAAACTGTTAATTAGTTGGGTACCTGATAATTCAGTGTATATTAATATTTACTGTGTATTAAAACTGAGAAAAATGTCTTGGGCTTATAAGTAAAACTGTATTTATATATTGTGTTTACTGTTTTACTTACATGTTATTGTATTTCTAGATAAAACAGGGATACTAAGTAATTCTAGGTTTGGATAATTATAACAAAGTTTTCCACTAATAGACGTGTCTGGTGGACCATTTAGTTCTTCATTGGGTAAGACTGACCAACAGTGCTGGGTCTAGCATTGTGGCCACCACCCATGAGAAGGCAATAGCATCTTAATCAGTATGAAAACCAAGAAGAATCTCAATACTGAAATGCTCCCCAATACTGCTTCCATTGAAAATTATTGTTTTAAAAGTATCTCTGGCTAGGTCCCAGCCCAGACGAATTAAGTCACCTCTTTGTAAAAGCTCCACAGGTGATTCTAAGTCCAGTGATGGAACTACTGGCCTGAAGTAGCTTTTCCCAAGGTATGGGATACGCACTCCCACACTGGAGATTATTTTAGGACACGAACAGAGCATTGGAATCTCTTTCAATTTACTTGAGAACATCAAGGAGAACATCTCAGCTTAGTGCTTATTTTTAAAACCTTTCAAACACTTGCTAACATCCCTCCAAAGAGAAAGCAGCCATAGGTTCAGAATCATGGCCAGGAAAGAAGGTCGATTTCCTAATATTATTGACTGTTTTTCAGAGTTTATTTTCACATTTACCCCCTATTTCTGGCAATTTATAAAGACTTTCTACTTTTTGTACAGAAAATTATTTGAAATGAGTTGATTGAAGAAAAATATTAAGTTATTAGAAGTATGCCACAACATTATAGCGAAAATTTAAGAAGAGGAGTAAGGGAGACCATTTGGGAGACCCATGATCTTCGAGTACGAGGAAATGAGGGTGGAATACTGGGGATCACCAAGTAGACACTCAAAAGGGCACTCGCTGGCTTCTGCTCTTCTGGCCTGGTTTGCAGGATCTGATAGATTCACCACCAGGATTAACAGTGAAACGCAGATGGCTGAGGGTGTCTCATGACTGCCTCAGAACCAGTCAGGGAGACAGACTAGAGATCCAAAGACTAGATGGGATTTCCTCAAACATTCAGGTTTGTTATTTTTTTACATGCCTCCACCATCTCACCAAATTAATGTATTTCCATTACCAACTGCTCATTTTTACCTCCTATTTTCTGCCTCTCTTGCCATGCTCATGCTACGGCAGGCTACCATCATGTCCTAAGGCACTAGCCAGTGCCCTCCCAACCAGTCTACTTGCCTCCATTCTTGTACTCTTCCAATTAATGAATGCATATTCCTGAGTAATGTTCAAAGTCAAATGTGATCAAGTTCCACTCCCTGAATAAGATCTCTCAATGGTACAGTGGCTTCCTGGTGTTCCTGGGTAAACTTGGTATTGCACACATGACCCTCAAGTTGCTACCTGGCTTGGGCCTTTCCCTCTCTCCCCTTATCTAGAACCACCACCCCTCCTTTTCCTCTCATGCTTTGCTCACACTGATCTTCTGATGCCTTAAATTTGTCATGCTGCTCCCCCATCCCCGCACAGGGACTTTACACATGCATTTCCCAAAACCTGACATCTGTGCCTACTCCACCTGATTAGTTCCTAATTCATTTTTCATCTCCGAGCTGAAACATTACTTTCTCAGGACAAGCCCCTGCATATCGAAGCAGAATCCCCATAATATATCATTATAGCACCATAGACCTCTTGGTAAAAATTGTCACAGTTGAAACTTTACATTTATTTCTGTGAATATTTGATAAATGTCTATTTCTTTCATTGGACTCTAAATGTAATAAGAGATCATATACTTTTTTTCCTTTTGTTTATATTCCTTTTGTTTATTGAAGTACATAAAGTAGGTACTCATTAAATATTTGTTTAATTAACTATATAAACCTGAAGGATCCTTGTAAATGACAAATTATCACGACTTCATTCAGTAAAAGTCATGTTAAAGTAAGCTTTTTAAAAAGTAGAAGAGAATTGTCTTCAGCGTCAAGATTTGTGCTTTTCCTCCTACCTTACACTACCTTCCTGGAGAAGAATGGTAATGCAAATTAAAATCCTTCTAGAAGGCAATCAGGCAGGTGACTGACAGAGGGGGCTTCAGGGAAAGCAGGTAGGACTGAATGTGACAAGGCCCTGCCCACAGAGAGCAGCTGATTGCTCAGCTTCCGCCTGAGGCTGCCAAGCACAATGCAGGTCCCCAGTATTGCTAAAGCCTTCCTTTCACTACCTGGATTTCCTGTGAAAGTAACTAATCCTATAGCCTAATTCAAATTTCTATGGAAAATTACTTAGTTCAAATGTAAAACAAAAACTAAATGAAATGGGTCAAACAAAACATGTCGATGTCCTAAATTCAGAGTACAGTGGCTGGGCAGTAACTTTTGCTCCTCTAGCATATGTTGATTTTAGCCAGGCATCAAGAAAATAAGCTATCCTTTATTGACATCATGTGTACAGTATCAGGTTTATAACCAGTTTATTGACAAACTAGTTGTTGAAGGTTGCACAGCTAGAAAATGGGGGGAGCTGGAATTCTAAATTAGGATGGTGTGACTAGAGAGACCATGCTCTGAAGAGCTGTACTATCTTGCTTTCAGGAGGAGCAGGCTGAGAAATATGGCTCAGATGTTGTTAAACAATTAATAGCCACCTGACCAGACCCTAGATGGAGGTTTTGGGTATTAGAACAAGGCTTTTTTCATTCTCTCTCTCCCTCACATTCAACACACATACACACATGCGTGTATGTCTACAGGCCATGTGTATGTAGGTATACATGTATATTCTGTATAATATTAGGTACCATCCTCCTCAGCATTTTTATCAGTGACTTGAAGGAAGACAGAAGAGATGTATTACATTTTTCAGATGACATGAAATAGAAGGGATGTGTACTATTCGATGGCTGAACCAGGATTCAAAAATATTTAATCAGGCATGAACACTAGCTGAACCTAACACCAGGGAAATGCGATAGCTATATACATAAAGTCCAGTACTTAGACTCTATTAATTGTTTGTTCAAGATGGGAATACCTGGTATGCAGCAAGTTGCATAAACAAAGACTCACGGTTTTTAGCTAAATAAAAACTTCTATAAGACCACCCACTAAAATTCAAAAGAAGTTAGGTGGGTTGCCTCTAGGTTTGCCCCTGTGATCCCCACCTCCTGGTGTTCATAACCTTCTCCTTGAGTGTGGGTGGGAACAGCAACTTGCTTCTAACCAACAGAATATGGCAAAGGTGATGAGATGTCACTTCTGTGATTACAGTTGACCCCTGAACTATGCAGGGTTTGGGGTACTAACCCCATGCACAGTCAAAAAATTCCCATATAACTCTTGAATCCCCCAGAACTTAACTACTAATAGCCTACTGTTGAACAGATGTCTTACCAACATACACAGTCGATTAACACGTATTTTATATGTTATATTTATTATATACTATATTCTTACAATAAAGTAAGCTAGAGAAAAGAATATTAGGAAAATCAAGAGGAAGAAAAAGATAGTGATTATTCATTAAGTGGAAGTGAATCATCATAGAGGTCTTCATCCTTATCTTCACTCTTCACGTTGAGTTGAGGAGGGGGAAGGCTTGGTCCTGCTATCTCAAGGGTGGCAGATATGGAAGACGTGGAGAAGATAGAAGGGAAGGCAGGAGAGGCAGGCACATTTGGTGTAACTTTTACAGAAAAAAATCCATGTTCACTTGAACTTGTGAATTCCAAAGCTGTGTTGTTCACAGGTCAACTGTATATTGTGTCTTGCCATTGTGCAAGAGGACTTGCTCCCTTGCTGGCTTTGAGGAACCGAGAAGGCACATTGGGAAGGCCTGAAGGCACGCTGGGGGTGGCTTCAGCCAACAGCCAGTAAGAACCTGAGTCCTCAATTCCACAGCCTGCAAGAACCAATGTTGCCAAGAACCACATGAGCTCCAGCCCCCTCACATCAGATTGCTACCCTAGCTGGTACCTTGATTACAGCCTTTAAGATCATGAAGCAGATGGCCTAGCTAAGTCATGCCAGGAATCCCATCCCTCAGAAACTGAGAGATGATAAATGTGCCTTAGTCACTACATTTTTGGTAATACTGTTAGGCAGCAATGAACAACTAATACAGATGTAATCATTTAATCATATCACATACTTATACATTACAATAAAGTAAGCTAGAGAAAATAATATTAGGAAAATCAAGAGGAAGGAAAGGATAGTGATTATTCATTAAGTGGAAGTGAATCATCATAGAAGTCTTCATCCTTATCTTCAGGTTGAGTAGGCTGAGGAGGAGGAAGAAGCCTTGGTCCTGCTACTCGAGGGTGGCAGATGTACTTATTTATTGTAATGTAATCATTTAATCATATCATAACACATCTGGATTGCTGTGCCAGTACCAGGTGCTACATGTGACAAGGGACCAAAAAAAAAAAAAAAAGCCAGTCTTCTGTGGAGTGTATTCAGAAAGGTTGAGGGTTGGGGGAGGGGTGGGCCCCATGTCCCATTGGGCTGACCGGAAATGTTGTTGAGAAAAAAATGGTTTGGGATATCACTTTGAATAGATTAAGTGCTACATTATGAATGGGAGACTGACTTACGCGGAGCCACATGACAACAAGGATCAATGGGGTAAAGATACTAATATACAGCAAAGAAGGAGATTCTAATGATAAAAGCTGTGTCAAATGGGATCAGCACTTTTATGAGGTTTAAGCAGAGTTAAGGGTTGGACTGAACCACACTTTGCATTCAGACATAATAAGGATCAAATTCTGCCTCCATAGACACAGTACATGAGTTTATTTCTGAGGTAATATACAACAGAGTATGGGTGACAAGATGAGGTCACATAGATGCCCATATATTTACCTTTGTTTTTATGTGGCTGCAATTACAGCTTAGAGGGTAGACAGGGAGAAGTGGGCTGATAAGGAAGGGTATAATTAGGTGGAGGAGGGCAGAGAAGTTAGTCATGAAAGCTTTCCTTTCTCACTTTCTATCCAGGGTAGTGTCGATGCTAATTATTTTGCAGGGAACCAGCACAATCACATGGCTAACAGAATATTTTTCTAGTAGCAGGATAAGCTATCAATGTGTGTGTGTGTGTGTGTATGTGTGTGTGTGTATGTGTGTGTAGAGGTGTGAGTGTATCCATTTACATATACACAGTTCCCTTCTTCCATCATTCCCTAGGCCTTATCTAAACTACCACTATGTAAGAGATTAGAGTGTTCTGAGTGTTCATTTTTTGGCAGTGACATACAGCTTGGATGTGGGATTAGAAAATCTTTAAAATCCTACTATTCTGGGTTGTGTGTTGCGAAGAAGCAGAATCTGTAGTGAGGTTCTGTAGAGCAGTGAGCTCCATCTGGGAAAGGCAGCAGGGGGAGCCACTGGACTGAGAAAACGAAAAGCTGCCAGAGCTTCAGAAAGCAGCTTCAAAATTTAATCAGCTGCTCAGCTGCTCAGCTGCAAGTGATGGAGTGAAGAGAGGATGTTTCCAAAATATTATGTAGAGTTTTCAACATAGCAAAGGTTTATATAGGAAGCAACACAAATAATAATAATAATAATAATAATAAAACCAGCTCCTACAGTGTTGTTTAAAATGAGTTCAATTCACCTGCTAGGAGGTTACCATCTCACTTAGTGGTGCTTGGCTGCACACAGGAATCATCTAAGGAATATTTTTAAATACTGATTACATAAAAAAAGAAAAAAGTATGAATGACTGGGACCTATCCCCCAAATTCTTATTTAACTGGTCCAAGGTGCAGCAAGATGTAGAATTTTCTAAACCTCCCCAGTGATTCTAACATCAGCCCAGCTGGGACCACTGACTGGACCAATTTAACTAGGCAATCTCTTGGAGGCTGTAGCATTCAGTTATATGGTTTAGAGATTTTTTGTTTGTTTGTTTTTGTTTTCAGCCTCTATCCAGAAGGCCACAAAAGATTGGTGGATGAATGAACAAAACAAGCAAGTGGCTGCTAAAATTAGAGGCTAACAAAAAAATAAACTTAATATTATTTCAGAAAATGCTCTTAGTGCCTGGAGAATTCTGCAGTGAAAGTAGCACATTTCAAATGTTTTTCCTCAACTAAATTTTCATTATTTTTCCTCTCCTGGTATACATACTGTTTCTATGCCTTGTCTCATTAAACCCTGATTCCCTCATGGATTTCACTCTCATCTCAACTACTTTTCTCACTTTTCAGACTGATGTGATTGTGACACAGCTTCAGCCTCAGTCCCCAACTGTGCACTGTGGGAGCTACAGCAACGGAAATGTACCTGTACGTGCAGTGGCCCGAGGGTGGAAGCTGCCGAGGCTGGAGGGAGGGTGATGTTGCCAAGCAAATGCAGCAGAACCAGCCTGACTGCCTGAAACCCTGCCCCAAAATAGGAAAGAATGGGGGAGGAACCCGCAGGCAGGAGCACCAGATGCTATAGCCCTGCTGCTCAAAGTGTGGTCCATGAACTAGCAGCATCAGCACCACCTATAGAAGCTCAGGCCCCACTCCCTGATGAATCCAAATCTACAGCTCATGAATAATCCCAGGCGGTTTAGAAGGACATTGGAGTTCGAGAAGTACTGCTTTAAAATATGCATTCTAATAGAACTTTTCAACCTAAAAAGCATGAGTAGTGCAAAGGAAGTTATGGCCACAGGTCCACCTTCATCTGGAATGTCTATTTAAGATTATTCATTAAAATAGCACTTGGAAAGGAAGAGTTGAAGTCAATTTCAAGTTCTGTGTTGTCAGGAGCTACCACAGATGATGATGACTCCATGGAGAACTGGCTCAGCACTCTGAAAGTCAGAGCACACCCCTCAGCACCGGCTCGTCTACCTTTACCAGCCATATAGATTAGGTAGCTCTTATGGCAAGAGGTTTTGAATCATTTCTGGAAGCTGGCAGGACATAAGTAATAATAAAAATGTTCAATTCATCCGCTGATGCTTTTACTTCAGTTGCAAACTTGAGGCCAATGAAAATTCTCTTATCTATGTCAAAATGATACATACACATGCCTAAATTGATCACTATCTTCTTTTCTGTAATGAAAGTAGTTTATTTACTGATCTTTGTGTGCTGTTTGTCAACTTTTACCCTGAAAAGTATAGTGTTTTAAATAGTTAATTTAAATATTCATTCCAGTTTCATCAAAATTAAATATGACAAAGCCATTAAATTGATTCAGAACACTTTGAAAGCTTGACATCCTCAAATGTGTTTTAGAAAATTATTCTATCTTCAAAAATGTGTTACTATGAATGCATTAATTTCCTGTGACTGCTGTAACAACACAAACTTGGTGGCTTAAAATGAGAAATGTATTCTCTCATAGTTCTGGAGCCTGAAATCCAAAATTGTTTTCAATGAGCTGAAACTAAGATGTTAGTAGGGTCTTGTCCCCTCTGGAGGGTTCAGGGGAGAAGCAGCTTCCAGCTTCTGGTGGTTGCTGGCATTACTTGGCTTGTGGATGCATCACTTCAATTTCTGCCTCCCCTCTTCACACTACCTTCTCTTCTGTGTTAAATCTCCTTCTGCCTCTCTTTTATAAGAACATCAATGACTGAACTTATAGCTTGCCTGGATACTCAATGATAATTACCCCATTTCATGATCCTTAACTTAATCCTACCTGCAAAAACCCATTTTCCAAATAAGGTCATATTATAGGTTCCAGGTATAAGGACTTAATGTCTTTGGGTATCTATTATTAACCTACTACATAGTAAAATTAACATTTACAAGATATTATTTGTAAATAATACTCAACAGCGTTAGTTTATACACATAAGGTACATGAAGTAAACAGAAAAATCTGGGTAAACAGATTTTTCTTGCAGGAATAATAACTTCTTGCAAGAATAATAACTTGCAGGAATAATAACTTCTCATAAGCTGGTTTACTATTTGCGATTTTTCACCTATTATTTCATGAGAGTGCATCAACCCAATGAAATAGGACATAATAATAAAAGCAGAGGGGGGACCCTGCCTAGGTGCCCTGGAAGAGAAGAACAGAACGAGGATGCAACCTGGATTTATGACCCTTTATGTGGTGCTCTTCTCACTGGTGTCTGGTAAAACACTACTAACAGGCCTGTTAATTTATCTCGGTTGACTCACAAAGAGAGGCTTAGCAGAGACTGACAGACTGGAGGTGAGTGCTCAACTGGATGACCTCACTAGCTAAAAGACTCCTTTCCTCCCAGCAGGTGCTGCTATACTTCTGCTGACCTACTGGATGTACTTAATTTGGTTTCAAAGGCAAGGAGTGACATTCCCTTATGGATATTTCCTATGAAAACCAAGTTTGTAATTTTTCCTTATTTCATTCTGGAAAATGCAATAGTGTTGACTCTTAAACTAAGGAGAAAAGAACATATTTGTTATTCTTTTCTTGCTTTGAACCTGATGCAGAGAATTTTATTTTAATTAACTTAATAAGCACCCACGAACTCACTACGTCATTTAACAACAATCCACATCTAATCGTCTGGCTCAGGCCCCATGCAATCTCCTGACCTCCCCCAAATGAAGTAAGCTCCATCCTGAATCACATTCATTATTCTCTATATTTCTTTTTTTATATAATGTTGTTGTCCTTATAAAGATGGTAAAATAATTTTATTTTAATTATTTTAAATTTTACATACAGGACATAATGCTGTATCTAGTATTTTGGGATTTTTTTTCAGTTAACATTACATTGCTAAAATTCATCCAAACTCCTGTGTGACTATTACCTAAAAGGAATATTATTCATCTACTTGCCTATTGACAAGGATTTGTGTTGTTTACGGGTTTCTGGTCATGACACAGGAAGGAAAATTACATAATGCAAAAATGGCAAGTAAAGCCTAGCAGCAGTCATCTTATTGTCCCTTTACTGCTATAAAATTCCACAGTGCAAAAATAAAATATTGGCACCTAAAATGGAGTTGTGTTTCAACAGATTGAGAGCTGTTTGAGCTCACAATATATTTCCCTGAAGAAACAATTCTCTCCATGGTGGTTAGTCCACTGGCTGATGCACAAAAGGCTGCTTAATTCATAATAAACCAAAAGGCACTACAGAGCCAACCCATCCGGTACAACAGCATTTCTGATGAAATGCATCCACCAGGGAAATCACAGCACTTCTATAGCGGCAGACCAGGGAGCAGGACAAGGCTCCTGTCCTCTTTTCCCCAACTCTTACCAAGCCTTAGCCAGAGGCAGCAACTCCAGCCAAGGGAAGGAACAGGCTGGCCTGAGGCTTCTAAGCCCAGGGAGATACTGGGATGGAGACTTTGAGGCCAAGAACTGAAAGAGAACTGTGACTTAAGAGAAGTGACAAGCACTCTAGTGGAAGGAGTGAAGGGTGATCAAAAAATAAATAGTTTTCTCTGCAATTTTAGCACTGGTCAGAGGGGGATCAACAGCAAGGTGGGGTCAGGACAGCTGCAGGGTGCCTCTACCAGGTGACAGGCTTGCATTTTATTTATCTTTTTCACAATCCTACCTCCTCTTTCACAGAGGCACCTACTTGCACTTAGGATGGAGCATTTGAGAGGCAGAATATGGGGCCCTTGGAAGGGGTAGAGAGTACTGAAAGGAGGTGCCACCTCCTCTGTGCTTTTGTGTCTGTAGTGGTTGGGGGAGGGAGAGCAGGATATAGCCTCTGGGTGCTATGCCCACAGTAAGTATTGCTCTCTAAGGACTGGTCGTATATTGGGAGTATGTAGGTCAGAATATGTATACTGAAAAAAAATCCATACATTTAACTGTTCTAAAAAAGATGCTGCTATTTTTAGGCTTTGAATGAGGTATGCAGGAATTTGTGAGTTAAAAACTAAACTTCTGGTAAGTTTAATGTTAGGAAGTCTATTTAAAATTTTAGGTCAAAATAGTTCTATAAAAATGTACTACATTTGCAGTATTGTGTTATAGTTTTTATAACTGTATATATAGCATTTAGGTATATGCAATTAAAATTTTAATATACTATTGCATATGTATCCAATTATTTTGTATACTATTACATATGTATCCATTTATTTTCAAAAGTTATTAAGAGCTCATTTTTGCTAATAAGAAGCTAGGATACAAGTATGGAAAAATATAGCCCCTGATAAAGGGTGATCCTCACCATAATCTCTGGGGCCACCGGCCCTTCAAGCCTATGCCTAGTCAAGAATAGACTCCCCCTGGAAATCCTAGCCAGAGCACTCAGGCAAGAGAAAGAAATAATTGACGTTCAAATTAGAAAAGAGGAAGTCAAACTACATTTGTTTGCCAATGATATGGTCTTATACCTTGAAAACTCTAAAAGAACTCTTTGAAATGATTCCTAGATTTGATAAATGAATTCAGTTACAAAATCAAAGTCTCAGGTTACAAAATCACTGTACACAAATCAATAACACTGCTATATACCAATAACGATCAAGCTGAAAATCCAATCAAGAACTCACTCCATTTATAATAGCTGCAGGAAAGGAAACAAAAGAAGAGAAAAGAAAAGAGAAGAAAAAAGGAAGACACCTACTCAGGAATATACTTAACCAAGGAGATGAAAATTTTCTACAAGGAGAACTACAAAATACTGATAAAAACAAAAACAAAAACAAAAAAAAAAAAACAGAAATGACACAAACAAATGAAAAACATTCTATGCTGATGGACTGAAAGCATCAATACTGTGAAAACAACCACACTGTCTAAAGCAATCTACAGAGTCAATGCAATTCCTGTCAAATGACCAATATCATTTTTTATAGAATTAGAAAAAAAATAATCCTACAATTCATATGAAAGCAAAAAAGAGTTCAAATAGCCAAACTAATACTAAGAAAAAGGACCAAAGCTGGAGGCACCACATTATCGAACTTCAAATTATACAATGAAGCCATAGTAACCAAAAGTATAAAAGTGGAAAATTTAGAGCCATATGCAGAGGAACAAAACTGGACTCCCATCCCTCACCATATACAAAAGTCATCCAAGATGGATTAAGGACTTGAATGTATATGTAAGACCTGAAACCATAAAAATTCTCTAAAAAAGCTTATGAAAAATTCTTCTGGACATTGGCCTAGGCAAGAATTTATGACTAAGACCCTAAAGCAAATGCAACAAAAATAAAAATAAATAAATGGACTTAATTAACAAAAAATCTTCTGTATAACAACAATAATAATAATCAATAGAATAAAAAGACAACCTACAGAATGGGAGAAAATAGTCATAAACTATACATCCAACGAAGTACTAATATCCAGAATCTACAAGAAACTCAAACAAGTCAGCCAGAAAAAGAACAATCCCATTAAAAGTGGACAAACAACATGAACAGACATTTCTCAAAAGATATGCAAATGGACAACAAACATATAAAACATGCTCAACATAACTAATTATCAGGGAAATGCAAATTAAAACCCAATGATATACACCACTTTATCCCAGTGAAAAAGGCCATTTTTAAAAAGTCAAAAAGTAGGTGTTGGTGTGGATGTGGCAGAAAGCGAACACTTATACACTGTTAGTGGGAATGCAAATCTATGAAATCTCTATGGAAAACGGTATAGAGATTTCTTAAAGAACTAAAAGTAGATCTACCATTCGATCTAGTAATTCCACTAGTAGATAGCTACCCAAAGGAAAATAAATCATATAAAAAAGACACCTGCTTAGATCATTGTGAGCTATCTGGTTAACTACATAGTGTACTTTAATGTATTTCTACGTAAGTAATATATTTGGCCATTATTTTCCAATATCTAGAAATTATGACAGTTACGCATTGCAGGTTATACATGAATCAGCTAAGAGACTAATGCTGATGTAGACACATATCTAATTCTTCCTCACGCTTTAATCAGTTGTTTTGGAACACTGATACTGTTATCTCCACAGTTACATAGGAAAGGGTAGGAGTAGGCAGGCTAAGAGATCTTTCACCTGCCTAAGTGTACCAAGGAAACAAAGCAGGGAACATGCTCTAGAGGAACTCCAGCAATAAGCTTTAATTTTTCCATCACCATGACAGTCTGGACAGAAAATTTATAATGGCCATGATAGTTTGGGCAGAAAATTTAAAATGATCAGAGGAGTTAGGAGGAGGGGGGCTTCACCATATATGACTATGAACTGTGATATAATGAATAATGAACCCTAAGTGGGAAGCACTGATTTATGCAGACATATATACATGGTGTCTGCAACAGGTTGAATAACTTGCCAAAGGTCACACAGCTAATGGTGACTGGTGAGGGAGGGGGAGAGGGGGATGGTCTCTGGGCTCTAGTAATCTTCCCATAAGATTATACTAGAAAATTAATTTAAACACATATGTTGACCTTTGATGGAGAATTTTACCCCTCATATGAAGGACAGAAAGGAGATCAAAGATACTCCAACACATCAGGAGTTGGGCTGACAGTGGGTATCTTTTCCTATTTCCCATCTTACTTCTATCAGACTACCCTGTCTTGCTATTACTTTAACAGTTGTTTCTGCTCCAGATGATCAACACAACACAAAACATTGCCAAGATGGTTTATTGTTTTCAGTAAAGGATAAAGTTTCCCAAAAGTTAGGAATCTAGACAGTAGACACGGCATGGCCTCCTTACACAGCTGAAACTATCAGCAGCTGCTTTCCTTTGATCTCTCAAGACGACAGCTCTCCTCATTGTCCCTCCACTGTGCCTCTGTTCTTCTGTTGACAGGTTACAGGGACAAAGGACAGCCTTAGAAGACTGCTTGTCAACAAAAAGGAGCAAAGGGCCAGCCCAACCAAGGTGCAAAGTCTTCTAATGATTATGTTCACTAAAAAAACCAGATAACTTAGTTCTCTAAAAGATGTCACCTAGATTTTTAATTTTCAGCTGCTTTTGTCTGGCTCTTTCTTATAAATAAAATAGGCTTACAGTGCAACAAGTTGAGTAAGACATTGACAGTGAGTTGGCATTTTTGAAAAATAAAATACTAGGACTGGCAACAATGCAACTCCTGCCTGAGACCTGGGGACTTGTTCTTTTAGAACATACAAACTTAAACTGAAAAAGGAAGAAAACCTTCACTGCTGTTCTTATTTTCCTATACTGCTCTAGAGACAGGCACAGGCAGTACACAGGCAGTTGGCTCAGATTCTTACTTTCACAAGATCATCCTCAGTAATGTAGTATTTTCAGGCTACACTAATGCCCAAACAGAGCCACCTGTGTCTTTCTTTCTACTGGTAGCCTTGTCAAAAGAAGGCAGCAACCATATGATCCAGGCCACCCACAGTACCTTAAAGTACCAGACATGAGTCCAAAAACAACATCATTTTCATTACTTTCTCATATCATGAACCATGCTTACATTAATGCAATTTAATGAGATTTAAGTCAT
Source organism: Ateles fusciceps (assembly GCA_036589455.1). Classification (NCBI taxonomy): domain Eukaryota; kingdom Metazoa; phylum Chordata; class Mammalia; order Primates; family Atelidae; genus Ateles; species Ateles fusciceps. The sequence goes on along the minus strand of JAZHEH010003022.1, from coordinate 1,248,177 downwards.
AAAATGCACTGTCCTTTACTACTCACTGAGTAGGCCTTAAACTACCTTCTCCTTGAACGGAAACTTTGTCTCAAATTAAAAAAAAAAAAAAATTGAGTTGGGATTTGAATGCAGATAGATTGATTTCGGCAGCCACACTCATCACAGTGCCTTTCCATGATCACATGGCTGGTAAGTAAGTAGCAGACCTTCACCCAAACCTAGGTCTAGTAGACTTTCTGTTAATCACAGAGCAGTATAGCTAATTAGTTCAGCTAAGTCCATTTGATAGGTTGTCTTTAGTACGTGATGTGATTATTTATCCTCTTCAGAGCTACTCCCATGAACACTCCTTGTACCCAACTAACTAACTTGGGTAAAGCCAGGTTTACCCAAGATGTGTTTTAAAATTTACATTTCTTCGGACAAACTTTGGACAATCCCTTTTCTATCTTAGCAGGCTCATCTGTGGCTGATTTTAGAATTAGGAGGTCAGAAGAACAAAGTGGCAGGTACAACTATAGTATAGTTCCAGTTTTGTTATGGTGTGTTCATAATATAAAACATAATTTGATTCTTTTATTAACATATGCCATGAAAAGCACTGTTACTAGATTAGGAATAAACACTTCAAAATTACACAGTTCCTCCCACCTCTTACCAAGAAGGCCTCATTCATTTCAGTTAATATATGTGGCTCAACGCAGGTGAGCAAACAAAACACCTAAAGACTTACATCCTTGATTCCTAAAGTACTTTAAAATTATTCAACATTATTTGCATTTGAGATCTGGCTAGATTGCATTTGGAGTGAGGGGAAGGGCAGAAAACTATTAGTTGGGTACAAGGAGTGTTCATGGGAGTAGCTCTGAAGAGGATAAATAATCACATCACATACTAAAAGACAACCTATCAAGTGGACTTAGCTGAACTAATTAGCTATACTGCTCTGTGATTAAGAGAAAGTCTACTAGACTTAGGTTTGGGTGAAGGTCTGCTACTTACCAGCCATGTGATCATGGAAAGGCACTATGATGAGTGTGGCTGCCGAAATCAATCTATCTGCATTCAAATCCCAATTTTTTTTTTTTTAGTTTGAGACAAAGTTTCACTCTATCACCCAGGCTGGAGTGCAGTGGCACAATCTTGGCTCACTGTAACCTCTGTCTCCCGGGTTCAAGCAATTCTCCTGCCTTGGCTTCCTGAGTAGCTGGGACTAAAGGTGTGCACCAGCACACTCAGCTAATTTTTGTGTTTTTGGTAGAGATGGGGTTTCTCCATACTGGCCAGGGTGGTCTTGAACTCCTGGCCTCAAGTGATCTGCCCGCCTAGGCCTCCCAAAGTGCTGGAATTACAGGCATGAACCACTGTGCCCAGCATCCAACTTAAATATTTTGAATCCAGTAATTTAAACTCTTTTATTCTAGTTAATTTCCCTGTGCCTCAGTTTCCCTTTTGGTGGAACAGGGGATAACAAAGGGCGTCTATCTCACTGGACTCTTGGTAAGAAGATTCAATAAGGTGCCGGGCGCGGTGGCTCACACCTGTAATCCTAGCACTTTGGGAGGCCGAGGTGGGTGGATCAACTGAGGTTAGGAGTTCAAGACCAGCCTGGCCATCACGGTGAAACCTCATCTTAAAAAAAAAAGAAGATTAAATAAGATAATACGTGAAAAGTATCAAGAATACCATTATGACATATAGTGGCACTCAGTAAATATTTGCTGACATCACTATCACCACCATAATCATTATTGTCATCATTAGCATCACCATTTTGGATGGATTGCTTAGCTTCCTTAAGATACACTTTCCGCTGGGTGTGGTGGCTCACGCCTGTAATTCCAGCACTTTAGGAGGCCAAGGGGGGGCAGATCACTTGAGGTCAGGAGTTTGAGCCCAGCCTGGCCAACATGGTGAAACCTTGTCTCCACTAAAAATGCAAAAATTAGCTGGGTATGTTGGCACATGCCTATAATTCCAGCTACTTGGGAGGCTGAGGCAGAAGAATTGCTTGAACCCAGGAGGTGGAGGTTGCAGTAAGCCGAGATGGAGCCATAACACTCTGCACTCCAGCCTGGGTGACAGAGTGAGACTCTTCTCAAAACAAAACAAAACAAACAAACAAACAAACAAAAAAACTTTCCTTTTATGGAATATGGGATAACAACACCTGTTTCCCAACATTGTGAGAGTTCATGAAATAATGCATAAAAATGCTTAGCATAGTACTTTGTCAGCTAATGACAATAGTAGTGTTAATAATTAAAATAATTTGTGTATCTATTCCCAATAATTAAACTCTTCAGAAATCTTTAAGTTTTTGTGACTATTGAGCAACTCTGACAAGTCTACTATCTTAGCCAAATGGTATGGATATTTAAAAATTATTTGTAATCTCTTCTGTAGAATCATTACATCAATTTATAATCCTATTAGGAGTATTGAGAAGTATTTACTTCATCTCATCAAGAGTAGAAATTGTCATTTTGAAAAATCTTCCCTGAGTGATTATATATTATGGAAGACATGACAATCAAGAACACCATCACCCCATCACCAACAAAAACCAAACTTAGGGTCTATGGTACTAGAATACAGAAAACAGTTTTACAGAGTAGCAGGAACAGTAGTGCATTTATTATGAAAAACAGTAAATCATGTGTACTGATTAATGGACAAGTCTTGACATGTACATCGTATTCTGCTGTGGAATAAGGTAATGCTGTAATGTGAAAAATACATCATCACAGTGGACATTCTTAGCAGCATGAGGAAATCAAGAAACACCAAGGTTCACATGCTCCCAACAAAAAACAGTTGTTAGTACTTTTGAAGGATTCAGTTGTTTCATTAGAGGAAAACAAAAAACAAAAAACGTATACTTCAAAGACTTAAAATATTGATGGCCAAACAGTGTTTTCTTCCAGCCATACAGGATCAGTCTTTAAAGAGACCATAGTGAGAAGCTCCAGAGGCTGAGGGAATAAGTTAAAAGGACATAGCTTCCTAGTGGGCAGGAAATAATTCTTCTTATATACAGCCTATCAGCTCGGAAAGAGCTAACGAGCTTTTTAACAATACAATAAAAACAAACTAAAGCAGATTCATTCTGGTCATTTTCTTGTCATCTTGAACACAAATGAAAAAAGTTGCTAATAAAAATATAATACATAGCGGCATGTATTATAAACATATGCCCATATCTGCATTTACATAAATTTCAGTGCAATCTTTGGAGATCTCCTGTAGCCTTAACAATGGTAACATGTTTGCCTTTAAAAGGGGGGAACCTATTGCTGGGGTAATGGCGTAAGATAAATATTTTTTACTATTACCCTTTGGTACTGTTTGGATTTATTAAAATCATGCACATTTCACTTATTTAAAAAATGCATGACTAATATGAAAGAAATACGTAAAATATCTGAGCATATCTGACAATTTCTGTAGGCATTTTGGAGGAGAGGAAAGCCACTGGCATTTAGTTGATAGAGACCAGAGCTGCTGTTAAATATCCTACAACTCACAGGACCAGCTCAAAAGGTCAACAGTGAGAAACTATTGTCAGCAGTTGAGAATCCTACTCTAAATGATGGTCCTTTACAAAGAGAACATAAACACACAAAGTATGAATTATACAAACAACTGCTGAAGCTGCCTCTTGGCTCCTCACTACTCCAGACAGAATATATCATCCAGAGAGACAAGGAATGGAAGTGATTCTATAGACAGCCCCTCAGTCCCTGGCAGTTTCCTGCCTAGTGGAGGAGGAATAGCTTTCATCAGCAGCTCTCAGCATGGGTAGCCATAACAGCAAGACAGGACCCGTCCTGTTGCCTCAGCCATCTTAGAGAGACGACTGTCAGGCTCCCACTTCGTGGGCCTCTGTGGGTAGAAGAGGACATTTAGAAGATGAACTGTCCCAGTTATTCACACTTAAAAATATTTGGTTAAAATCTACTCACACTTTCATATCTTAAACAACACTGGCACCTATATTCAAACTGTTATATTACAATCCAATGGTGTCATTCAACAGTATATTTAAGAGTCGCAGGCTTCAATTAATTTAGGAGAGAGTATGGTGACCAAAGAAGGTTTCTTACAAAGCAATATTTACTGGGAGGAATTCAGGGCCCCCAAAGGGATCCCTTGACAAGGTGTTCCACAAAATTTCAAATCAGGAACAACTTAAGAAGGGTCCAGTGATGGCAAAATAAAAGAGGAATGAATCTTGCTTCCTTGAAACACAATGTCTATTTAAGTTAATTTCAACATGTCTCTATATTGTGCTTTCTCTATCTTTCTAGTCAGCAGATTTCTTGTATTTGTTCATTTTTGTATCACAGTGTGTGGTAATAAAACCGTAATGTTTGAGCTGGAAGGGATATTAAAAATGATCTCACAAAATCCTCACATTTCACAGATAATAATTATATAGGGGTTTCTATGCACCAGACATTGTCCTAAGTGCTTTACTTCTAATAATTCCTTAATCCTCAAAACCACCCTATCAGGTAGATATTATTATTACTCCCATTTTACTGAGGAGAAAACTGGGACACAGAGGTTAACTCTGATGTTGTGGAAGACAGAACTTAAGATGAGCACCTATTAGTCATGCCCTTATACAAACCCCTCCCACTGAATGCAGAGCAGAAACTGACGTTGCTTCTAGTTGATAGTACATGGCAATGGTGATAGCAGAGTCACTCCCATGATTGCATTACATTATATGAGACACTGTCATAGGAAACTTAGTAGACTGAAGAGAGAGATCTCTTCCTGGCTTTGAAGTAGAAAGTTGCCGTGCTGTGAGAGGGTCTTCTAGGGAATCATGTGGCAAGAAACTGTGGCACTTCCAGGAGCTGAGAACATCCTGTAGCCGACAGTGAGAAAATAGGGACATCAGTTCTATGGTCATAAGAGATTGAATTCTACCAACAACTGCATGAGATTGAAAGAGGATCCCAAGTTCTAGAAAAGAAAGCAGTCCAGCCAACACCCACACTGCAGCCTTGTGAGACCCTGATTCCAGGACCTGGCTAAGCTATGCCTGGCTCCTAACCCACGGAAACTGTGATAAAATAAAGGTATGCTGCTTTAAGCCACTAAGTTTGTGGTGATTTGTTATGCAACCATGGAAAAATAACAGGCATGTCCAAGATTACAAAGCTATTAAAAGGAAGAACAGGGATTGAAATCCCAGTGGTCAGGCTCCACTATTCATTCCCCCCAACTACAAGCACCAAACTGTTAACAGTGGCAATCTCTAGGACAGGGAAAGGTGAATCATTTTGCTTATATAGTTTTTCTTCATTGCATTTTCACTCTCTGACATATTACATACTCATGCATGCATGTACACATACATTATTTACTGTCTCTTCTCTGACTGGAATATGTGATCCATGTGAGCAAAGATTTCTATTTTGTTCACTGTTGTATTCTCATCACCTAGGGCAATGCCTGGCATTGAGTTGGTGGTAAAAATATTTGTTGCATGCACAAATGAATGCAATCATTGAGAATCTGAGGCTTGGAGACTGCTCAATGTCCCTTGATAGTAAAGCTAGATGTGGTCAGTTTATCACTGATCTTGATTCTTTTTTTTTTTTTTTGAGACAGATTTTTGCTCTTGTTGCCCAGGCTGGAGTGCAATGGTGCGATCTTGGCTTACTGCAACCTCCGCCTCCCAGGTTTAAGCGATTCTCCTGCCTCAGCCTCCAAAGTAGCTGGGATTACAGGCATGTACGACCATGATTAGCTAATTTTGTATTTTTAGTAGAGAGGGGGTTTTCTCCATGTTGGACAGGCTGGTCTCAAACTCCAACCTCTGGTGATCTGCCCGCCTCGGCCTCCCTTACAGGCGTGAGCCACCATGCCCAGCTTTATGTTGATTCTTTACCCCTTCCCATAACCAAACCCTTGGCCATAGGACTTTGAAATCCCTCCATGAAGGTTTGACTTGATTGGCCAATGGAATGGGGTAGAAGTGAAAGGGGGCAGTTACAAGCATATGACTTAGGTGGCAGCACAGGTTCCACTGACCCGTCTTACCTTCTACCATGACCAGAGAAGAACATGCCCTGATTAGCCTGCTGGTCCAAGGCGGATGAAAAATATGTGGACAACATATCTGGACTTAACCTGTAAGTTGATGAGCTGAGCTTGAGTCAGCCAACTTTGATCAACCCATGAGCATTTGAGCCAAAATAAACAATTGCTCTAAGCCGCTGAATTCTTAAGTGGTTTGTTATGCAGCATGGTCATGGAACAGGAAGAGTTCTTTGGATTTCTGTTCTACCAGAGGCCTTATTAACAAGGCGTTTCACAGCATAGGCATTCTGGGGGAAGAAGGCCCTAAGCAGTAAAGAAAGATATAATTAATGCTTTAATAGTCCCTTTATTGGTCATAGGATACTTTGTAACCACTATGCTAAAAGCAGCTTTAAGATAGAACATACCAAATATCATAATTCTGATAAAATAACAAAACCAATGCATAAATACGCACTTCTGAAATTAAGGCATTACAAAAAAAATTATACAGGATTAAAGGGAGAATAGAGGTGTGAATTGGAGCCAGAAGTTCAATAGCCAAGAAAGCCCAAGTCAATATAGAGCTGACAATGGTTAATCATCTACTTTCAAGATCTAAAAAGACTAAATAGATTCGAATTTTTGTAGCCTGGAGTCTCTGGCTATACTTTAAAATCATGTGTTATTGTCCAAATTTCAGTCAAAATTGAAAATAGATCAAGGCCAGATCTATTTGGTATAATTTTCTCTGGGTAAGGATGCAGTAGGAGTGCTAAAGCTTAATGTTACAGACATCAAAGAAGTAGTCCCAGGAAGCCACGAGTTGAATGGAGCCATCCATTCACAGGAGCAAGCCAGTCTACTCACTGGGGGTTGATGGGGATGATGAAGAGAAAGCCAGCTCAGCACAGTGCCTGCTGCATCTCTGCCAACAAGAACAGCAAATTCTTCTGATTTATTGGAGCTTATTACATGCCAGGCTCTCTCTGCTAAAAACTCTCTATGTATTATTTTCAAACATCGCAATGATCCTAACAAGTTAGGTACCTGCTGTAGTCTGAATGTTTATGTCCCTCAGAATTCATGGGTTAAAACCTAATCCCCAATGTGATGGTATCTGGAGATGCGGCCTTTGACAGGTGATTAAGCCATGAAGGTGGAGTCCTCAGGAATGGGATTAATGCCTGTATTAGTGTGTTCTTACATTGCTATAAAGAAATACCTGAAACTGGGTAACTTATAAAGAAAAGAGGTTTAATTGGCTCATGGTTCCACAGGAACCATGGAACAGCTCAGGAAGCATGGCTGGGGGAGACCTCAGAAAATTTACAATCATGGTGGAAGGTGAAGGGGGAAGCAGGCACATCCTACATGACCAGAGGAGGGAGAAGGGGGAAGAGCTGCACACTTTTAAACAACCAGATTTTGGGAGAACTCACTATCACGCCACCAGTAAGGGGGAAATCCACCCCTAATCCAGTCACCTCCCACCAGGTCCCTCCTCCAATGTTCAGATTGCAATTTGACAGGAGATTTGGGTGGGGACACAGAGCTAAACCATATTGATGCCCTTGTGAGGAGCTAGGAAATAGAGTTCTCCCTTTCTGCCACGTGTAGACTCAGCAAGAAGACATTCTTTTTTTTTTTTGGTGAGGAAGAGGGCCCTCATCAGATACCAAATGTGCCAGGGCCTTCCCAGCCTCCAGAACTATGAGAAGTATGTTTCCATTGTTTATAATTTACTCAGCTTATGGTATTTTGTTATGGCAACTCAAAGAGACTAAGACAGTTATCTTATGTTCAAGATACAGACAAGGGTGAGGAAGTGAAGTTCATTGTATGAGGACAAACAGCTAGGAAATGGAAGAGGAAGCAGAAGAATGGGTGACTTGTACCCCAAGTCCTAGGTTCTTTCTACAAGATCACACTGCTCCTCAGGCTTTGGAACAAAGTTGGCTTCCATTCCTTCCTGTTTCTTTTGCTTCCTTTGTACTGAAGATTTAAAATTTATCCAGTCTGTATGTACTCACCATTTATGTCATCAATTATAAATTCACTCAGAAATACCACTGTTCCCCATGCCTCTTTTAGGAGACATGGTCACATTTATTTGCCTACTGTTTGCCAGCACAACCTCTGTGTGATGCAAAGTAGATTTAATTTGGTTCATCCAACCCTCAAAATTGGTTGAAGCTGGTCTGCAGCACCATTTTTAGTTATGAAAATAATCTGGAGGGCTGGTTAGCTTTGGACCCTAGTGGCCCTGTAATTCAAAAGGCCTTGTTATCTCTGTGCACAGATTCACCTACTTAGGGAACAAAAGCAGTATCAGAGTACACTGGTGTTAGCCCTTCCTAAAAGAGTTCTGTGAATGCAGAGCCCTTCCAGATGCATCACACAGCAGTGCCCATTTATTCTGTTTATGTTGAGCACAAACACCTAGCCATCTGAAGTAATCAATAATGGCAATACACAGACCAAAAGCCCATCATTCAGGCAGCATTACCAAGCACCTACTGCTGAGCCTAAAGTTTATAAGAAAGCTGACCTGGAGATACCTTGTTTTTAAAGCGTTAACCTCCCTAAAATCATTTTAAACTACAACTTTAAAAATTATTAGGAAAGTATCACATATGAAAAAACAAAATAATAATTAACAGTATTTGAGAGTATTTAATAAGAAGTGAGTCTGTTAGCAGTGGCCCAGTCCTGAGCACTCTAAGAAACCAGCTAGAAATCCTCCATGCCCATCTGTTTAGCCACTCTCTCTTCCTTCCTCTAATGTGCACTCAGACCTAGTCTGTATTTAGCTTTTTTCTTTTACATATCTTAAAGATCTTCCCCTATTGGAGAAAACAGTGGGGAATAAAGTCTTAAATCAATCACTCTTAAAAAGTGAAATATATCTCACTAAGAAGTATTAACTTCATAGAAAATAGACCTGTGTACTTAAACTATTTTTGTTCATTACAAATAGACTCCAGCAAATACAGAGAAGAAAGGAAACACCACTGGGGGCTCAAGAACAGACAAACAAGTACCCCACAGGAATTTCGCCTGCCTTCTTCCTTAATATGAGGATTTTGTTCCTTATTTCCCCTTCTTCTTTTTCTTAATAGGAAAAATAGGCACACTGAAGTTTTGGGAGGCTTTCACAAAGGTCCCTTCTAAGTCATCTTCTGCGCCTCCACTGATGTGTGTGAAGTTACTATAGACGATTTGTTTAGTTTTGTTTGAAAGTGTGACTTATGAAAAAAAATCACTCCTATTCCTCCAATAGAATCTAGGTTCCAAAACCTTAAAACTTGCTATAGATGATAAATATAAAAACTATCTAGCATGCATAGTAGCAGTGGATTTGTCACAGCAAGACCAGAGATTATGTTATTCAAATTTCAAACACACCCTACAATTCTGCTTAGGACCTGAATTGCAAAGCTCTCAAGAAGTACTCCCTGAATATCTGAAATAACTGAAGACTAGGTTGGGTGGGCTGAGGAGGGGCAGTTAAAATGCATAACTCACTTTTAAAAGAGGTTGATAGTCTAACTGGAGCCATAAGGTGCCATACAACAGAGTATAATATGAATGTAAACATCTATCTAGTTCATTATACCACCTAGGATAATGGCTTGATGGCTTTTCATCAATACATGAGAACATGTTTGGGACAGTTTAAATTGAGGAATTCAGAAAATTCAGTCTGTGATTCCTGAAGGACCATTAAAAATCATGGTAAAATGAGAAGCATGTGTAAAGGGTGATTGGTAGAAACTAACATGTCAGAGTATTATGTTTTGCCAGCAGAGAAAACACATTGGGTTTCAAATACTCTCAAATCAAAACTCACAAGGGAAGAAGCGCTAACCTGGAGGTATTGTTCTGAAGGTAGGTACTGGCTATAGAGCTGCTCTTCTTGTGGGCAGCTCTCTGTAGAGCCAAATGACATCTTCCAGTGTGATAGCAGCAGGGATCTATTTATTTAATGATGGTTCATATAGGCATTGTTCACTTTAGGTCAGTTATCCATATCTGAAAAGCCAATGTTCTCCATGAAAATGCTGAGAACCTATTTTCCATTACTTTAAGTGATAAATATTTTGATATGCTACATGTCAAACCCAAATCCCAATCGACTTGCCAAAATGTAATTAAAACAGTAATTTGCTAATATGTAAATCATCAACTATCATTTGAGGATGCTTGCTGAAAACCTAACAAATATTTTTGTGAAATGTTCACATGCTTTTTTGGGGGGGTGTATAAACATGGAACTGATTCACACCCACATTCCATGAAGTAAGGTATAAAAAACCCATACATGCTCTACTGGGGTGGGAAGACCCAACAAACCTATTCACTGGGAAGATGAATGCTACAGGATACATCTACAATTATTGTGAGCAATTCTTGGGTGCAGATGGCATACAGGGTAAGTACAACCTGTATGATCTCAATTGCCAGTGAAGAGTAATTAGGAAAAGGAAGAGTGTCCTGGGGCTAAAATCCCCATAGCAGTGAAGAATGTACAGAACTTGGGTAAGGGAGTAAAAACAGGAAGTGTCTTGAGGAAGGAGTAATGGCTCAGGAAGGAGATAAAAATAAGAATGAGCTTGATTAGTAAGAAGACTGATCTGATTTGTTGAAGAAGAACAATGGGCAAGTAGGGTTGAGACAGATAAGAAGAGATTAAGGTATCTGAACTTCATCTAAAGCAGAAAAAAATAAGCAAAAACACAAATAGAGTAAGGCAAAATCAAAGGACACATTACACAGACTCTTATCTGTTAGATACAGATAGACTCCTCTGAGGGAAAAATACTAAGTATGTTAATAAGGAAAATTAGTGACAGTGGATAGAGGTTTTAAAGACTTAGTTGGAAGCAATATGAATTTTCATATCAACAAGGAACTAATCACAGACCATGAAAAACTGAAAGGGGCTTTCTCAGTTGCCCCAGTCTACAAGGAATCTTTAGAAATGGTTGGTCCATACAGCTAGGCAGGTGGGCACTCATGCTCCTCACCCAGGTTGGGGCATGCACCACAGTGGAATTTAATATTTATATCTGAAATCAAATGAACTTCTACTAGTAACAATACACACAGCTAACCTTTACTGGCAGCTAACCTACTTTAATGACCATGAGCCCATGGTATGGCTGTTTGATATATTAGCTTGTTTAGTGCTCTCAAAATCCCTATGCTTGTTTAATATTATTGCCACCTCTACATCACACTTATACCTTGGTCCCAATATAGTCTTCTAATAAAAATAAGGGAAAAAATCATCATCATTGTATGCTTTAGAGTTGGTAACTCTAAACTCATTTATTAAAACTCTCGGAAAAAGAACATAGGCTAAATCATTCTAAACATGATCTCATGTTTGACTCCAAGAAAGGAATAAAAAGTTCACAAAGTAATCTCTAATTCTGTTCCGGATTACCTTTGTGTTTCAGATTTCCCATGTCTATAATAAAATGCTGAGTTGAAAAAGAGAAAAATCCCTGAAATATAAGCTAATTTGAGAAAGCAAGGGGGGACCAACTGGTAGACAGCTTAATATAAACAAAATAGTTTATTTTACAGTTAAATTCTGTTCCCTTCTTCCCCAAACCCCAACTCCTCATTGCCAGGAATGTTAGTTTTAAAACTTTGGTTCTTCTAATGTGTGACTTCAAAAATCAGCACTGGATTATGATAAACTGAATGTGAATTCTGGTAACAGAACCAGTAGAAAGACAAGAGATGTCATCTAGTGTGATGTTTTAAGGTTCTAATATCTTGACAGCTAACAAAAATGTTCTCAGCTTAAATACCAGAAGAGTTTATTTGAGGTACTCGCACCACATATATAACTGTAAAAGAAAAAAAAATTAGGTCACCTACTTTCCAGTTCAATTTCCCAATTTGGGGTAGTTATTTCACTAGCCACACTGACTCATGCAGGGTTAAAAATGCTCTCCAGCATTTCCTCCAGTGCAAAGCTAAAAAACCTCTTTAGATTGAGTCTTAATTACATGTTACCTCAATTAATTCTGTTATATAAAGCTTGCGATTATTATTGACAGACACTATGATTCTCCTAACTCAGAACCACTTTTTCTTACCTCAAGTTAAACCAAGGAGAAGCAAAGCAGGAGGAGAAAAAAAACAAAACAAAAAAACAGAGGCAATGAGACTGTGTGATCCACAGGAAGATCCTTCCTCAAAAATACTGGTAATTGCCAGGACAGGAATCTAGGTTTTCAACCAGATTGCTCAAATTTTCTCAGTGCCAAAGTGACATTTTAACAGAAAGGAGAAAAAGCTCCCTCTGGAAAATGACCTGGTAGTTTCCTTTGATGATTTATAGAATGTCTTTCTTTAAACCTTGACTCAGTTTCAGGGCTTATAAAATTCTAAGTTATAGGTAATGAAGTCAAATACAAAGAGGTTTTAATAATTGGTAGAAGCAAGTAGACAGAAGCAAAGAACAATCCACTGCCAGAAAGCAGAATCCAAAGTAGAATGTGAAAATAGATGCGTTTAATATCAGCTGGTCTATCTCCTACTGAAGAACAAATCAGAAGCCTTGGTGAGACCTCCGAGAGGGAGGCACTGGGCAAGAAGCTGCAAAGAGGAAAGGAAGAGGAACAAAGGAAAAAGAAATTTGGGTTTCAGTTTGTTGTGTAAATCTAGGCCTGTGGGAACTTCTAGAGCAGTGATAACTTGTTGCCTCTCCCACTGGCTTTGATCAATCAGGTTAGGTGGTAAATTAAGTAGTTTCATGCCCATGTTATTGCTGGTATTCAGCAGTGCTGGAAGAAGGTAAAATTCTGCCCCACTGGTGTGGTAAGTGACTGGCCAGGGCATGGTGCAATCCCAGGAAGCCCTGATCAGAAATGCTGTGTTGTCTGACATTTCCTACTTAATGTTACACCCTCTCAAAAAATCACATATTTTTTTTTCACTTATATACTACCTCTTTATTTGTACACAGATCTATGTAAGTGACTATCTTTACCCTTCGAGGAGTATTTACTACATATCTAGCAGCACGCTAAATGCTTGGGGGCATAAAGAATCAGTCACAACTTCCCCTTCTAGTCAAGATCAAGTAATAGACATTGAACTTACCTTCCTGCCTGAAGCAACTCAAACACCATAGAAAACACATAAAATAATGGCCCTCAAGAACTTAAATATCAGGTAATAAAGAACAGCAGTGATTCCAGAGACAGGAAACAAACAAGTTGAAACTATGATTGCTCCAAATTACTGCCTGAAGAAAATTTGCAGAGAGGAGAAACCCAGAGGAAGTCTGAAAACCTCCCTGAGTTGAAGACACATAGCTGGAAGTCCAGGAAGGCCAAGGCTGCTATAATATGCAAAGCAGAGGATCGAGAGAGGAGAAATCTGTACCAAGAGAAAACTGTGAAGATCTGCAGAGAGTCCCTTGATGATTCAGTTAAGTACTGTCAGTGCATAAAGTTGAGGAAACTACCCAAAGCTAAAGAAAGGACTACCCAAAATATTGAGGGGATAGTGTCCAGGGCTCACACAGGGATGACAATGGTGCCTATTCCCAACGGCCAGAGTAGGAAATCTCAAAATTCACAGGCATTGTTTAGAGTACCAAAAAGGATCTTGTTTCAATAGTGCAGTAAAATTTATCCTAGGCTAAATGCAGCAGCTTTGACAATCTTGCCCATCGAAGTCTAAAAGCAAGACCAAAAGGCTGAAACAGTTTCAAGTAACTTGAGCATGTCACAGAACAAGCTGAAGAATATTTTTAGGAATATAAAAATATCCAAAATCTGGCAAGAAAAAATTCACGATGTATGGCATTGAATAAAAAATTACCAGGCATACAAAAAAGAAAGAAAATACAACCCATAATGAGAAGAAAAATCAACTGAATCAATCAAACTGACCCAGAAATGACAAAGATGACAGACTTTGTAGAAAAGAAAATTACATAGATGTTAAGAAAGCTAGAGGAAAGACTATACATGTTAAGCAGTGGTATGAAAGAGATTTATTTTAAAACTCAAAACAAACTTCTAGAGATAAAACTCACAATATATGAGATGAAAAATACACTGAATGAGACTAATGATACATTAGATATTGAAGAAGAACAGATTAGTGAACTTGCAGATGTAGCAACAGAAATGATTCAAACTGAAACAAGTAGGGAAAAAAAGACATAAAAAATTAAACAGGGAATCAATGAGTCATGTCATAATCAGTGAATGAACTTGCCCAAAAGACATATAATTGTAGAGCCTAAAAGAGAGGAGCAAGAATAGGAGGCAGAAACAAAATATATTAGGAAACAATAGCTTGAAATTTTCCAAAATGGAAAATTATAAAGCAACATCCAGAAAATTACTGAACTTCACGCATAAAAATATAATAAGCACATCAAAATGCATTACAATCAAATTACTTAAAACCAGTGATAAAGAGAATATCTTTAAAGCAGCTTCTTCAATCAATTATTTAGTCAGCACAGAATGAACCCCTAACCCTATAGGTGCTGAGGACTGTGAATCCCAACCCTCTTCCCTATTTCTTAAGTAACTCACCTAGTATCATGTCTCAGGTAGGGACAATACCTATTCTGGGATACAGATAAGCAAAACAGCAGCTTTGTGTGTTGTTGTTGTTTAAGATGATGCAAGATGATATCATCATCTCAGTAGATGAAAAAAAAATTCACAAAATCTAATATCCATTCCTGGTAAAAAATTGTCTGCAAAGCAGTAACAGAAATTAGCCTGATAAAGGGAATCTATGAAAAACCTGACGCTAACATCATCCTTAGTAGTTGAAGATGGAATGCTTTTCAACTAAGCTTAAGAACAATGCAAGGATGTCCATTCTCACCACTTCATTTAATATTATACGGGAGGTTCTAGCCAGTGTAATAAGGTGGAAGGAAGGAAGGAAAGAAGGAAGGAAGGAAGGGAGGGAGGAAAGGAGGGAGGGAGGGAGGGAGGGAAGGATTACAAAAGGAAAAAGAAAAACTACCTTTATGCAGACATGATCACTTACATAGAAAAATCTATGTAATCTACAAAAAGATCACTAGAATAAGTTGATTTTAACAAAGTTGCAAGATACAAGATGAATATACAAAAACCAATTGCATTTTCATATACTAGTAATGAAAAAGAATTCTAAATAAAAATACCATTTATAATAGCATAAAATATTAAGTTATAAATCTGTCAAAAGATGTACAAGACCTATACATTGAAAAACCATGAAACACTGCCGAGATGTTATAGAATAAAGAGAGAGATATACTACCTTCATAGATTGGAAGACTCAAGATTACTAAAATGCCAGTTATCTCCAAACTGATCCATAAATTCAATATAATCCCATTTAAATACTAAGCAGGCTTTTTTTTTTTTTTTTTTTGGTAACTGATCAGCAGATTCTTAAATTCATACAGAAATACAAAGGATCTCAAATAGCCAAGCAACTTTGGAAAAGTCTTTCTGTAAGTTGAAGGACTTATACAACCTATCTTTCAAAACTTATTCTAGAGCCATGGTAACCAAGACAGTGTGGTACTGGCATCAACATGAAACAGTCTATGAATACTTATACATATACGGCCAATTGACTTGCAGTAAAGTTGCAAAGGCAATTCAGTGGAGAAAGGATAGTCTTTTCCACAAATGGCAATGGAACAATTAAAAAGCTATACACCAAAAATAAAATTAAAGAAGGAATTTTAACCTATCTCTGGCACCATAAACAAAAATTAACTAAAAATCGATCCTAGACCTAAATATAAAACCTAAAACTAAAACCTCTGGAGGAAAAACAGAAGAAAATTTTTGTGACCATGGGGGTAGATCGAAGATTTCTTGGGATTTCATCAAAATTACGTCTTTTGCTCTTCATAAGAAACTGTAAAGAGAATGAGAAGGCAAGCCAGAGATTGGCAGGAAATATTTACAAATATTTGATAAAGTTCTTCACCCAGAATAAAGCACTCTCAGAACTCAATGGTCAGAAATTAGTAACCCAATAAAAAAAGAACAAAAGATTTGAATAAACACTTCACTAAAGAAGACATATAGATGGAAAATAGGTACATAAAAAGATGCTCATCATTAATCATTAGAGAAATGCAATTTCAAACCACTATGAAATACTAGTACATATCTATTAAAATGTCTAAAATTAAAGATGTACAACAACTGGAACTCATACACTGCTGGTGGCAATGCATATGGTAGAGCAACTTTGGAAAACAGACTGGTAGTTTTCAAAAGGGATAAGCATACACCCAACCGTATTAATTCAGCCTTTCCTTATACAACCTAACTTCAAAACTCTTAGGGGTATCCAAGGGTAGGGAAAACATGTCCCATAAATAATTTTACATGACTGTTCATAGCAGTTTTACTTGTAATAGAAAGATACAACAAAACTGGAAACAAAAATGTCCATCAACAGGTGAATAGTTTAAAAAAAATGTGTGAAATATCCATGCAATGGAATACCACTTAGCAATAAATAAACTACTGACACTAGTAACAATATGGAAGGATCTCAAAATAGTTACGCTCACTGAGAAAAAGCCAGGGCAACAAAAAAGTATATACCTTATGTTTCCAATTATACAAAATTTAAGAAAATGCAAACTAATGTATAGTGACAGCAAGCAGATCAGTAGTCGCTTGGGGACAGAAGCAGAAAGAAGGAAGGAAAGAGTGGACTATAAGGAGGTTCAAAGAAATTGTGGGGGATGACGGATAGGATCACTACCTTGAATGTGGTGATGATTTTATGAATGTATACATGTCAAGGCTTATCAAACTTTACACCTTAAATGTGCAATTTACAGTATGTCCATTATACTCTGATAAAGTAATTAAAATTTTTAAAAACAATAACACAGTTGGCCTTAAAGAGGTAAAAATTTAGCATGGAATACAACTTTGTACTCTTGTTGTACAGTAGCGTTTCTAAACTTTAGTCAACTCAATACTGTCTTTTAAATATAAAACCCTTAAGCCTTTCATGACTGTTATTATAAATTTCAGAAGTAACTAAGTATCCTTACAGAAAAAAAGAAAACTAAATATGCTTATTCAAACTGCAAATTCTCCCACTCACTCTGATATGCTCCAGTCTTTTTGAGATTCTGATATCAAAGGCTTTAAGAAAAAAATTACTGCCAAATATGCAGGCATTTGGAGGACATAACACAAATACAGGAGGGAAGGGAGGGAGGGAGAGGAGCAAAATTAACAACAACAAAAACACATGAAACCTCAAACAATGACCTCAAACACATTATGAATTTAAGAACGTTTACATTTGGTCTTTATTCTAAACTGAGATCAAAGGCTGCACTGCTTGTTTAGGTAGCTGTTTGTTCATTTTCCTCACTTGCCTGTCTTTCTCTCACCCTTGATTACTCTGATTATCCTGCCAGCCACACTAAATTCACAATTTCAGGTTGCTAGTTGGCTTCACCTTGAGTTATCAGAGCTTTGTGAAGTGTCAGACAACAAATTCCTGAGTGGAATTACTGCAACGAATGCTGCCTCCACCATCCACTGTTTTTTTGGCCTTCTCCCGGCACTGGCTCCCATTTCCACGTAAAAGTCTTTTCTGGGGAGGTCATCACCATCCCTCACTGAACCATACATACAGTGACCACAAAGGCTGCAACTCTTACATGGAGTTTCTAACAAAATGTGTTCAAAATGGAAACATAATATAAAAATGTATTCACAAAAAGATTTTGAACACATAAAGATACTGACAGATGGATATAAAATAGAAGGACATGTGTAAAAATGAAAATAAAGTACTTGTCAGGATTTTTGCTTTTTTTCCCCTTCCTCCCGTTTTCACAAACTATCTTTATTGATGTTATATTATTTATATAGAAAAAAAGAACAGTTTACTGACAGCTGCTAGCTGGAAGGCTTTTTCATTCTATATAGCTGAAATGAATCTGAGGGTTCTATTCATCTGGGAAAAAGGGAAAAATAACATTTATTTTGCTCCTGTGGTGGGTGGTTGTAGCTGGGGTGGATTTGTTTGGCTGCCAATTACTGGTAACAGTTATCTGATTGTTATACATTTTATAAATGTGTCTAGCAGTGTTCTGTCTGGAAATGTATACAGTTTAGAAAATAACTAACATAACTTAATCCACCTTTCCGTGGGATGTGGAAAACTGACGCTGGTTGATTTAGTGGTGTGGCCCACACCTGACTATGCATAGCGTATGCTTTGGTAAGTCCCAGGAAAATCTGGTCTGATACTGTTCTCCAGGGAATAATGCTACTGTGGCAAATTATTTAAGATTGAAAACAAGGTTGTGTTGAGTTTATTGTGTCTTAGGAAAGCAAATCATGGTTGAACAAAAATGTTAACTCGAATGCCAACCAGTACAGGCAGAGGGCAGCTTCCAGTGGGGGAGTCAGTAACACCGGCACGAAGGTGGGCTGGGAGGGTGCGTGGATCACTGCTGATGGGAGCACAGACTGGTTCAACAGTTTTGGAGCATTATTTGTTGAAATTTCTAAAAATACTTAAGGTGTACCCAGCACTCCTCCTCTAGGAATTGTTTCTACTGAGATAACTTATGAGTGCATAAAGCTCTGAGTATGAACAAGGGTGCAGCAAGCTTGTCATTCCATGATGATAAAAACAAAATAAAAAACCTGAAACAACCTAAAATTTCAGGAAGGGGTGGGATAAATATGTAACAGTCATAGAATGGATCATTATGCAACTGTTCAGGGAAAATGGATATTTATCTGAAATGGCTGAGAAAGCTATCCATGACTGATTTAGGTGAAAAATGCAAGGTGAAAACCATGTTTGTAACATTTTTGGGTGAAACACACATCACTCACAAACACATACTGTTTAAGTGAATGACTGCATGAGCATAAAAGAAAAGATATACATGAAATTTTTAATAAATGTTACCAGAAAGGGAATTACAGTGAGGTTAGAGAGAACTTTAATTTCTAAATTTACATATTTCCAAAATTTAGTGGAATTCTGAGTATTTTTAAATTTAACAAATCACAAAGACAAAATCCAGTAGATTTCAAATTAGTGGAACAGGATATTAATATAAGGCACAAATTATTTTAAAAAATAAAATGTGATCAAATTAAGAAAATTAACTTAGTAGCACATGTGTTGGTAGTAAGGAATTTCTATCCAGGAGTCATGTGTATTGATTTCTGAAAAAAGAAAATGAGCACATGTTAAGTGGCTTTCTCTCTTCTTTCTACTTAACTTGCCAGAATTGGTTTCTGCATAAAGCAGCCTATATAGCAGATAGAATGGAATATTAAAGAACAATTCAAAGAAGAGTAGCAGCCTTTGAGGAAGGGTACTTTCAATGAAAAGTTCTCTTTTTTAAGAACTAAAGAGACCCATGAAGGGAAAAACTTCAAGTTCTTTTCCAAATTAAAATAAGCAGGCTTATGCTAATTCTGAACACTGCCAGCAGGCTGAAGCAGGCTGAGTTCCCAGATGCCCTGCAGTCCAGGCACTGCCCGTCTGCGGGGTCCAGTGGTGTCTGCCTACAGGGATGGCTGACACTGTCTTGCTGCAGAGTTGTTTGGATGAGCCTGGAGCCATCACCGCCTGTAGGGTGGGACCAGGACAAGACTGGGTGTCTTTATGAACCGCGTCAGATCTTAAACCACAACCGCCCACATCACCATCTGTTAAGTGCCATGTGGACCCCAAAAGAAAAATCCGGTTTGGTTCTAAAAATACCACTATTTGCCTCACAAGGAACTGTCTCCTCCAGCTCTGCCTCACAGGCCTCTGTTTTACATAACATTAATTAGAGATGCCAATTCTGTGTCAGAATGGTACAACGGCCACACCTTGGAAAGTGAAACTATAAACCTTAAAATTCTGCCAAAATGTGTCATTTTATCCAAGTGTAGAAAACTCAGTTTAAATTGCTTATGTTCCACAGGTTAACTGAATTGGAGATCAGCTGTCATCTTGCTTGGACTTGGAACTGTAAGCTTTGACCCATGATGTGTAAGACTGATTTATTTCTCCTTTGGTTAATCATAAAATGATATGTATTCATGTGTGATTTAAAAAAAATAAAGCCTTTGAAATTTTTAATGAGTGCTCAGGGTAGACCTTCAGAAGTTTCTGCTTAAGTATTATGCTGTTCAACTCCAACGGTACCTTCCATTGCCTCCTTGTGATACTGGAATATTTCTGCCCTGCCAGCTGACAAGATGCTAAGTTTTGTCAGTAGATGGTGCTGGAGGAAGGAAGGATCTTGATCCAGTGGCTTGGGATCCCAGCAGTGCACCCACCACAGAGTGGTGTTTACCGTCCAGCTTTCCAGCCCTTGACAGCAGGTCCCTGCTGACCCATCAGCCTCAGCTTGCCAGAACCCAGGAGGGGAATTCCTGTTCACAATGCCCTGCCTACCAGCGTGGGGCCCATGGCACCCCAGAGGGCAGCCACCAGCTAGCTAATCATGACCTGCAATCCCATGCCACCAGCCTCTGTCCTGCTGCTGTGGGTCAGGTCTGGCCTGGATAACACAATGAACTTCTCCACCACCCAGTGGGCCACACCACTCCTTCTCCAATGAGATCTGAACCTGAACTTGGTGAGAGAGCTTTTCCAAGTTGACTTCTTTCTTGGGTTCTCTCCTTCAGCCTCAGGGTAATTCTTTACAATTCTCTTTTATATCCTCTTAGTAGCAAATCCCTTGTAAGTAGTTCACAAGTATATTAAGCCATCCTTGTTCAAATTATAGTGTGGTTTTGACCAGCCTGAACCCTGATCGATACAGGCACCTTCTATGATAACCACCTATTGATGAATGCAACAACTTGCTGTTGGGCCTCAGTGCTGTTCATTAACCTTAATAGTCATTTCCAACACTCAGATCTGCTCACCAGTTCACTTCAAACTTTCACTTGTGTCCTTTAGGTTCTAAGTCATCCAACTTATCAACAACTTACTACCAGAAGATGACATCGATTGATGTTCTTGAAAGAAATAGGAGTCTCCTTCAAAATCCAAAATTTTAATCCTGGCATTGTTCTTCTATCGACCTTGCTGACATTCCTTTCAGCTTAAAAGAAAATAGTTGCAAATGCCCCTCACCAATACTGCTCCCTTCTAGATCTGTTATCTGTATCTCCACGAATAAGCTTTGATAGGCTTGTATATTTGAAAGAACTTGTCCATTTCATCTAAGTTATCAACTTTATTAGCATATATTTATTCATAGTATCCCATTATTAGCCTTTTAATATCTTCAAAACTGAAAGTGACATCTCTTCTTTCTTTTCCAAAGCTGCCAAAATGTGTCTCCTCTGGTTTTATGTTTTCAATTTTATATATCTCTTCTTTCATATTTATCATTTTGTTCTCTTTGCTTGTTTTCAATTTAATTTGCTTCTATTCTTCTTACTTTGTAGTATGAACACATACATCATTAATTTTAAATCTTTCTTGTTTTCTAGTATAAGATTTTAATGCCATACATTTCCCTGTAAGCACTGCTTTAGCTCTATTCCCCATATTTTGATATGGCTTGTTTATGGGAATCTGGCCTTTTAGTCAATGTATACTCCAAAGTTATCAAAGGGTGAAAGGCTGATACAGGGGGGACCAGCATAATCTGACATTTTAAAATAACCACTCTGGGCATCAGAGTTTACTTACTGCCCACCCCCCAAAACCATTTTCTATTTTCTCCATTAAACAATCAATTTTCTTGAATTTTATGTGAATACCCAGTGACCCAGCTAAAGGTTACATTTCCCAATCTCCTTATTATCTTGTTCTGTCCATGTAACAGGGTTCTGGACAAAATTATATGGGTGGAAGTGTGCAACTTCTAGGTCATTCCTTTAAGAGGAAGCTCCTGGATGGCTGGAATTTGATGCTGTGATGGTTATCCAGCTTCCACCATGTAGAGGATAGCCATATCCAAGGAGAGAGATGGACCACAGATAAAAGAAACCCAGGACCCTGGAGGATCCTATGCAGCACAGCCCAACCATTCACTAGCTTGCATTACATGTGAGAAAGAAACAAACCATCTAGTTTTTTCTAAGACATGTCATTTTTGCCTCTTTTGGTTTTAGCTAGTAAACCAATATACTAGCTAATATACTATGGATGCCATTTAAGATGACAGGAGTGTTGTCAAGGGGTGGGGGCCAAATGGTGGTGAGATGGAGACTGCAGCAGTGATCAGGTGAGGCATAATGTGACTAAGACTAGTATGGTGGAAAACTGTGGATCAATATCTATTTTAGAACTAATAGAACTAGATAATATATCTGATGCATAAGATGAGGGCAGGGTAAGAATTGGTAGTAACTCTTAAATTGCAGGCTTAAGCCACTGGGTGAAGGATACTGCCATTTACTGCAATAGGAAAATTTTGAGAGGAACAAATTTGAATGATTTTATTTGATATATCAAGAGGTATGATTTAGATAGATTACATCTGATATTCTTATTAGACATCCAAGAACATAAATTAATCAGGAGGCTAGAGACATGAGGCTGGGACTCAGCACTTAACACATGGTGCCATGACTGTCTGCTTCCTGTCTTTCTCCCTGGCTAGACTGTGAGATCTTTGACGGTAGAAACAATGTCTGGCTTGCTTTTACATCCTAGGTTCTAACACGGTAACTGAAATAAAGTAGATATTCAATAAACATTTAAATATTTGAATTTGTTTATGAATTGTTAGTTTTAGTAAAAGAAAGTTCATACCAGGAGTTATGAAAAAAACTGCTGTGGAATCAAAATACTTACACTACACAAGTGATCAAAATAATGAATTAAATAAGAAAAATCAGAAGACAGAAATATTTTAATGAAGGCAATACATTAAGAACATAAAGGCATAAAGAAATCTTTATGACATGAATTTTTAAGTATATGAGAGATATTATAACATAAAGCAAATATAACTACTGTGGAGAAAACTAAACAATTTTGGAGATACCGTAAACATCATTTGGTCTAGTGCTTCTCATAGTATGTTCCTTGGAGTCCTACATTTTCTTGGAGACATGTTAAGGGGGATGGGGGATGCCACACAGGGGAAATTTGGCATTATTGATGAAATTTCATTTCAAAAACCAATTACGTTATTATTATTTTTTTTATTTGTAGGGTATGAATTCTTTAACCTCATTCTATACGTAAATAAATTGAACCCTCCTTAAACATATCCAGTTACAAACAGACAGGACTAGAGGCTGGGTCTTCCAACAACCAGTCTGGAGGTAATCTTTCATTCCAGAATTTATCTAAAAAAAATACCTGACAAACTTCCATATTTACTATCTATCACCTCGTTGAGTCATAAATTCCATTGGTTCACTACAAATGGTTAAGTCGTATCACTTATACTGGGCTTAAACATAGTGTAATGTAAAGACAAAGAGCTTTAAAGACAACAACTGGGTTTAAGCGCTGACAGCTCTGATTATATGAAAGGTCTATGTGTTGGTTATTTTAATGGAGGTAGCACAGGGTACTCAGGTCAACCAACTTTGTTTTTGGGACATTGCTAGGAGATGTATATACAAATTACTACAACATATCCTAATTTTCCCTCTTGGGTTTCAGTAGAATTAATTAAGTACTAAATAGAAGTAAATGAGAGAGTAAGAGGATAAAAAGAAAGTTTCATTATATTCATATTTGAAAAAATGATTGCGTTTCCCATGAAAGAAAAAAATAAAAGCAGAGCCACTATTGAAGGAAGCTTCATATTGCATTTCCATTATCGCTATATTATTTATCTAGCAGGTTAAGCTGCAACACACTGTGGATAAAATCTCTTCATTTGCTTTCTTCTTTCTCTTCTGAGCGATTTTTTTTATCTTATCATCTGAAGCGACAGGCTGCTGTTATCAAAGCTATGTATTCTGAGAGTCAGTAGCAGGACTAAATTTCCTTTTTTCATTATTTTTGGTAGAACACACAGACCTTAGGGGTAAGCTATCAGCACCAATATGTCTTCAAATTCTGACTAGTCTCTCTTAAGGGAAAAAGAAGGGAATTAATCTGTCATCCTAGACAGTAAACTGTTTCTCCCCCAATATTTAAAAGCCTATTTCATTGGGATAATATTTTATCATAGATAGAAACAAAGAAAAGAAAGCATCTCTAACCAGAAACTGCTTCAGAGCATAAAGATAAACATTAATTTTGAGAGTTTAAGACAAAAAAAAATCAGCAATAACAAAAAACTAATATTTCTGCCTGCTGATTTGTAGTTGCTATTTCTGAATTTAGTTATATGTTTCCAAAAACCAGTATGACATGAGTAGCTTGCTCCCATAAATTTTATTCCCGTGAAGACCATACAAATATGAAAAAAGGCATTTAGAAATGCACTGATTTTTAAAGGTGTGGTCCTCTTCCTGTGTTGACCTCCTGAATTTCCCAAAGCATAAAGAAACATTCCAGATGATTCCTTTAACAAGCTGCTCTTTTGAGAATATCATTAAATGTGAAGACCTCACTTAGATAATCTCCTTTCTTAAGAGTTTGGGGGAAAAGCCTCTTAAAACAAATTCTTATCTTCGTCTTCCTTTTTCTGTTTTCTATAACATGTCATACATATTGTCACAGGTAGCCCCGAAGCAAGAAAAGTTCTCAGAGAGCAGCCTGGGGCATGTGGAGGGAATAAAGAGTATCCTTTGTCATTGTGCAACACTTTAATAAACTACTTATACCAACAGGAATCTCAGTATCTTTTGATGTACCTGGCTACATCCTTCTATTACTTTCTTGAATTTTATCCCAGTGTTATAAACATATAGTGTGGCTTGTCAGGCCTGGCTATCAGTGGAAACAATCTGGAATAAGCGTGTATATCAGCAAAAAGTAAGCCACAGCTGTTTTTTGGCAAAAGGTAAGCCACAGCCACAGGATCACATAAGAAGAGATGGTAAAATATTGAGCAGTGAATTGGAAGTAGCCTACAGAAGACTGGTTTGTAGTTTTTTTTAAGTTAAGTATAGGGTTTTGAACACTAAACACAAATTATAGGCTAGATTCCTGGCATCTGTCAAACTCCATTCTTGAGCTGTAGGCCTACAGAGGATGGTAAGTCAAAAGCAAGAGGAAATGAGCATTTTACTCTGTATTTTTCAGCTCATTAACTTTCTAAGCAAAGAAATAGCAAGCAGTTGGCTTCTTTAAACAATAAAACAACAAAAATTCAGCTTGCTTATTGTGATATTTTCATAAATAAAATCACCACTTTAGAAACCAGAAGTCAAATAATTGCACACATCTGTAGAGAAAATGTAACTATTTCATCATATGGCTCAGTCATTACTTTTTTCAAATTGGTATTAAAGAAATGCTAAAGTGGTGGGAAAGTTAGAACAGTTATACTACTAATACTTTTTTGTAAATCACAAAATATGTATGTTCAAACAAATAGGCCACTCTTAAAACTCAAGGGTAGAAGGTTGATCATTTTATATTAAAGTCACTGAGTTTTGTGTGAAGGATAATACAGTATTACATCTCTTACCTTTTTTGAAGTAATATTGATACAGTGCTGCTGAAATAAGTGAATGCTTCCATTTTAACCAATTCATACCAAGTTAAATACACAGGAAGGAGAAGATGAGCCGCAATGTCCCCCAATAGTACTTCCCAGCCCCAGAGTACTGATGACAGGTTTTTGTTTGTTTGTTTTGTTTTGTTTTGAGACAGAGTCTCACTCTGTCACCCAGGCTGGAATGCAGTGGTATAATCTTGGCTCACTGCAACCTCCGCCTGCCAGGTTCAAGTGATTACCCTGTCTCGGCGTCCCGAGTAGCTAGGACTACAGGCATGTGCCACCACACCCAGCTAATTTTTGTCTCTTTTTTTTTTTTTTTTTTTTTTTTATAGTAGAGGCAGGGTTTTACTATATTGGCAGGGCTGGTCTCAAACTCCTCACCTCGTGATCCACCTGCCTCAGCCTCCCAAAGTGCTGGGATTGTAGGCGTGAGCCACCACCCCTGGCCCTAATGACAGGTTTTTAATGCTTCAGCTTGATTGCTTATCATACTGTTAGTTTCTTTGCTTCACAGCCTGGTATTTGCTTATCTTGGCACCTCCTGCTATAGTTTTAATGTGTTTCCCCCAAACCTCAAGTTTTGGAAACCTAATCTATAGATTCACATGTTGATGACAGTTGGAAATGGGACCTTTGGGAGGTAATTAGGATTAGATAAACTCAGCAGGGTGGGCTCCCCATGATGGGACTGGTGACTTTACAAGAAGAAGAAGAGAGAACCTGAGCTGCCACGCTCCTGCCCTCTATCTCTCTGATGCTCTCCACCACATTAGGACATAAGAAGGCTCTCACCAGATGTGGCCTCTCAGCCTTGCACTTCCTGGCCTCCAGAACTCTAAGAAATAAATTTCTTTACCCAGTCTGTGGTATTCTATTACAGCAACAGAAAATGGACTAAGACACCTCTCTAGCCCACCTACCACAGTTTCCATAAAATTGTCAGGGAGTAAATATTTTTATTGCTTAAGTGTCTATTCCCTTCTGCACTGTGACTCACTGATAGAAGAAGAAATTCCTAAAAGCACAATCTTACTATTAACTCAAAAGAAAAGAAGGGATTTTGTGGACAGTATTGTGCTTCCATTCATCCATGGCATCCTTTTTTTCCCTCATAGACTTTATTTTTTGAAGCAGTTTTATATAACGGCATATTTTATTGCTTCCAAAAATTACCTTAACATTTGGAAAGATAAACAAAAAACACATTATATTAATCTAAAATACTTTTTGCTAGAAAGGCATTTAAAATGTCATTCAAGATAATGCCTTTTCCATTTCACATCTAATTTGACATCATGGCATTTTAGAAATATCAAAATAATGAGATGAGCCATTCTATGCACTATTTGATTATTTATGGCTAAAAAGGATTTTTGCTGTACGGTAGAAAATTAATAAGGAATTGACAATCAATTTTAGTTCCTTTATTATTTTACCTCCATAATATCCTCAGAATGGCACTTCTAGTACTTAGTAGTAGAAAGAACATTCAATAAAAGTTTTGTCAAACTTCTTCAAAATAGAAATTCATTGAAGCCCGCTGGCAGGCTTATTAGACACTCACAACTGTTGAATGACTTGAATCACATCCCAAGAGTCAATAATAAAATTAAATGTGCATATATCACTATTCTGTATGAGAGATAAGCAGTATTTCCTTCTATTATGAATAATATGAGATCCAAGAAAAGAACCTAGCATTATTCTCCCAAAAAGGTTTTATTAACACCTCTCAGTTGTTTACTTTCTATGTGGTAAACATGAAACATTTTTAATACCAAATTTTACTTAGAGCAAATTGATGGTAATTTGTTCTCCTGAGCTTCAAGAAAATGAACCCTGCATCTGAATGTTAAATGTTACCTGCCATTAGTGACTTAGGTATTATTAGCACAAGGAACTGCAACAAGAGAAACTGACAAAAATCATTAATTTGGATCTATTTTTAAACACACAAATGAAAGAAGAAAAATCACATCTATAATTTTTAAACTTTGGCTCTCAACATCATTCCCACGGAATTCTCCAAAAGATGTCTGGACAGGAACACAGAGAAGTTCAAGAAACATTCTTGGCCTCTGCAATAATTCTGTCATTACAAGTCAATATCTAAGCAGCATCAGGGCACACACTGTTTGCTTCACACAAAGTGCTCCTTACCTTCCTACCCCTACTCTCAGATCCTAAACTCTATTAGGAGAATAAGAGCAAAACAGCTGCAGTGCAAGGCAGACACTAAAGAGAGACAGCAGGAAGGTTTGGGCAAACAGGCTAAGAGGTCCAGGTGAAGGGAAGAGAATTTCTAATTGAAAAATCAGAGAAAAATTCACTGGTGAGGGGGGGGAATATTTCATATATTTTGAATGATGGGTTATATTTAGACATTGGAGAGAGAGGAAGAGGAAAATCTGGCAGATACTTAGGCACAGAAGTTTAATAGCACCGTATGTGTCTCTAAACCAGTTCTTGCATCTTTACCAGGGATTGACCAACATGAAAGGTAAAATATGACAATACTGACATTTGCTTTTGTCCTGCAGAAGAATATATTCCCACACAGAGACTCAGATTCACTGACAACTTTCATGTCTAGAGTTATTCAAAATTAATAGAAGCCTCAATTTATACTAGGTATTATATTAAGAAAAATTTGATTGAATGGTACATTTAAAATACAGTTTTCAGCACTTCCAGTACAACTAAACCCACAAAGAGATTTTAGTAAGAATACAAAAGCCATAGCCTACGTACATACACATCACCTGGAAATGTATGACTGTCATTGTCAAAAGAGACAAATGAGATAGAGAACAAATTCAGCTCCAAGGTCAGATAATCTGTTAACTTCACTTAGAATAAAACTGTTCTCTAAAGGAAATGCTTCAATGACTTGGGTAATTATTTTATATGATAAATTTTAATCAAACCACCATAGCTTTTTTATCAAGTTATGCAATAGTGAGACATAAGAGATCGATTTAGGATAGAATATTTTGAGGAGGCTTTTTTCTTGTTGGGGGTTGGGCAGGAGATGATACAATGTCAGGTTTTAAATGAACTTCATGCCTCACTAAAAGATTAACACCCTGGACAGATTTATCCTTGAGGGTAAAGACTTCTGAAGCATAAGAAAATGTATGTTGCAAAATGAGAGTGGAAAACAGAATGT
Organism: Ateles fusciceps; assembly: GCA_036589455.1. Classification (NCBI taxonomy): domain Eukaryota; kingdom Metazoa; phylum Chordata; class Mammalia; order Primates; family Atelidae; genus Ateles; species Ateles fusciceps. The sequence goes on along the minus strand of JAZHEH010003022.1, from coordinate 1,219,387 downwards.
CAATCAAGTGGCCAGGCAAGATAAGAAGTCACAGTGCTGGGACATGATGATGAAACATCTTCATTTGCTTGTGTATGCAACTCTAGTAATAGTCACCTGATACTAGCAGCACAAAGCCATGAATATACTCATTATAATGGAAGGTCCCTTGAGGTCCTATCAAAAGTATCTCTGTGAGAAACAAAAGACTCAGTCTAACTGAAAAATGATTTCTACATTCTAGATAGAACATCCTCACTATCTAGGTTTTAAGGTTGTCATATAAGGCCAGAAAATTTAAAACATGCTTAACATTTCAAGGATTTCCATGTACCTTTTAGAGTAGAGTTCTTAAGAGAACTCATCAACCAGGGACTGCTTATCTGTTTGAACACAGAGGGATGTCCCATCCCCTGAGACTGATTCAGAAGGTCCTGAGTGGGGTCTAAGAATGTGTATTCAACAAATAACTTCTAAGTCATTCTAAGACATAGTCCTGATTAAGAATCAGAGCAAAAACAACCAACAAAACAAAAAGACAAAATAGAGTATTTTGATGGAAGAGTAAGTGGATTTGGCATTTAGTCTCAGTTCTGGCATACACTAAACCTGTCTTCTTAGGGAAGTTCAGACGATCTCTAAAGACAATTTTCTCAGCTATGAAATGAGAGTAATAACAGTATCTTTTCTTTCTTGGTCATGGGATATATTGTTATCTATTAGTATATGTCTATAAAAGAGATATATTAGTTATCTACTGGTGTGGAACAAGTTACTACAAAACTCAGTGGCTTTAAGTAAAATTATTATCTCACAGTTTTTCTTTGGTTAGGAATTCCAATGAACCTTGCCTAGGTGCCTTCAGCTCAGTCTTTCACAAGGAGGCAATTAAGGTGTTAACAATGGCTATGGTCTCATCTGGGGAAGGATCCACTTCTAGGCTCATTCACAAGGCTTAGGTCAAGCCTCAGGTTTACACTGGCTGTTGGATGGAAACACTGAGGGCCCCTCCACAGAGCAACTTGTAACATGGCAGCTGGCTTCCCTTAGAGTGAGCCAGTAAGAGAGGAAGACAAGGTGAGCAAGAAGCAACAATTATTTTGTCAACTAGTTTCAGAACCGATATCCCATCACTTCTGCCATATTCTAGCCATTAGAAGCAAGTGACTAGCTCCAGCCCACACTCAAGGGGGAGAGCATTACACATGGGCATAAACATCAGATGGTGGGCACACTAGGAGCCATCTTAGATGCTGTCCACTACAAAAGATAACATATGTAATATTCTGAGGAATAAAACTTAGGTGGGGAAGCATCCTCCAAATGAAAGAAAGTTTTACTCAAAGGCAGAATGTGAATTATGAAAACGTGCTTTATGGATAACATTCAGAGAATCTGCTAAGAAGTGTCACCCCACTTCCTCGCTTGCCTTAGATGTGTCACACTATGGCAGTATTTCACCATCTTTTTCAGTCTGACACATTTGTGAACTTGTTAGTCAAAGAGGGGGAAAAAGGGTGAGCAAATGAGGGACCTCATGACCCACCAAGTAACACTCTGACAATTCACGCTTTATATTTAGCATGGGAAGCAGTGATATAATGGTTATAAGGAGTATGGGAAAAACAAAAGATTCAAGAACTTGATAAAATTGTTTCCTGGAGTCTTTTCCCTACAAAGCTGTTTATCAGCTCGACTTGGAGATATGCTCTAATGAAAATTTACATGGTCAGTGTGGCAGTTTGAAAACACAGCCCCAACATTCTTGACATTCCTATGTACAACCGGGATCTGTCTCCTTCCCTCGACTTTGGGTGAAGGTTTGTGACTGCTCTGACCAGGAGAGAGTTACTGCGTGACTTCCGAAGCTAAATTAAGAGAAACCACACAGTTTCCATCTGGTCCTCTTGGACCACCCACTCTTGGAACCCAACCACCACGCCGTAAGGAAGTCCAAACCAGCCCACGTGCCAAGAACCCTTGGAGAGCCCTAAGGCTCTGAAGAAGAAACAGAAATGTTTGGCTAGTCCCAACCCCGATGGGTCGAGCTCCAGCCACCATGTGTTTGCAACCCAAGTCCAGAACGGCCCAGCCAAGTCCTAACTGAATTCCTAACCCTGAAACCATAAAAGAAAATTTAAAAATGATTATTGTTTACTTAAACTAGGGAATTTTGAGGTGGTTACATGAGAAGAAATAACCAGAGCAACCAGGAAGTAGTCATATATGTTGACAATAAAGTCATGTATAATAAAAAGACAGTAATATAAAACAGCAATAAATTTTTTTGAAAACATTTAAGACAGACCACAGAGGTAAATCATAGCCTCCAGAAAAGTCTTTGGTAAAAACTACTACAACTGGGAAACATTTACAGGTAGTAGAAATGTATAAAAGCAATCTTGTGTTAATAGGAAAGTAAACAAACTATCACAAATCATAGAAATTGGAAAGACAGCATTTCTATTTTCATAATAATGTCTCAGATAAACAATAGATTTAAAAATCTGGTCAGCAACTATTTCCTCCTATCATATCAGTTGCAGATCATTTATTATTTCACCAGCATTATGAATATTATACATTCCCTCAACATCTGCCCGCAATATGCACATGACTGTGCCAGCCATACCCCACTCCCTTTCATGTAGGAATCATGCCCATCATAAAATCTTCAAATCTCTTCTTTCTCCTCTAAAACATTTATTAAAATCTCCCCCTCCTTCCTTCCTCTCTTTCTTTCCTTTCAGAAAAATTTTTCATCCACACTTCAAGGCACTGTCTCCTCCACCCATCCTCTCTTGCCTGCTCCAATATACCTTGATCCATCAAATATGCCCTCTTGGATCTTTGGTGTCCTTTACCTTACAAATACCCTGGTTTTCATTATTTTAAAAATACTTAGATTATAAAATATATGAATATTGATTGAAAAATATCCTCAAGATGACATCAATCCTCTTCACTGACCCAATTCTCAAAGCTGTCTATAGGCTCAGTGTTTTCCAATTCTTCACTGTCCACTTACTCTGTAAATCCATTGTAACCTGGCTTCACGTATTCAGCACTCCTGGAACTGTTCTCTCAGAAGTTACCAACCAGTGGTTTGTCTAAGCTTTCTGAGTATTTGATGCAGCTGATACATATTTTCTTCTTGAAATTTTTCTATTTTTAACTTCAAAAAAAGTGCTCTCTGGGTCTCTTCATCCTCTGGACATTCTTTCTTCATCTTTCCTCTGAACCATCATCTACTCTCCAAAACAGAAACATTTCCATTTTCTTCTATCTATACTAACTCTCATGGTGAACTGACTCAGAAGCCCAAATCCCTAGCCCCAGGATAATTCTTACCTGGAATATGTATGAAGTTGTACAACAATCTCTGTTGATTCATTCAATCTAATGCCTGAATTGTAACATATACAGAAATTTAATGTTCTACACACAGCAAACATTTCCCAAATAAGAAAATGCTTCATATAAACGATGTCAAGGTAACAAGAGCATCAGATATCACCTCAATACATGGGAGAATAATCCTTAATTTAACAAATTCAGGGAAGAGAACTCTCATCTAATACTATTTTTATTAAACTCACCCAAGTTGCTACTCCCTCTGCTTCAAATGCTCCGATCCCTGTTATTTATGAGTTTGGTGCCCTTACAAACTTCAGTGAACAAGTATCACCTCTGAGAGAAAACTCCCCAGAACATAGTATGTAAAATGGCATCTCTCATAATAGCACTTAAGAAACACATTATATATTTATTTTCTCAATGTCTATCTTTCCTTTCAAAAATATCAATCAGTTCTATGAGAGGAGGGATGTTCTTTTGTGTACTGCTGTCTCCTCAGGACATGAAAAGATTATTTAGCCCAGAGCAAGCACATAATAAATATCTGTTGAATAAATGAATAACTTATAAAATGAACGTTTTATAGAAAGTTTCTGGTACTCTAAGGCAAAAACACTGAAGCAAAAATAGTTTTTTTCACTACATAAGTTAATTCAAATCTCTAGGTTACAAACAGCTTGTCTTTTATTAGAAGTTTCTTTGTAAGAAGTAATGTCATCAGCTATTCTGTAGATGGATATCCCACTGTCTCAGCTTTCATGTAAGACAAATGACTTTACCGGAACTTGCTATCAACATTTCCATTCACTTAGAAGCATGGAACTTTCTTTATTAGAACATGCATCTAATGTTTCCATGCATGAAAATGCTTATTTTTCTAACATCTTCATTTTCACTGGATCTCTTCTCAACTTTCTTCTACATAGACTTTTTGTTTGTTTCATATAACTCTTGACCAGGGAGAACCTTAAGATGTTATTAGTCCAGGGTTTTTCAACCTTTCTCTCAGCAGTGGGATCTAGTTCACATGCAAAATCTTAATACAAGCAAAGCCAAGAGTGGACAACCTAGAACTATGCCTCCCTCTGAGGCTATACACACCTTCACTCCAGCATTACTGAAACATCAAGAAGAATCGACAGGTCTCCTTTGAAAAACCATGGAAGGTCTAACCTTTCTTAATAAACCAACATGTGTTTTCTGTGTTGACACTTACACTTGGGGCAGGAAATCTTTCTTTCCCTCTGGGCTAAAAGCATTTACTGAGCACATACAATGTGCCACACACTGCATGAGCAGTGTGCAGAACATGCTGGGAACAACCAAGGAAGGAATCGGCTTCATAACCCACCACCCCTACCTGGAACAGACCTCAGCTGATGAATTATCTTGCTCCAGGGAGTGATTTTCTTTTCCATTCTTGTCCTTCATTTATCTGCTGGTCACCCTTCCCTTGATTTGTGTCACTGTACTGATTCTCCCTCGGTCTAACTCCCCAACCCCCCAAAACATGAACATCCCCCTACAGTTTAGGCAATGGCCTACTGCATTTCCCTCTACCTTCTCATGATTCAAGAACTAGTATGATGTGGGAGCCATCATTGTCTCTTTTGGGTGAATGGCTCCTTCATTCACATGCATCTCCCTAATTTTGTTGTGTATGAGTTATATACTGGACATATCCATTTGGATCTCCCATCATCACATAAAACTCAGTAACTTGAGCTGTCTTCTTGCTCTCCCTCCGGTGGTACTCCTTTTCAATGTTTCCATTATTTTCAATGACCTTGCTAAGCACTTAGTTCCCCAAATTTGAAACTTCTAAGTCATCTTTGACTCTTTTCTTTTCTCATCATCTATAACCAAGATGTATAACAACAGTTTTGCAACATCTTTCTGACCTGATTTTCTGGAAGCTATTCATATGTAGCTGACTATATTTTTGAGGCAAGTAAGGGCTGTGTCTGTTGGTTCACCACGACAGTCACAGTGACTTTCACATAAGATACCTAATAGTCTTGCTGAATGAATGAATAATTAAATGGGGTAAAAATTTGCAATGCTTACTGTAGCATAAAAACTGCAAGCAAATTATCTAGTAATAGAGAATGTATGAGTTTATTATTTAGGCACATTTTAAAGATAGTATAGTACAATTAAAATAACATTTTCAAGTATATATTAATGGCTTGGAAATGGCTCTCCATTTAATGCTCAAGAGAAGCTGAACACAAAACTATAAATTTATTACAAACTCAACTGTGAAAAACTAAAAAATGGAATATAAAAATGTTTAACGTTGGTTACATCTCAGTAGTGATTTTTTTCTCACACTTTTCTTTTACTTATATACAGTTGATTCTCTGAAAAGGATTTTTCACCATGTAAATGACTTTGCCTATAGATGAGACTTGAAGGAAACAAGTACAAATTAAGAGGTACTTGTTCCAGGGTGGGAGGTAGAGTATTACAATCTATTTGTTTTTCTAAACAAATAGATTTGTTTTTCTAAAATTGACTTTAAAATTGTAGCTTAGTATTTTCAATATTCTTCACCCCAACAGGTCTTGTTTAGTTTTCTACTTCTGCCAGTCTTTATATAGTTGAGTTTATCATTTTATCATACCGTATTTTTCTTTTTTAGAGACAGGAGCCTCACCCCTGTCGCCCAGGCTGGAGTGCAGTGGCACAATCATTGCTCACTGCAGCCTTGAACTCCTGGGCTAAGTGATCCTCCCACCTCAAATTCCTGAGTGGCTGGGATCATAGGCACATACTAACACCCTGTACTGTATTATTTTTGCTAAAATGCTCTTAATATTACTCTTATTATACTGTTTTATTATATTATGGATAAAATGATATTTAAAAATACTAAACCATCAAAGTGCAGTCTTGAACATTCAACCTCACCTTCTACCCACTCCTATACTACTGCCTGATGTCTCCTTTTCCCCCTTAATTTCACGTCAAATCTTATACTTTAATGCTTAACAGAAATTTTCTTAGCAATTTTTTCTTTAAATAGCCATAACTTATACATAATACAGTAACATTAAGCATTTTTTTAAAATTAAAAATGGTTAGAGCTACAAGACAATACGGAGCTATGGTGACAATATCACTTAGTTTAACTTCCTCCTTTACAGATGCAGAAACTACTGTCCAATTTGAAAAGGTGGCTTACTGGGGGTAGAGGGTGAGGTGGAAGAGAAAACAAAAAAAACCTTGGATTAGAGCATAATATTTAACTCTTAGAGTTCACTATTTTAACGAATACAGAATCCACTGTTATTGCTGGGTCTCACATCTGCTGATCAATTGCTCAGCAATTATTCATGACTCTATTCCTAAAGTATGCCTTGCCCACCTGCCTTGATTGTCATGGTCATTTTCTCCAGGCTGACATCATGACACATAATTCTTTTATATCTTCATCGTACCTAGAGCTATAGAGTAACTGCTGAAGTATGGCAGGAATGACCTAAAGCAAATCCAGTAATGGTAATGATGTACAATCAAATAATGTGCAATAGTTTAACAATAGGTGGATGAAATTTCACTGTAAGCCAGGAGACTCAGGTGACAAGGAAAGGTATGGTTGTCAGGGTTATCAACATTCAAAGACAGAGAGAAAAGAACAGATCTGAAAAACAGAATCATGCCAGCTCCTTTGTCATGACTGTTATACAGTGGGCCATGAGCCACAGAGACCCAGAAGCATCTGCCAAAGGTTTCAGACAGCTGTGCAAGCATTCCCTGCCATTTGTTCAGCTGTTTTGAAGTGAGAGAGACACATATTCCCAGGGTTGCACCAAGTACCCTCCTTTTTCAATTCAGAATAATATGATTAGAATAGAAATTTTTTATTAGTTGTGATTTTGTCATTCTGAATATATACTCACCTGGATGAATACATTTGCTGCTTATTTTCCAACTAATGGAGGTGAATAGAATACACCAGGCCACATTAAAAATTAAGTAATGCTAAAGAAGTGAAAATAAATACTCTTTCCACCTAAGAGCAGTTACTGCTTGGAGAAATAGGTGCCTATTTACCTGGCAATTCAAAATGTCTTGAATATAATTTATCAAAATTCCATCATCTTCCTTCCTTTCTTGCATGTAAGTATCACAAGGTCAAGGAAAATGATTTAATGGTGAAATTTCAAATTGTAGCATATCCCAGCTCACCTTATATATGTGAACATGGTTATTATGTTCCAGAAATGAATTCATTGAACTTGTTAAAATTGTGACTGCTCCCTTCAACCAAAGGAAGAAAAAACAGAATAGGGCAAAAAGAACCTTAGAAAGAAAAACGTAAAGACTTTTACAAACTGATTTTTGTTTCCTTTCACATATTTTATAAAGACTCAGTGTGTGAGAGCTAATTATATTAGCTGTCTTGGGTAACAAGCTATTAATTTTGTGCTTCAAAGTTATTAATCACCTTCCTATATACAGTTCACAGGCAAATGAATGAACTTAATCCTCATATTAAAACACAAAACAAACCAAATAATCCCGTTTCATGACTTCTCAAGGTTGATTATCTCCTTGGCAATGCTTTACCAGAGGCCAGATATACAATTGCCACTTTAGAAAAGAGTCTCTGGCAGTTTATATTAGAGGACTGTTAAAGCGAATTTAATCACTATTTAATAGTCATTCCTCTCCAGATTAGACATTAAAGGTCACAGAGGAAAAGCATTTTTTTTTTCTCAGTGATTTAAGCATACTGGGTTTGTAAAATTTCCTCCTCCAATGATCATACCAGTCTTGAGAGAGATTACTTGTGTGATATATAGCTAATATTTGCAAATTTAAACAATCCAGTAGAGAAAATAAAATATTTAAGATGATAACATTTAATGTCAAAAGAAGTCTTTAGATTTCTCTTCATCTGGCTTTGTCTAATTCTTCAGGGCAAAACATAACATCATTTAATTCTAAAGCAGTAATTTTATATAGATGATGATCTTCATTTCCTAATTATCAAAGGACATTTTACTATAAGAGGCATTACACGTGTAACATAACTACAGTAAATGAAAGAGTTATTGCCATAAATCATGATGCTTATCTGTATTTGAGGGTCTCTGTGCACTAATGAGACCAATGGTAGTTTAGTGCATCAATAATCCCATAGGAAATTCAAAATGATTTATTTCTCTGACTTACTAAAAGCCTAGTCATAGCTCAAAGATTTCTGAAAACCCATAAAATTAGGAACCTAATGCCATAAAATTGAGAAGTAATAGCAAAAATTTCATACAGGGAGTAATCCAACAAGATATTACCCAATGGAAATTACCACTGTTAAACAAAGATTTCAAATGAAAGCTTTGACTAAGCTACATCAATAAACTATGCTTTTATGAAACTCATATTTTTGGTTCTTTTGCTGTATAACATATCTCTTACATGACCATTTCTTTTCCTCTATAATTTAACCTAAAGTAATATATAAGTAGAGCTATTTCTTTCAGTATAATATCCCTTTTAAAGATTTCTGCTTTCAAATACAGTAGGGTAATAATTCTGGCATAAATCAGTAATTTGACAAGGTTACATAATTATTGTTCAACAGCTATCAGAGAGTGAAAAGTGGAGTCTAAAGCTTAGAAAATTATTCTCAGAATATAATTTAGTGATACTATTGTTAGTATAATGCTAAGTATTTGGAGATATGTTTTTGCATAAAAATTTATATAAACTACAGCCCATTAAAATTTCCTCTAGGCTATTTTTGTCAATACAAAATATATAGAAAAGTTTATACTTTTAAGAAAATTATTGTGAAAAAGTTATTTAAAAGAATTAAATATGAATAAAGTCTTGAGTAGAACAAAGAAACAAACATGTTTATAAAAACTGTACATTTATGATAACAGCCATAAAATTGAATAACTTAATCTTACGTAAGAAAGTACAATTTTGTATTATTTCTATAGACTCAGTACAATCTCAATAAAGCGAGTAAGAAATATTTTCTTGGAAGCAGACAGAAGAGAGGGTTTCATGAATTTAAATGAAGGGATGGACAAGAAGAAATAGTCGATACATTTATGAAAATTAAATTTTGTTGAAATAAGGACTTATTATTATAATAATTATTCTTAACTAACAGGATGATTGTGCAATGAATGTTTCTGGCAGCATTTTATTATAGTGGAAAACTGTAAACAAGCTATCAATATTGGGCTGGTTAAGAAAATAATATCTCATCCATACAATGAAACACTCCCCAGTCATTAAGAATGATGATAGGTTTCTGAATTTATCTGTCATTGAAAGGTATCAACTACAAATTGTTCAGTGAAAATAGCTGGTTACAAAAGAATATATAAGATATGATTCAATCTTTTCAAATATGTATAGACAATATCTACAGAGGATATATGTCAAAATACTAGATGTGGTTTTCTCTGGGTAGTAGGACAAAGGGTAATTTTTCAGCTTGTATTCATTTTGACATTGCAGGAATTTTCCATTATAAAGATATACTATTTTTATAATCATGGTAACATTTGTGTATCAGCATTTATAGATATCAAATAAAATAAAATTGAAAGGAAGTGGATACAGATGGTTTCTGACAGAACAAAACCAACAGGACAACACTTTGAGGAAGGTTTCTATGTTAGGGACTTTGCTGATTGTCCATTTGTTGTTAGCGCACAGCGACTCACAGGGATATAGATTACTGTGTGGAGGAGTCACACGTGCTTTAATTTCCTAGTTTCCAGTCTTCTTTTCTTATTTTATTGCTGACAGTAAGGGGAACACAATAGTGACGGAGACTCAGTTTATATCACTATGTTCTGCAGTTTCTATTCTATTCCATTCATATTAATATGACAGCTATATTTTAATGTTGCACATACTTAATTTGTCTAACTCTGATTTCACGTTTTAAATAATAGGTTTATATGAATATTAGCTAATGTGGAGACTCTACTGAATAAAAATATTTGGCATAAAAATGATGTAATGAAAATTACAATGATTTTTATATATGTAAAGTATTTAGTATGTGCCAAGCAGAGTCCTAAAAGAACTTTAAATATTAGTCGATTATTCTTCAAAGCCACCTATGAAGAAGGTGCTATTATCATCCCTCATTTCACCCATGAGAAAACTAAAGCTCAGAGAGCTAGTAAGTCCCTTGCTTAAAGTCCCATGGTTAAAAAGTGACAGAGAAGGGTGATAAGCCCAGATAGTCTGGTTCCAGAACACTTACTTTTGGCATATTTTCAAAAGTTTAAATAAGCTTTTAATTTTAGGATAGTTTCAGATTTACAGAAAAGTTACAAAACATAATACAGAGAGCTCATGCATACCCCTCACCCAGTTTCCTCCTCTAGTTAAATTTTACATAATATGGTACATTTATCACAGCTAAGAAACTCATATTGGTACATTGATATTAACTAAACAATATACATAATAATGTTTTTCTTTTCTAGTATTTCATCCAGAAGACCACATTACATTGAGTTGTCATGTCTCCCCTAGCCTCCTGTGATTTATGACAGTTTCTCAGTCTTTCCTTGTTTTGGATGACCTTGACAGTTTTGAAGAATAGTAGTCATATATTTTATAGAATGTCTGCCATTTTTGGCTTGTGTGATGTATTTTTTACAATTTAACTGGGATTATGGTTTGAGGAGGAAGACCACAGAGGTGAGGTGCCATTATCAACACATCATATCAAGGGTACACACCAACAACATGACCTATCTTTATGATGATAGCCTTGAAGACCTGACTGAAGTACTGTTTAACTGGTGTCTCCATTGAAAGTCACCATCTTCCCACTTTCCATGCTCTGCTTTATGGAAAAAAGTTATCAAAGTTCCCAGTAAAGGGAGCTGGGTGAGTTAAACTCCACCTGCTTGAAGGAGAGGGGGTATCTATATTAATTATTTGGAATTCTGTCAGCTCCCTCATTTTTAACCCATCACTTTCTCTATATTACCTCTCACGCCCTATTCATTCCTACCATTTTGACATGTTATTCATGTACAGTACTACAAAAACACAATTCTTAACGGATTTCCTGCTTTTCAAAGGTGCAAAACATGTTAGAACTAAATGTGACAACAAATTTGTTTTAAATTATTTTCCACAGACTACTATAAAATTAGAAATCAATTTTCTCAGAAATACTCTGTAAAGGACTTACCAGAAATATTCGTTCAAGTTGATCCTGAATGTCTTTCATTCCTGGAAAAGCAGCAACTCCTTGGATCATTTCAACAAAGATGCAACCTACACCCCTAAAAAGAGAAGAAAGAATCATTACAAAACTTCAATATATTCTGCTTAGAAAAACTAAATCTGAAATGAGAATATCCACTCCTACAGAAGAGAATCAGTGTATAAACAGTATTCTTCTTCCATCTAACTTCTATTTAGATTCAGGGGTACATGTGTAGGTTTCTTACATGGGTATATTGTGTGATGCTGAGGTCTGAGGTATGAATGATCCCATCCCAGGTACTGAACATAGTACCCAATAGTTTATCAACCCTTGCCTCTCTTCCTTCCTCCTTCTTCTAGTAGTCTCTAGTTTCTATTGTTGCCATCTTTATGTCATGAGTACCTCATGTTTAGCTCCCACTTACGGATGAGGACATGCAGTATTTGGTTTCCTGTTCCTGTGTTATTCACTTAGCATAATGGCCTCCAGCTGCAACCACATTGCTGCAAACAACATTATTTCATTCTTTTTATGGCTGTATAGTATTCCAAGGTATATATGTACCTCATTTTCTTTATCCAGTCCACTGTTGATGGGCACCTAGGTTGAGTCCATGCTATGGCTATTGTGAATAGTACTGTGCTAAATACGCAAGTGCATGTATCTCTTTTGTCAGAATGATTTGTTTTCTTTCAGATATATACCCAGTAATGATGTTGCTGGGTTGTATGACAGTTCTAAGTTATTTGAGAAATCTCTAACTTGTTTTCCACAGTGGCTGAACTAATTTATTGTACATTCTCACCAACAGTATATGAACATTCCCTTTTCTCTGTAGCCTTGTCAGCATCTGTGGGGTTTTTTTGTTTGTTTGTTTTTGACTTTTTGATAATAGCCATTCTGACTGGTATGAGATAGTATCTATTTCCATTTCTCTGATGATTAGTGATGTGGAGCATTTTTCAGTATGTTTGCTGGCTGCTTATATGTCTTCTTTTCAGAAATGCCTGCTCTTGTCTTTTGCCTATTTTTAATGGCGCTACTAGATAAACAGTATTTTTAATGAGCACCATGAGCTACTTAGGCGACATATGCCTAGATCTCATAACCTACCCACTCCCCCTGCCTTCTACTGACCTGAAAGAACTCTAAATAGATCCAACTATGCTGGTCTCAGAAAAGAGTGGAAACTAATAAAATAGTGCATTCTAGTGCTATTACTTATAGAATATAGTTTAAAAAGTCCTTAGCCTGATATATAAGAGTTCCCAGTCATGTTCAAACATACTTTTCCAACTATACTTCATAAATAAAGTATTGTGGTCTCTAGACATTCAGTGGTTCTCAGTACTCTTTGCATTAGAATCATCTGGAGAAGGTTAAGAAACTGCATATTTCTGACCACAAACCCCAGAGATTCTGTTTCAGTTTGTCTAGGTTGAAGCCCAGGCATCCACATGGGCTGCTCAGATGATTCAGGGCAGCTACAGTGAGAATCGCTGAGCCAGATTGATCTACCTGAGTGCCAAACATAAACCTGTACCATTTGGCTCAAATTGCTTCACTACCTAGAGTACTCTCCTTCTTCACCTATTTACTCTTGATAGCTAATTCCAACTCAGCCTCTACAATCCTATTTAAATGCATCTCTTCCATGATGCCTTCCACGGATCTTTCATCGGACAGAATTGCTCCCCTTATGAGCTTATGGATTAAGCCCTTACTCAATATATCAGCCATCTACTATGCTTGACATTCCTTCCCAGCTTGACCCGCTATGCTTAAAGTTCCCACCTAGCAAGTTAGTCCAGTATATCAAAAGACCTTGCCTTCCAGACTACCACAGCTTGCACCTAACCCAACAGGAATAACCAATCCGTAATATGGACAGAGAGCCAATTAGATACTTCTGCTAGGACTCTGGAGAATGTGGCAGGATGGTAAGAAACTAGCATATGCAGATGGCTAAGTCACATTAGTGTCAGGGAACTAGCATGAATGGCCACCATACATTGCTGCAGATAAACTTCCCTGAACTGACTTGGTCTTGACTTCCGGAGGCTTAGATGTTCAGATGATCCAGTGTTTTGTTTTTTTCCTAGAACTCTCTACCCTCCAGAAATTCTCCAGATTTTAAAAAATGCCTCTATTTGAATAGGTTTATGTTTCCTGCAAGTATTCTAATAAAACCATAAACATATTGGGACCTTCTTCCACTGCTGCACTCATACTCAATTAAGGGCAAGCAAACTCTTGTATCTTTAATTTGTTTCAGAACCCTAGGGGTTAAGACCAAGTGACCTACTTCTCTAAAGCTACTCCAGTTGTTATCACAGTTGTATATAAACAATGTTTTGAATTAAAGAGGTAATATATTTGCAGAAATTGCTTCCCTATTATACCACATGATTCTTATTCAAAGTAAACATCAATCAATAGCACACAGTATCAAAATGACTAAAAACGAATGCCATTTTATATCATAAGATATAATTTTATTTAAGTAGAAAAGAACTAATGTCAAACCAGTGTTCTAGGTATATGGGTTTTTACACAAGTTGTTTTCATTTTAGATTTGAGAGACAACATGGGTATCAAGAGAATTATTTTATTAGTATATAAAATGCAATGATATGCTTATAAATATTAGGGCTTCAGATGTCTGGTTAAGTCTACTTAAAATTTCAGTATAGTGCTTTCCAAATTTCTCTGTCAGGAATTCTTTTCTAAGACTATTTCCTTCTTATTTAAGTTTACATAATAAAATACCTTGGGTCTTAAATAGCTACCTGCACCTTCCTTTTTTACATTCAGCATATCTTCTCTGCTCTCTACTTTTTGGCCTTCATTTTTCCCACCATAAGCTGCAGCTCTGACTGTGAAGAGCCTCAGCAGAAGCCACAGCCACCCCCATTATGTACACAGCTAAGCTGGCTAGGAAAGTAACTATTACACTGCCAGAACTACTTATAGAATTTATTTTAGCACTACTTGTGTTTAGTCTATATCATCTCCATAATATGTTACTTAGAACGATTAAAAGATAAATCTATGCTGCAATTCTATTCAGTTGGAATAAAATGATGTAGCATTTTTATAGGCTCTTATCTGCTTAGCTGGCTAAGACTTGGACTTTCATTTCTAGTGGATGTTTCCCATGACATCATATTTTTCAAAGACGCTTGAGGATGTACTAAAGAAGCTGAGAGAATTATGCTTAAAGGATTCACTAAAAGAGATAAAATGCACAAGAAAATAGAAAAGTAGATGTATAAAACATAACATACGAATATAACAGAATTCCTTATTACTGGACTGTCTTATTGCTAAATGGCAATAAAAGCGCTTCAATGTAATATGAAGGAGCTAGTGTCTGCTTTCTCCCCCACCTCTTTCTACCCTCCATTAGCCCCATGCTCCCTCTCTTGATGGATTAAGTTGACTGCACTGAATGGTTTACTGAGAAAAAAAATCATCCACTTAAGCACTATAATTTATGATACATAATCTTATATCAGGAAATGTCTCTTTTGTTGCTTTTTTGAGAATTTGAATAACCATGCAATTATCATCCACTTAGTCTAAATTTTTCAAGAACAAGAACTGGTCACAAAAGCTTACAATTAAAGGTGTCATAGGATGCAGTATGTTCAAACTCTTAGTTTAGGATTAGTTACCCAGAAAGGTAATATATAAACACCTACCTATGCTCATGCATTTTGCAATGTTTTTGAACTCAACATTTCACGATTTAATTTACGTCTCAGGTATATGAATGTTTTTTTTAAGTCACAAAATGAAATTTTAAGCAGAATTGATAATTTGTTGTCAGTACAAGCAGAGACAGACAATCTTTTAGGCTTGAAACATAAATTGGGGAGTTTTTGATATTAAAAAGATTATGAAATTATAACTAAAAATTTGGCTACAAAAGTGCATTTAGAATGAACAAATTAGTCAAAAGCAATCACATAATTTTAAAGCTAACAAATACAACAAACAATCTGACATTCAGAAAAACAACGTAAAATTATCTGACATTTATCATTAACTATCTGACAAATCTCTCTAATACATTTCTTTCTACAATTTTGGCCGTATAATCTTCAATTGATTCTTCTGACAATTCTATAGTATCATTGTCTGTAAGGAGAACGTAGAGATAATTTAGACTCCTCTAGCATGATGATGACATTGGTTTGGGGGCATATCTAATAGTTTAGATTTTTTTTTTTTCTCAGCTTCATTTCTCATTGTTGGTAAGGTCAGCAAACTTTTAAGACCATTGTCAATTTTGGGAAAACCTCTATCAAGTTTCTGTTTAGTAGGTCTATATGGCATAAACACAGTAATTCTAATGTATTCCCATTTACACAGTTCCTTGAGCATGACAGGACATGCTTAGCTCAGGGTGTAGAGTTAGGAAGGATTTGTATGCTTAATGCCTGAATGGGCTAGAAAAGTTGAAGCTGGTTGGATTATGGGGTGATGGCACTGGGAGTGGAAATATTCCAGGTTGAGAAAACAAGGTCTAGTAAACTGAGGGAGAAGGATAGTTTATTTTACTAACTTAAAAAAATTTTTATTTTATATTTAGAAGATAGGGAAGCAATATCTCATGCTTGGACTACCTTCTATTTTATAAACATTAGGAAATTTTACCTGTTAAATTTAATTTCACAAATATAAGGAGCTTCCAAAATTATGCTGGGTTCTATCCTGATTTCAGAGGATTTTCTTTCCACCTGTTTTTCTTTCTACTCACACCCTACATAAGTGCTCCTATATTGACAAAAGGAGAGGAATCAGGTTTTTAAATTTATCCCTTAAACTTTTTCTTCCTTAAAATCAACAGTAGAGGCTAGAGGCAGTGAAGGCTCCACATGCTGTGCTGCTGACCTCTATCTCCAAATTTATATCATGCCTGTATCCACATTAGATATCCTCTGCTCCAGCCAAGCTGCTCCACTGTCCTCTCCTAAAACTTGCCACACTCTTTCCCATCCCGAGATTTCTACATGGATTGTTGTTTCCCTTTACCCTCTCTGTATCTGGTTAATTGCTTTTTGCTATTCAGGGGTCAGTGTAAATAGCTCCACTTAGAAATGTCTTTCCCAGTGACCACCTGAAGGCAGTTCCTCCTTACAGCCCCAGTCCCAGGGTCTCACCCTGCTTCCCCTAGTTTGTTCCCATTATAACACTTAAAGATGATAGAAAAATTGTGTTTGGCTTTTGGGGGTGTGGCTCCTCTAGATGGAATATCTACAAGATCAGGGACAAGCTTGTGGACATCACCTTATTCCCAGGACAAAGCAGAGTGTCAGGCACATAACGAGGGCTCAAAAATATTTGCTGAATGAATCAAAAACAATGTGACCCTCTTTCTTCCTTGGTATTCTGTGTGAGCTGAGTTTAGTGACTTGTTTCCAAAGAGTACAGTACAGAAGTAGGAGTGGAGAGGGAAAGTGGATGGCAAATTTACAATGGAGAAAACTGGCAAACACTATCTCAGCCATGTGACAAAGGTTAACATCATCAGTGATATGTCACGATTTCCCATAAAAATGATGTTTATGAGCTTTTTCAAAAAAATAAACATAGAAATTGATCCCCTGGTCTTAAAGCTTGAAACATAATTTGTCTTATTTGAGTTTGTTTCTCAGGAAACCAAACTTCAGAATTCCCAGATAGTATTACGGAACTGAAACTCCTCTTCCTTATTCCTCCCTAATTCCTGTTTCCCCCGCACGTAGCTACATTCCTTCCCCTGTATAAACCTCCAATTTTAGTCAGCTGGGGAGATGGATTTGAGACTTTTCTTTTGTCTCTTCAGCTGCAGCACCCAAATAAAGGCTTCTTCTCTGGCAATACCCGTTGTCTCAGACATTAGCTTTCTGTGCAGCAGGCAAATGGGACCTAGACTGAACCCCTGGTATTTTGATAACAGTGCCAAGAACACTCACAGGAAAATGATAGGCTCTTCAATAAATGCTGCTGAGAAGATTGGATATTCTTGTGCAGAAGAACAAAACTAGACTCCTATGCCTCACAGTATATAAAATCACCCCAAAATGAATTAAAGACTTAAACATAATGCCCAAAACTATAAAACTACTAGAAGAAAACATAAGGGAAATACTTCAGGACACTGGTCTGGGAAAAGATTTTATGAATAAGACATCAAAAGCACAGGCAAAAAAAGCAAAAATAAACAAACGGGATTATATAAAACCAAAAGGTTCTACACTAAAAGCTTCTGCATAGACAGGAAGTAAATCTCAAATCCATCTCCCCAACTGACTTAAACTGAGTTTTTATGTAGTGGGGTAGGAATCCAGCTATATGTAGGAAAACAGAGTGAAACGATCAACAGAATGAAAGAACAACCCACAAAATGGGAGTAAATATTTGCAAACTACTTGTATGATATTCTTAATGTCTAGAATATATAAGGAATTCAAACATCTCAACCATGAAAAAACAATCAATCTTATTTAAAAATGGGCAGATGAGCCTGGGTGCAATGGTTGATGTCTGTAATTCTAGCAGTTTGGAAGCTGAGATGGGAGAATCACTTGAGGCTAGGGAGTCTGAGACAAATATGGGTAACATAGCAAGACTATCTCCACAAAAAAATAAAAAATAAAAAAAATTAGCCAGGCACGGTGGCCCGCACCTGTAGTCCCAGCTTCTCAGGAGGCTGAGGTGGGAGGATTGCAGGAACCCAGGAGATTGAGGCTGCAGTGAGCTACGACTGCAATACTGCAGTCCACCCTGAATAATAGAGAAAGACCCGATCTCTTTAAAAGAACAATAACAAAAAGAAAGGGCAAATAGTCTAAACAGTCATTTTCCAAAAGAAGACACAAACGGGCAAGAAACATGAAAAACTACTCAACATCACTAATCATCGAGAAATCGTCATCAAAACCACAATAATTCACCCCAATTAGGATGGTTATTATGAAAAAGATAAAAATATAACAAATTCTAGAGAGGATATGGAGAAAAGGGAACTCTTACATACTGTTGGTGGGAATATTCTATAGAGAACAGTATGGAGGTTTCTCAAAAAACTACAAATAGAACTACCATATGATCTAGCCATCCCACTACTGGGAATTTATCCAAAGGAAAGGAAATCAGTACATTGAAGAGACATTTGCACCCCCATATTTATTGCAGAACTATTCACAATAGCCAAAATAGAAAATGAAGCTAGGTATTCAACAACAAATGAATGGGTGGAAAAAAATGTGGTCTACATGCACAATGAATACTATTCAGCCATAAAAAAGAATGAAATATTGTCATTTGTGACAACATAGATGCAAGTGGAGGACATTATGTTAAGTGAAATAAGCCAGGAACAGAAAGTTAAACACCGCATGTTCTCACTCATATGTGGAAGCTAAAAAAAGTCAATGTCGTAGAAGTGAAAAGTAGAACAGAAGATACTAGAGGCTGATAAGGGTAGGGAAGGAAAGTATAGGGAGAGATTTGTTAAAAGATACAGAATTACAGCCAGAAGGAAGGAATAAGTTCTAGTGTCTTATACCACCGTAGAATGACTATAGTTAAGAATAATAAGACTATATTATATGTAATATATACTACATACATTACTAATAAGACTATAACAATAATACTATATTAGATAGTTTCAAATAGCTAGAAGGAAGATACTGAATGTTTCCAACACAAAGAAATGATAAATGTTTGAGATGAGGGATATGTAAATTACCCTGATCTGATCACTATACATTATATGTATCAAAACACCACAATGTACCCCATGAATATATAAATTATTGTCAATTTTAAAAACTTAAATTTAAAAAT